>NW_024121099.1:48911124-48981378 GCF_016745375.1 Pimephales promelas
TTTACCATTACCTGAGTGCAAAAATGGAGGCTCTAGCCCCTTCCAGAGCTGAGATATCGAAACTCAAAAATTTGGCCCGAAAAAAAAAACGACAGTGGTACCCCTTACGTTTTTTTTTTTTGGGCGAAAAATTAAGTTTCTCCAATCTTCCCAAAACTCTGGATTCTGATAGAGGGCCATGAGACTTAGACCTGAGTGCAAAAATGGAGGCTCTAGCCCCTTCCAGAGCTGAGATATCGAAACTCAAAAATTCGGCCCGAAAAAAAAACGACAGTGGTACCCCTTACGTTTTTTTTTTTGGGCGAAAAATTAAGTTTCTCCAATCTTCCCAAAACTCTGGATTCTGATAGAGGGCCATGAGACTTAGACCTGAGTGCAAAAATGGAGGCTCTAGCCCCTTCCAGAGCTGAGATATCGAAACTCAAAATTTGGGCCGAAAAAAAAAAACGACAGTGGTACCCCTTACGTTTTTTTTTTGGGCGAAAATTAAGTTTCTCCAATCTTCCCAAAACTCTGGATTCTGATAGAGGGCCATGAGACTTAGACCTGAGTGCAAAAATGGAGGCTCTAGCCCCTTCCAGAGCTGAGATATCGAAACTCAAAAATTCGGCCCGAAAAAAAAAAAACGACAGTGGTACCCCTTACGTTTTTTTTTTTGGGCGAAAATTTAAGTTTCTCCAATCTTCCCAAAACTCTGGATTCTGATAGAGGGCCATGAGACTTAGACCTGAGTGCAAAAATGGAGGCTCTAGCCCCTTCCAGAGCTGAGATATCGAAACTCAAAAATTCGGCCCGAAAAAAAAACGACAGTGGTACCCCTTACGTTTTTTTTTTTGGGCGAAAAATTAAGTTTCTCCAATCTTCCAAAACTCTGGATTCTGATAGAGGGCCATGAGACTTAGACCTGAGTGCAAAAATGGAGGCTCTAGCCCCTTCCAGAGCTGAGATATCGAAACTCAAAAATTCGACCCGAAAAAAAAAACGACAGTGGTACCCCTTACGTTTTTTTTTTTGGGCGAAAAATTAAGTTTCTCCAATCTTCCAAAAACTCTGGATTCTGATAGAGGGCCATGAGACTTAGACCTGAGTGCAAAAATGGAGGCTCTAGCCCCTTCCAGAGCTGAGATATCGAAACTCAAAAATTCGGCCCGAAAAAAAAACGACAGTGGTACCCCTTACGTTTTTTTTTTTGGCGAAAATTTAAGTTTCTCCAATCTTCCCAAAACTCTGGATTCTGATAGAGGGCCATGAGACTTAGACCTGAGTGCAAAAATGGAGGCTCTAGCCCCTTCCAGAGCTGAGATATCGAAACTCAAAAATTCGACCCGAAAAAAAAACGACAGTGGTACCCCTTACGTTTTTTTTTTTGGGGCGAAAATTTAAGTTTCTCCAATCTTCCCAAAACTCTGGATTCTGATAGAGGGCCATGAGACTTAGACCTGAGTGCAAAAATGGAGGCTCTAGCCCCTTCCAGAGCTGAGATATCGAAACTCAAAAATTCGGCCCGAAAAAAAAAACGACAGTGGTACCCCTTACGTTTTTTTTTTTGGGCGAAAAATTAAGTTTCTCCAATCTTCCAAAACACTGGATTCTGATAGAGGGCCATGAGACTTAGACCTGAGTGCAAAAATGGAGGCTCTAGCCCCTTCCAGAGCTGAGATATCGAAACTCAAAAATTCGGCCCGAAAAAAAAAACGACAGTGGTACCCCTTACGTTTTTTTTTGGGCGAAAATTTAAGTTTCTCCAATCTTCCCAAAACTCTGGATTCTGATAGAGGGCCATGAGACTTAGACCTGAGTGCAAAAATGGAGGCTCTAGCCCCTTCCAGAGCTGAGATATCGAAACTCAAAAATTCGGCCCGAAAAAAAAAACGACAGTGGTACCCCTTATGTTTTTTTTTTTGGGCGAAAAATTAAGTTTCTCCAATCTTCTCCAAAACTCTGGATTCTGATAGAGGGCCATGAGACTTAGACCTGAGTGCAAAAATGGAGGCTCTAGCCCCTTCCAGAGCTGAGATATCGAAACTCAAAAATTCGGCCCGAAAAAAAAACCGACAGTGGTACCCCTTACGTTTTTTTTTGGGCGAAAATTTAAGTTTCTCCAATCTTCTCAAAACTCTGGATTCTGATAGAGGGCCATGAGACTTAGACCTGAGTGCAAAAATGGAGGCTCTAGCCCCTTCCAGAGCTGAGATATCGAAACTCAAAAATTCGGCCCGAAAAAAAAACGACAGTGGTACCCCTTACGTTTTTTTTTTTTGGGCGAAAAATTAAGTTTCTCCAATCTTCCCAAAACTCTGGATTCTGATAGAGGGCCATGAGACTTAGACCTGAGTGCAAAAATGGAGGCTCTAGACCCTTCCAGAGCTGAGATATCGAAACTCAAAAATTCGACCCGAAAAAAAAAACGACAGTGGTACCCCTTACGTTTTTTTTTTTTTTGGGCGAAAAATTAAGTTTCTCCAATCTTCCCAAAACTCTGGATTCTGATAGAGGGCCATGAGACTTAGACCTGAGTGCAAAAATGGAGGCTCTAGCCCCTTCCAGAGCTGAGATATCGAAACTCAAAAATTCGGCCCGAAAAAAAAAAACGACAGTGGTACCCCTTACGTTTTTTTTTTGGGCGAAAATTTAAGTTTCTCCAATCTTCTCAAAACTCTGGATTCTGATAGAGGGCCATGAGACTTAGACCTGAGTGCAAAAATGGAGGCTCTAGCCCCTTCCAGAGCTGAGATATCGAAACTCAAAAATTCGGCCCGAAAAAAAAAAACGACAGTGGTACCCCTTACGTTTTTTTTTGGGCGAAAATTTAAGTTTCTCCAATCTTCTTAAAACTCTGGATTCTGATAGAAGTCCATGGGACTTAAACCTGAGTGCAAAAATGGAGGCTCTAGACCCTTCCAGAGCTGAGATATTGAGATATTTATAATGGCATAAATGCTACATGGTAGGCATAAATGCTACTCTGGAAGGGTCTAGAGCCTCCATTTTTGCACCCAGGTCTAAGTCCCATGGCCCTCTATCAGAATCCAGAGTTTCAAGAAGATCAGAGAAACTTTAAATTTCGACCCCCCCAAAAAAAAAAAAAAAAAAAAAATGACAGTGTTACCCCTGACTTTTTTTTTTTTGTGCGAAAAAATACGTTTCTCCAATCTTCTTGAAACTCTGGATTCTGATAGAGGGCCATGGGACTTAGACCTGAGTGCAAAAATGGAGGCTCTATGGCAACCAAACGTCACTGGTGAGACAAATGTGCAACGGACGGACGGCCAGATTACGTTTTGGCAGGAGAAAAACTGATCAGCAAATGTAATGAAAATGTAACAGAATTTGTAGAAATTTAGTGGAGTAGAAAGTATAATAATTGCTGCAAAATGTAACAAAGTAAAAGTAAAAAGTATGCGCTATTTATTCTACTTAAGTAAAGTAAAGACACGTGAAAAATGCAAACAATATCAAACTATACAATTAAAATAGTACTGAATTATGTGTGTTACACACAAGTGTTACAACTAACCCCTCTATCTGTTACAATTAACCCCTCATATGGGGTAAGTTGTAACATTTGCACTTCTGTCACTTTCAGTGCAACTGTACGAAAATGGTAGGTCCTAGAAAAAAACTTTAAGTGTTCATTTGTAGCAGAGATGTGCATGTTGCTTGTGAAAAAAAAAGTATTAATCTAACCTAATTATTTTTTAATTAATTGAGCCAAAACCAAAAAGCGTTAGGTTGTGCCCCGCTCTCCCCTACTATTGTTTTAGACCAGGGACCAGAAGGGCCACTGTCCTGCAGAGTTTAGCTCCAACTTTCCTCAACACACCTGCCTTGAATTTTCTAGTATGCCTAGTAAGACCTTGATTAGTTGCTTCAGGTGTGTTTATTTGGAGTTGGAGTTGAACTTTGCAGGACAGTGGCCCACCAGAAGCAGGATTGGACACCCCTTTTCTAGAGGATATCAAGCAACAAGCATTTTTTATATTGTTCTATCACATGTCTGTGTGTTTACTTATAGCTGTAACATAAAAGTTAATTAAATAAGCAAGGTTTCTCACTGCAGGGGAAGCACTTCAGGCCCCTATGAGCTGCAGAATGTGTGAGAGACATGGCCAAGCATCCAGAGAAAGAAAAAAAAAACCAGGGCAGGGCAGGAAGGGCTTTTTACATAATACTGCAGTTTGTACTTTGACCATAACATCACCTAATCCTAACCCTATAAAAACATAAACAAACAATGGATTGTCTTCACACACACATAGACGGACGGACTCCATAAAAACAAAGGAGCCTTTCCTCTTTAGAACAGAGACCTGCACTAACATTGTTACACAACAGAGACACACAAAATCTGCTGGCACAGTTAGCCATGGTTGCTTTCATTTTGCAGTTTAAGATGTGTGCATGTGTATATGTGTTTTTGGCGTTGCCTGGTTACCTGTTGCAATAGTCTGTCTCGTTCCGCCTCTAGCATGGCAGTGATGTCATCATCCGCAGCAGCGTCTTGAGCACGCCGTCGTTTCTCTTCTTCTAAATCAGCAATTACCTGCAAGCATACACACATTGAACCATCAGGACAGGACAATTATTGTATGACTTCACCATCTTATTAATAATTACAGTAAGAATAAAACTTAATGGTGCTAATTTGAGTTGAGAAAATTACTTATGACTTAAAATTATCATTATTTACTCACACTGCCACAACCTGTGTGAGTTTCTTTTGTGGAACATAAAAGAACATATTTGAGAAATGTCTTTTTTTCTGTCCATACAATGGAAGTTAAAGCTGATTTATAATTCTGCGTCGGCCTTACGGCGGAGCCTCTATGCTATAGACTGCACGTTGGTTTTCATTTATACTTCTGCATCGTTGCCCGCATTGACGCGCAATTACACATGCAGAGGGAGAATGTGAAACCTGGGGAGCGGTTCTAGCAGACCAATCACAGCGCTTGCGGTATGCGTAGAATTGGCGCGTTGTTACATTTTGGGGAAGGTGCACGTCAGGTATGCCGAAGGGCTACACACAGCCTACGGTGCAGCTACAGCGTGAGTTCGATGCAGAAGTATAAATTGGGCTTTAATGGGCACCAAAATAGTTTGGTTACTAGCATTCTTCACAATATCTTTTTTTTTTTCTTCAAAATTTTTAGAATCAGAAACTTTTAATAATGTACTGGAAATTATAGACCATTTTGCAAGATGTAAACAACACTGGTCCAGAAGCACTTCCTGTTTCAGTTTTTTAACACTACATAAGAGCTGGGATAAAATACAACCAACAGAACATATAAAACTGAATCAAAAAGTTAAACAAACATCTTTAAGATGTTTTCTTCACATGTGAAATAAAGAAAACAGTTACAAACTGAAACAGGAAGTGTTTCTGGACCAGTGTTGTTTACATCTTGCAAAATGGTCTATACATGTTATACAGTTTAAAAATAAATATGGTAAAACTTTAATAACTATCAGTTAACTTTTTTCTTTCATATATATACACACTCACCTAAAGGATTAAAAGGAACACCATACTAATACTGTTTGACCCCCTTTCGCCTTCAGAAGTTTGCAAAAATTGGTTGCAATCTGAAACATCACCGATAAAGGCCGCTAAAAAATACATATAGCACCTTTAACTGCTACATCAAAATAAATAATACACTTTCATTATTGGGTGAACCCGATACGCATTTCTTGTATTTATCAAGTATTTTAGAGAGAACATAAAGAATGTTTTATCAGATTTGTTTGTGTTTCAAAGTATCAAACCCTGTTACTCAGAGATCCTTTAAATAAGACTCACCCAACGCACATAACAGGGAGAATAGTTGTGTTTGATTTTAGATTAATCTTCCATACAGTGTTTATGAAATAAATAAAATTACTTTCAAAGAACTGAACGAACCAGTCCTGTAAGTAGCCAGCCCTGAAAAACACACATCTTTTTAATATACGCTCAAGCTCTGTTCCAAGAAGTTCTAGTCTGTTGTCTATATAGGCATCTACCTTCAAACCCAGAATCCTAACAATTGTGTAACCTCCAAAGTGAATGAAATGACATTCCTCACTACAGTTTTAATGCCAACAGATGATTTAGCACTACCATGTTGTTAAACTGGAAGAGCCTTAACAATAGGGTCCTAAAAATACAGCCTAGGTATGTAGCTCAGGACTCTCTCTGCCTCTCACCCGTCGATGTCTCCTCTCTGCAGCGGCAAGCTGTTTCATCATTTTCTCCTTCATGTTGGTGCAGTGGGCCATCACTAGCTTCAACACGCCCAGCGGGTTCAGACACACGGGACTCTGCCCTCCATCATCCTGAGCCTGCGTCAGCTCGCGGTCCCTCAGCAGCGCTATGAAGGGGTCACGGAGGTCATACTGTCCATATCGCTCCTGAACAAATGCATCTCTCTGTTGTGCCTGAAATAAATGTCAAAGATAAACACGAAACGCTAGGAATAAGTAGTTTTCACAGAGGTGTCTGGATAGGCTGAAACACATTGAAAGTTCATAATATGACTGATTAATATCTTTCATTATGTTTGCATATAAGCCATGTGTTTTGTTTTTTTATGTGGGACAGAGAGAGAGCAGATTTCTAAACACTGTGATGCAAATACAGCTGGTCACTATCAGATCCATTTTCATAAAACATAATCGCAGCCCTGACCCCTCCTCTACGGACAGGTGTTAAACCTCCCCTGGGCTGAAGGGATGGAGAGGGGGCTCACGGCACAAAAGGCCCAGCTGTAGGGGGTGTTGTTCACTACTCATTGTGCATGTGTGCGCTTGTGTGAGGCTGGGGGGCAGTGTGACTAATTTAGAAGGGATGGGGTGGTCTTGCTAAATAGATCAGCAGATGGGAGACATACACACAGAATGAAGGACTGGAATAGACATGTGGTTTATGTTCTGGGTGACACACATGCCCACTACACTCTTCTGTTTTCAAATCTTACTTGATTTAAACAAGTTGATTGCCCTACTCAAAATATATAGATGAGATAAATGATAATCGCTTGATATTAAAATTCCATAAGATTTTGTCTATATATCAATAGATATATAGACCATATCTGATATAATTTGTTTTTCATTTTCATTTTGAGATTTAGTAAAAATAACTTTTATTTACATTTGTTATTAATTTATTGATGTTAAAATTATACATTTATATTATTATAAATTATAAATAAAATGAAATAAAATGTAATTATAAAGTCACAATGAAATGGAATAAGCAGTTCATTTACTGATCATTTCCTCCGTATTATGACATACGTTCCAGTCAAACAGATTATCGATTATTATCAGCACTTGGTTGTATTCATCTGTTGTTGATTGGATGGAGGCATTTTTGAATGAGAGCTCACAGACAACGGTAAGAGATTGAGTTCTACATTTTGATGAAAAATTACAAAGGTAAAATAAAAATAGAAAGAATAGCTCATAATAAGATGCATTTAGAAAGTAGATGCAATGCGAAGATAAAATGTCGACTTTTATCTGCTAGATCACAATGCATGCGAGAGTCATTTTAACCAACCAGACTTCAAAAGACCTCAGTTTCCGCCCTTTGCTTGTTATTATCTGCTGATCATTCAGTCTGGGACTCAATGTCTTTTAATAACACAGAGAATGTGAGGGTGTGGTATGTACTGGGTGTGAACATCAATAACCACAATAACCATTAAAATGCACAATGCAGGCTGTTGTTAACACTCTCTGTCTCTCACTCTCTCTGTGTTGAGCAGCAATTCATAGTCAACTGTATGTTTATGATGAAACTGTGCGAGTGTGTCAAGTGTGTCTCAGACCACCAGGTCGGAGAGATTATTTGTTTAACATCAGCCTTAAGCAGCACTGCTTACTACTCCACATCATTATAGTAAATTACAGTCCATTTCCAGCCCTGGAGGCCTCAATATGTGGACCTGCTGGCCTCTAAGTGACCTTATCCAGAGATCAGAGAGACACACACACACACACACACACAACTAAAGGAAAGAGATGAGACAGCGGAAAGGCACACATCGCTATTTCTATAACTCATACTATGGGTTATGGATTTGTACAAACCTCTAATACATCAAGTATTAAACTCATCCTGCACTATTTGTGCAACAGATGTAAATGATACTGGAAATTGTGCAGGTTGTTAAGCTGAATATCTGCTTTTAATTTTTTTAAAGGACAAGTTTTTGTATTTTACACTTAAGGTTAAGATTGAAATTTGGACACTGCTGGCCCGATAATTTTGGAACTGGAACAATCCTTCCTAAAACACATTAAACTTTAGTTTACAAAGACGTGAAACTCACCGAATGGTCTGGGGTGTTCACTGATATACTCACAGAAAAGATGCTTTCCAACAGGTTTTATTGTAGTTTTTGTCCCACTCCATTGGCTTGAATTGGGAACAAAAACTATGATGCAACCACAGAAACCGAAAATTCTCGGGCCAGCAGCATGTGTCCTTTAAGTGATTATGCCTTCAATATTGCACGGTGGATGATAAATTGAGTGGAAAATGACTAGACAAACAAACAATGAAAGAGAGAACACAATAGACTCATGTAAAAGTGACCCCCATGCAAAAGTGTAAGGAAGCAGCCGGAACACCTCAGCAACCAAAGAGCATTGTCTTGGCAACCAAAATTTTGATATACAATACCATTCAAAAGTCTGGGATCTCTAGGATTATTTTTGAAAGAAATGACGATGATCAAAATCCAAGTCAAGTATTTATATGTAGCGCTTTTCAAAATATAGATTGCATAAAAAGCAGCTTCACAGTATCAATCAAAACATAATAACAATGTTCGTTTTTTAGTGAAAAAAACATCCACGTTTGGTAGAGCTGATCAATGATATTAATGGAGCCATCTAGGAAAATAGTCTCGATAAGTCGATCCCCGAACGCCGTTCATACAGTTCAGAAGTTCATACAGTCTAGCTCACTCAGCAGGTTTGTGGTTTGACTTGTTGTGACTGTTTTCCAAGATGGCTCCTGTCTTTATGAAATATCTTCTTATTAAACAGTCTGTACACTTACAAAGTTCTCAATGCTTCTTTTTTCATGGACCCTCATTATGTTACTGTGTTAGTGTGCGGCTATTTTGAGCCTTGTTTGTGGTGTAAACTAGTGATTTCTTTTTACTTAGTAAATGCCCCCATTACTAGCGTTTATCATGAAAACAAATCTCAGAGAACAGTTGACTAGGTACCGATGTTTTATTAGACCAAAGGTTCATTTTGCGCCGGAGTTCTCCTTTAAGAATTGATTCTATAGTCATGTGCGCTTGAATATATGTGTGCAGGTTTGTAATTCCCAACAAAACCATGCCTAAACAAACTACTTGTCTTCAGAGGGTGTGAATTTGTCGATTTCAAGTTGTCGAAATCAAGTTGTCGATTTAGATGAGTTTGCAAAATTCTTCCTCTCCTATAGCAACAAATGAATACAAAATTTCAGGGAGCCTACAATGCATTCCCTGATCCGATACTGAAGTCCGATACTAAAGTAGACGGTTGCATAGTTAATTTTTTTTTTCCCCTGATATTCTCAATCTTATAAGTGAAGAAGTTAATCATGTGAAAGTAAATGCATTCAACATGTTGCAAAACAAATATATTTCAAATAAATGCTGTTCTATTGAACTTTAAAATGATAAAAGAATCATGAAAAAATGTGTCATGGTTTCCACAAAACTATTACATAGCACAACTGTTTTCAACTGTAATAATGATAAGAAATGTTTCTTAAGCACCAAATCAGAATATCAGAATGATTTCTGAGGGATCATGTGACACTCAAGACTGGAGTAATCATGATGAAAATTTAGCTTTTTTTATTAAAAGAATAAATTACAATTAGATTTTAAAAGTATATTAAGGAAATTCCATTAAGTCACTTTATCTCTCCTCAGATCCATCACAGCAGACTAGACAAACACCCACATAAACAATAACAGTCTACCGGGACAGAGAGCACTACACATACTAGCGACTGCTTTTCCCACCAGAAATCCAGCTGCTATATTTAGCCATTGCAGTCTCTTAAGACGTTAAGTCTGTACATTAGTTCCTCATTTCACTGCTTTTCTTTGTACAATTACAGTAAATTACTGGCATAGTTGCCTTGCTTACAGTACTACCCTTTACCATAATAACACTGCACGTAAACACAGTTTTAGGAACTTCCTGTGATATAACAATGGTTTTATGGAGCAGAATCACAAAGATTAATTGAGTCAGCACAGTTCATTTCTATCGGAAACAGTAGGCAGATTTTGAAGGGATTAATTGTTATTTAGAGCTAAAAGCTTATCTAAGTTTAACAGCAGGGGCATTTGGGTATTCCCTCACTGTAGGATCGCAAAATGCAGCATAATTCATTATTTTATAATTAATTTATTGACTTATTATTGTGTGTATATGTGTGAGTGATTAGTATTGACTGTGCAGGACAGAGTAGGATGCTGTTTGTGCTGCTGCTGTTTTTAATCAAGCTCTTGCTGATCTGAGGTGCTTACTACTGTCGGCAGAGAGGAATCAGGACACATCCTGGAAGGAAGTTCACACAGAAGGAATCTTGCACCCCTCTAATCAACACACAGACACACACTCCAGCAGCTCAGAAGAGCAAAGAACCCCACTGGGTCTTGTGGAAATGACACATTTATAAGGTAAAACACTGGGTTTGACATCCTCCCTATTAGGACAAAATAAACTGGTTTGTTTAGTCTGTCTGGACTGTGATTTTAGCATTGGAATTCCCTATTCATGAAATTCCCCTTTCAGAGACCTGTGAACAGACCTGATCTTTCTTTATACGGCTTAGATGATGAAACGGCGAGTGAGTCAAATTAACGGTCGTTTTTTTGTTTTAACCACCAGCCCTCGGGATATTGGCTCCTGTATTACATCAGAATGAGCCATGGGAAAATAACTCAAAAGGAGGAGCAAAAAGTGCGCTGCTGTTTCTGGAGCAATACAGCTGATGTGGAGGCTTCCAAAACATCGAACTGCTTCCAAAAAATCTTCACTGCTTCACCACTGCCTGGACAGAACTTTCTGAGAGCAGTGAAGTGACACACACACACATACATGCACACAACGTAACATTGATCAAAGACTCAAGAGCCCCAAGGGCCTCTCATTCCCTCTGTGAATAAAGCCCTCACTGGCCAGAAAGCAAGCCAAATGAAGCTGAAGTTGAAGACACACACACACACACACACACTTAGCATCTTGCCTAGGGCTGAACAGTAAAAGAGGCCTAAGCCTAAAAGAAAGAGAGTCACAAACACCAAGGCTTTGTGCAGACAGGAAGCAAAAATCTGTATTAAAAAAGTCGCCTCAATTCTGTTTAGTTATTTTGTGTATGTAGTGAATAATGACCTTTAATGACCTAAAGATTGAATATGAAAATCAAATCAGATTTGTGTAAAAAAAAGCCAGTTCGCATGTATAAGATGTATGTGAAAGACAGTGAAAACCTTTAAAAAATACAAATACGTGTGTAATGTGAATGCACACACACATGATATCACCAAACGCAACAGATGAATTGAGCTTTTCTCTGTGCTCCATTCAAAGTCACAAACTAATCTCAGAGTCCACTGCAAACAGTCAGCAGTTGATCAGCAGGTCACAGTGAGACACCAGACCCCTCGTCTCATGTTTCCATCTTTCCCACACACACCCCTGAGCTCATAAGAAGCTGCTGTTCTCTGTTATTAACACTAAGTTAACTCTTTCACTAAAGCATCAGACAGAATAATTACAGGCCTATTAAAACACACAGACTATATATATCTAGAGGGAACACCGTATGCTTCTGTTGTGTGTCAGTTTGAGTACACACCAAAATGAACTAGATTTGTTCTAGTTTTGAGGAGTAAAGACTCAATTGAGCACAGCAGATTTAATTTGCGTGCTTATCAAAGCATAAAATGAAATGGAAGATGGAGTAATGATAAAGAAATATGGGCATTGTGCTAACTCTAACTCTACACACAAACATAAAATGATTAGCTACATACACGGCAAACACTGTAAAACACTACTATATTGTGTCTTTTGCTTGTTCAGTGTGCAGTTGGGTGTACAGGAGTTTGTCACATGTATGTGAACAAATACATCATATATAGAGTACTGTATGTATGCACAATTGATAAATTTGACACAGTTATGGAACTGATCTTAATCAATAATGAACTGACTTGAGTTAAATAATGACATTTTTGACTTGTTAGAGCTGCTTTATAGCAGAATATAAATTTGTTACTATTGTGAAGCTGCAGTGAAACAATCTGTGTGTGTGTGTGTGTGTGTGTTTTACAGGAATAGCACTGCCTTCCATTGTTCTCCTCTCTGCCTCTTTCCTGAGTACCCCCTCTACACACTTCCTGTGGTTCCTGACCACCAGTCCACACCAAACACTGATCATATACTGCCTGTTACATAACACAAATCTATACACATACAGAGCTAAGAATAGGCAGCATGTTAAACATGTTACAGCCCTTTGGTGCTATAAAAACACATTCTCGACCCAAAGAGCTCTGCCTCCATCCCAAATTTATGTTATGGTTGAGTCAATGTTGCTATCTGTTTGTAGGTAGGGCAAATGCTAGCAATGTGCTCAAATATTAGCCTGGTTAAAACCAGACCATTATCAGTTGTAACTATTCAAATCGCTTAAAACAGACACGATAGCTGATTCGAATGAGTGATGTTCGACGGCGGCATCCATCTTTGTAATGTAGGCTACGAAATTCAAAATCCCAGCACTGTCGTCATCGTGTAAAGCCCGCCCCAACGTTTCTGATTGGTGCCTCGATTTCGACGGATTGAAAATGGGCTTGAATAAGTTCTTTGCCAGACTAACTTTCAGAGCAAATCTAAATTTGCTGGAAGTTGTCTGGGTTTTCCCAGGGTACTAAAATATGTTATCAATACCTAGCAAAATAAAATAAAAAATAAAACATAGTTAAAACATGCTTAAAAACATGTTTACATTTGCATTTAGTAGACGCTTTTGTCCAAAGCGACTTACAAAAGAGAGGAAATAAAACATTTGGTCAAAAAAAGCCAAAAATAATCATTATATACAATACCATGTTCATTAGACAACCATATTAGGAAGCAAGCAAGAGAAGAAATTTCCATTGGTCTTTCTGACTTTGACTGTCTGGCTGCCAATTTTAAAGCCTTTAAAAGTATTTTAAACATTCAGACAAGTCTTTGTCAAGCCAACATCATAATTTGTCTTGTCAAAATTTGCTCTGGTTATTTTTCCATTTCCAAGTGGTGACGCAAGTGGTGACACGCTTCGCATTGAGTGTATGTGTGTGTGTGCTCTTACCCTGAATGAGTGTATGACTACATCCTGTGCTTCCAGTTCTCCTTCCAGAATGCTGAGCAGCATCAGAAGTTCAGTTTTACTGAGAGTCTCCACATTCATCCTGCTGCCCTGAAACACACAGATGAATTCAATGTCTGAGTCCTGAAGCAAAACAACAGGCTTGGCCATACAACTCAACACATGTTTTAGCAGGTCATGTATGACACAACTGTACTTAGACCAATGAAACGGGATCATACCACACACACAGATCAATTTTTCTGGCCTAGAAATGCAATAATGTTCCATGCATTTTATCAGCAAATGACTCTTGATCTGAAATGACATTTGTGTGAGTCAGGCATTCATGGACATTAAAACACACACAGCAGTGTTCAGCATCTTTGCATTGTGGCCTGGCTCTCTGTCAGACCACATAAATGCAGGAAGCTATTAGCATATCAGCACAGAGGTCTCCAGTGATCAAGCTCAACTGCTGTACTGTAACAGATTCCCTCAGTCTATTAACACACACACACACAAGAACAGAGGGAAGCCCAGCAAACACCCAAACACAATCTGTGTGGTCGCTGATTTATAAAATATCTTTCTAATTATGTTCATTCTGTAATTACTCCCCTAACCCACAGCTGCACACCATCATAATCAAAGTTACTTAATCCAGCAGTATTGTTAATTGCTTAATGCTGATTGGTTGACTTATTCCAGAGTTGTGTAGATTCATTTTCATAACTACACAGAAAGGAATTACTCCCAGGTTTGACAACCACATTACACCTGCAGCATAATTTTGCCACATTCTTCCCGGATGTATGCTCCTAGATATATATCGTTCCTTACACAAGAGCGTTTTAGGGATAAAAGATAAAAGTGGTTATTAATGTCATAATGGTGGTATTATTAATGATGGACAGCTTCACATTGTGGATTTATTAGCATTTTTCTCCCCAATAATTTAAAGTTCATCATCAATTATTTGTCATAACACATAAATAATAGGTAAGATTTTGTTTTTTTTATTAAAAAGTCACTAAACATACAGTTGATGGATCCCATTGACTTCTATAGTATGGGGAAGAAGAAAAAAACTACAGAAGTCAATGAGTAAATGATGACGGAATTTATATTTTTGGGTGAACTATCCCTTTTATATTTTTTGAGGAAATTGTGAGAAAATTGTGAAATTTGAGGGAAAGTATCTGAAATAAATGTATATGATATGCTAGAAGGGATAGCTTACTAGCATGAATCACACATTTCATTTTTATGAAATGACAAAACTTATCACAAGAACTTTCTCAATCAAATCAATCCTAAAATCAAGAACCTAGATCTGACTCTTAAGTAAGGTGGTTTTCTCAGTAAAGTTGGCTTTCTTAGGGGTTTTTCCTCCTAAGACAATCTAATGAGATCACTTCCTGATATGATTCATTTTGGCCCAATGTTAATGTGTTACTAGGGTGGCTGCAACAAGTATGTTATTCTTTTCCTTCTATTGAAAAGAAAGTCACACAGCTTGAGAAGACTTAATATAATCTCAGGGCAATGATGTCATCCAGACATTACTAACACACTGCGGATGTGAGCCAGTTCATAGGACCAGAATGCGTGTTAAATCTGGAATGCACCTTGATGACTCAACGATAAAGCTGTCAGTGATCCAGCCGGAGAGTGCTTGTGTGTGTCTGCTTACACACTGATTTGATACGCCCATACCTACTATTTGCGTTAAACATGGATACAGAAACTCAGTTGTTTGCTTAAGAGTTCCATGTTTATTTATATGACATCAATGACTAATGCTTTGATAAATCTCTATATAAAATCACATGCAAATTAATACACAAAAACCACAAAATCATATTTTCAGCTTGTGTGTCAGTTAACCCATTATTTACATTCATTCGATATAAATAGGAGGAAACAGACTGCATCAATATTCCCGAAAGAATCTTCATCATACTGTATCCGGTAAAAACACTATCAGTGCAGATCAGATGTGCATCCTGCTTTCATTCATTTCCTCTCAAAAGATCCTGTAAAAACCACACACTTGGCTATATTGTTTGTGTGAGAGTTTGACAGACATAGTATGTCAAGAGAGGATTGAAACGCTGAGCTAACAAGCTCAAGCGAACTATGGAAGCTTGTTTCCGCCATAGAATGAAAAATATAAAAGGTAATTGAGACTTTTTATCTCACAATTCTGACTTTTTTTCTCACAATTGCGAGTTTACTTCTTGCAATTCTGACTTCCCGAAGTCAGAATTGCGAGATATAAAGTCAGAATTGGCCTGATAAGTCGCAATTACGAGTTTATAGCTCACAATTCTGAGAAAAGATGTCAGAATTTTTACATATAAACTCGCAATTATGTGTTATAAAGTCAGAATTGCGAGATGTAAACTCGCAATTGAGAGAGAAAAAGTCAGAATTGTGAGATAAAAAGTCGCACTTCTGTCTTTTTTTCTCAGAATTGCGACTTATCTAGCAATTCTGACTTTATATCTCACAATTCTGAGAAAAAAAGTCAGAATTGCGAGATATAAACTCGCAATTGTGAGAAAAAAGTCAGAATTGTGAGATAAAAAGTCACAATTATTTATTTTATTTTTATATTCAGTGGCGCCGGAAACAAGCTTCCATAGCGAACAGATCTTGACTTGAAAATATTGAAAGTATTTTTAATACAGTATGGGTACTAAGGAAATATTGTCACAAACGGCAAAAACATCTGAAGCATTACACATTCAAACTGAGTGTGGATCTATCCCATTCCCTTCAGAGAAATTGATCAAATTCGGTGATTTATTAAAAAAACACTCAATTTGATTTTAATTGCATGATTAAGACTTAAAAACAAAATAATTGTGTAAGCGTTTTTTTGTGTGTGTGTGTGTGTGTGTGTGTGTGTAAGCACGACTAAAACATGGGAGCACAGATCACTTACTCACAAGTCAAAACGGGTTTAAGTTTAACACAAAAATCCACACAAACACAAAAATTCCTGATCACCGGCTATCAAGGCTACCACCAGACTAACACGTCATGTCCATAATTTGAACTAAACTACTGTTAAAAAGTTTTTTTTTATTATTATTATGTCTTATCTATAGTATACTAGAGCAATTGGTGAGTAAAACTACCCCCGTTCGCCCCACATGACACTGTGGCTGTTATGTGTAGGCAACCTCTGACACTATAGGCTGTAAATAACAATAACACAAATAGCACATTTGACCACGAACTGGATTCCAGAAAAAGGAAACATAACTTTAAACTACAGCAATTAGAAAGAGGCGAGATGATTCATTTCAGCTACGACAGCCAAGATCTGACATAGGGAAACCAGACTGAAATTTAAGCCATTACTTTATTCATGAGAACCAGTCCAGATCAGTCCGATTTGTGAACAAATTATTTAGACAAGTTGTGTTAACTAGATCAAATGATTCATTTAAAAGATTCTGCGCACAACAACGAAGAGCCACACACTGACCTTGATAATGTTACAAATTAAATAAGTACACAAATCCTGAGTCCTGACCATGCAAAATCAGCAACAGTCACAGAGAAAAACAAGACTATTTATGTACAATGTTTCACAGAGAATAATAAAGTTATGAGGGAGCAAGAGAGTGTGTAATAGAAAAAGTTACAGGCTCTGCAGCCAAAAACATATGCACACCAACTTGGTTAAAGCCAATAAATCTTTGAATCACTACAACATTCACACACAAATTGTGAGGTGACAAATAATGATCTCCTGACAGACAACTGATATGAAATGTTCATCATTTAAAAGATTCGAATAAATGAGGTAAAGAGGTAATGAAGATCTTCAAAATGTCTCATTTTATGTTCCACAGAAGAAAGAAAAGAAAGAAAGTCATACAGGGTTGGAAAGACATGATAGTTATATTTTATATTTTTGGTTGAATTATTCCTTTCTTATGCAAGAAGTAGGAAGACAGACCTTTTCTCTTCTCTCTGACAACTCGTTAAACCTCCGACTTAACCCACAGCTGCTGAGGGCAAGCCTTAAAAGAAACATCAGACTAATGTCAGCTTACTTAATGAATCATCAGTAATGAGGGAGCGGGACATGTGTCAGAAGGGAGTGTGGTTTCTGCCGCCACTCTGATGCGTTACATGCGTAACCCCATATTAAACCAGCACAAGCCCAGTAAAACTTTTATCTGGCAACAAAACGCAATCTCTACACAGCCACAAAGAGTGTGAGAGGGGAAATATAGAGAAACCCTATATGGATTACAGAGACTGAAAAGAATTCCAGGAATTCACACCCCACACACAAATTAATCAAATATTAACAGAAAGAGATTCCAGACGAGACTGTGATGCATACTAATGCATCTCCACTATATTAACAGCAGATCCAGCATCTTCTGTCACGATACAACTTTCCTAATTCAAGACTCTGATTCTGAACAAAATAACACCATGCTGAATGATTTCAGGATTGCATAACACTTGTATAAACGCAACATGCGGTGATTTGGCACGTTGGTAAACCTGACCTGTTCACCCTCCTCTAATGAGGTCACTATATCCTAAACCCTAAACTCAACCCTTTTCCCAGGCTAAGAAGTCAAGCTGTGCTGAAACGCTTTGATTTTCACTCAGCATAACTTCCTCATTGCTGTGGATTTGTGGTTTAGAACTAAATTTGTACAGAGCGGGACTCAAACAAACCACCCAGTGGTTACTAAGGTGGCAACCCACGGCTTCAGACTGTCATTGACATCATTGCTTGAGAGGTTGTTTTTTTCTCCAGTGCATCTCTTTATCTATATACAGCTAAAATCTTCAATCCAGGATGTTATGGCCCACATTTATTCACAAATTGAAATGGAAAGAAAACGGTCCATTAACTAGATACATTAGAACTAGAGGAGAATCTGCAAAACGAGGCACGCTCTTATTTGGTGTAATTACGTCCTGACCCAATAAGAGCACTTCAACCCAGCTCTCAAGTGACTGATTCTGACATGCCAGTCAAAACAGAGCATTTCACTGCATACAGGCTAGACCACATTTTTGCCCTTCACCCACTGACAAACACTTACATCTCTGCTCTTTAAAATCACTGCTTGTTTGATTCAAAAGAACACAAATAAAACTGAGAGATCTCATTCAGAGTAACAAATTTACCAAATGTGTCCAAATCTTTGGCAAATAAATTTGATAGCTACAAATTATTACAAACACAACATTTTATGAGTTACATCATCCACACAGGTTTTTTTTTGTTTTTTTTTTCAATCAGGATCAAGGATAAACATGCACTATCAAATATATTTTAAATATTTCAAATTTCGCTAAATGCAGTTAATTTTTTTTCTGGTGTTCTGGCATAAATACTTATACTTAAATGAGTGATTATCTAAAAATCCCAAACAATTTCTTCACAATTGGAAAATAACAAAATCGTGACATTTTCAAAACAACTGCTTAAGATTATAAAAAATGAAATTTAGGGAAAAAAACAAAACAAAAAACAAGTCATAGTCTATTGTGAGCTTGTTGAAAACAGCAGGTGAAATATGGAACGAGGATGAATAGCCTATTGATGTACAGAAACTACAAGTTTATAAATGTTTTCATAAATATCTGACAGTGTGAAATCTTAAATATAATATGTGTGTATATATATATAATAATAATAAAAACATGTATCTAAAAATATATTTATATAAATATAAATACAATATATTTAAATATAGCTATTTACTTATAGCCTATTTCTCTTACGTTAATGTTTTACTTTACCTGTTGTTTTTATATTAAATAAAAAGAATTGAAATAAAGAGAAAACCAATAAGTAGATTTATATATATATACATATATATATATATTCAAAGTGGAAATATTGTTGTTTTGGAAAATAATGGCAGGTGAGGTTTTGTCACATGTCTTAACAAACAGTTTGTGGTTAATCTTTTATAAGCTGCGTGATTAGGAACAAGAGCCATAAATTCAAGCACTGTTCAGCAAAATGCACTGCTGCGATGGATATCAGATTTCCAGCGGGACACAATGCTTTCCTTTCAGGGTTTAAAAAAATCACGATGGACATATGTACAATTTCACATACTGCTAAACAAGCAATCAGTGCACTTCTCAAACATTTGAAGCAACGACGTGTGACATCAGACCGGGAAAAACAGAAACAGGGACAAAATACTTTTTGTGCTACTTAGCATTTAATGGACATACTATAAAGATCATACAACCAATTCTCTATGGTATATCCAAATTCATAACAAGAAAAAAAATCTGCGAGAGACTTAACGTAACTTACGTGCATGAGTACGATAGAACATTGTGTGCAGCAGAAATAATGTTTATCATTTAAAACCGATGTTCAGATGTTATGATAATAGCGAGATAATGTATTGGAAATCAGCACTGGGATCTGAGATTCACTCTTCCACACCAGCATGCTCTAAAGATCACATTCACACCCTCCACCCTTTCCCTATTAAGTCATAATTCCAGAAATATTAATTGTATTACCTTCATATGTGTTTTTGTTCGCTCATCAGTTCTCGCGATCACAGTTATCCCAGTTTACGGAGTTATTTCTCACTTTCACTGCTGGGTGGCCGTGTTACTGTCCCGGCCGAAAATATCGACTACTGTCATACTGACAGATCTTTCAGCCAATAGGCAGAGATCACGGTCCAGAATGCTCCATTCGGATTGGATGTTAGGCGACAGGAGGAGGAGCTAAGGAAGCATCGGTTCAGTGTCTTTGTCTACGGTTGTTTGTTTTATGTGCAGTTTATTGTAGTGATTTCAGCACATTTTATTTGATTTTTGAATCCAAATCTATGATTACATACCTTCTTTGTGAAGGCAATTTTTTTCTGAGACCGTATATTAATGGCTGGATTTTAGACGTCTGCAATGTAAGCAATCTTTATAAAAACAAAATATTGATAATGGTATTATTATATTATTATACCTGCCACAATATTGTTCCTCGAATGTACGTATTGCTCTAATGTAATCGAGTGAGTATGTTTCTAATGCTGTCTAGACATTTGTAGTGGCATGGCAAAGGTGAGCAGATAAATGCGCCTTTATTTGAATTTCAGTTAGTGTTAATGAGCTCCCCTTTAATCTTTATCGCCCCCTCATGGACTCAAAGAGAAAATACACATCACATATGAGAAACAAATAGATTTGCATTGTCTTTTGAAAAATCACCAATTATTAAACTTAATTTTAAGATGAATTTAACATGATAGAACATGATATATGAAGCAAGCTGGCTTTCCAGATTAACTCTCGATTGTAACCAGGAAACAGACCAAAAAAAAACAACAACAAAAAAAAAAAAACAGCAAACCATGGGGTCATGATAAAAATGGATCTATGGAAAATATTTTGTACATATAATGTTCCAGAAAACAACCTTTTGCAGAGGACTAAATACAAGATTCACTATGAACTTTGTAATGGGTTTTGTACAAAGATTCATGAGGAACCACTGTTTTAGCCAGTTGTTTGACTCGACTTTTAAGTTGGTAAAGTATTTTCATAATGTTTAAGTTGGACTGAATGAGTGCTTGTGGTTTGTTTGTGAGCTTGTCTGTCTTGTGTGGTCACCATGCTAAACTTCTCGTGCATGAAATTGTTTTGAACTGAGGTTCAATTGAGACTCACTCAAATGGATAAAAAGATTAATTTATGTATGCAAATGAGATGCGTATATGTAATTCCCCACTGTACCCAGTGTGCAATGCAAAAAGAGATTTGAAATCATCATTCATTGCTTCTCTAGAAGTTTTTTTTTTGGATACTTTTGGATGTCATGATTGTTTTAGTGCTTAGCCTATATTGCAAACACTTCCCTCAATAACAGAATAATGTCTTTTTAGTATTTTTTCTTGCATTTTTGCCTTCAAAGCCATGATGGTATATCATTTGGTTTGTTTTTATTTGAGACAGAGATGATGTGAGAGAGAAAGACAAATGATCTGGTTGTGATCTCTGTTTAAAAAGAAATAAAAAACAGACAGGAGACACTACTGCTGCCAGTATCGACTAACCAAGCCATTTGTCTGTCATCCTCAGAGCTTTTACACTAATAGATTCCGCTCAGGATCTTTAGCCCTGTGTTTTCACTCACATGCACACTGTATATCTGTCTCTCTTTCTCTCTCTGCGTGAAGCTGTTTTTTCTTCTCTTTCTCTGGCTATCAGGACATAACTATTCCACACCAGCTGAAGCCACACACACACACATGTACGCTCGCGCGCACACACGCACAATATTTTTAAATTCACAGTTTTTAACATGGAAATCATATTTGTTTTTTCGTTGATCACAGTATTAAAATTCATTTTTATTTTACAAAAAAAGATTTTATATATATTATTTATTTAATTACTATAGTTTAGGCAATGTTGTTTGCTATGTCCCCTCTACTTTCTTTAATTTAATTAATATTAATCTTGTTTTAATCAGTTCTTTAGAGTCTTTAGTATAACTCCATCCTGTTGGTCTTTTGTATAACATTTTCGAAAGATGGTTAAAAATTATACAATTGTGTGTTTTGTGTCAATAACATAAGCTACAGTAACTCCTCACTGAAAAAAAAAACAAAAACAAAACTTTAACTCTTTATTTTCTTCCTGCTCATTTTCTTGACATTGTATAGTTATAAGTAATGAAGTCAATGTTTAACCAGGGGTCCGGGACCCACTAGGGGGCAGTCAAAATTTTATTGGTTAGAAATTGCTGAGAAATTGTAATTTGTGGCTTTGTGAATAATTTAAAGCAATCTTATTTTCATAACATAAACAATTGGAATTGAATACAGAATTTCAATATTGTAATGTTAATTATGATAATAATTTATTTATTTATTAAATTGTTTATTTTATTTTTATTTAATTGACACTGCTAGTTAATTTAAAAGCTGTTTTCCTCATTGGGGCCAAAAAGTCCCCACAAGGACAAGCTTGGATTTCAGATATTTCCATCTTTGTGGGGAAATTTTTCCCCATAATGTAGGGTTTACCTGGCCACTCACACAGACAAACACACACACACACAGAGAGAGAGAGAGAGAGAGAGAGAGAGAGAGAGAGAGAGAGAGAGAGATTTTTTTCTGGAAAATTTGACACTGCAATAAAAGATCTGACTGATAAAGCACGTAGGGCTTATTACAGTATAAGAAAACCCCTGTTCAAATATAACCCACCCATCAAACTGTGGCTGAAAATCTTCGACAGCATCATCAAACCCATCCTTCTTTATGGCTGTGAAATCTGGGGGCCCAAATTTAAACTAAATTACGAAACCTGGGACAAAACCCCGGCTGAAATTTTCCACCTCGAGTTCTGCAAAAACATCCTGGGAACTCACAGAAACGCTCCCAGTCTGGGGTGCCGGGCAGAACTGGGCAGATTCCCTCTCCTATCGGAGATCCAGAAGAGAGCCGTAAAGTTCTGGTTCCATCTCTCAGACGCGCAGACAGAGAGTTACCATCACTGCGCTCTCAGATACAGGGCAGGACTCACTGAGGGCGACCCCATGATACATTTAGTGGAAAAACACCAACTCAACTCATCAATTCAATTCAGACACTCAAAAGTAAAAGAAATAGGGAAAATAACCAAAGAAGAATACATACACGATTGGCAGATAAAGGTCACACAACTAAATAAACTAAAATATTTCAACAAAATAAAGTCAGATTATAAATTGGCTCCATACCTGACTGATATCAGTAACTATGGTCAGAGAAAGCTCCTAACTAAGTATCGCATTAGTGACCACAGTCTGTGTGTGGAGACGGGCCGACACAAGCAGAGCTGGAGAGAGAGAGAGCTCCGAGTGTGTCCGCACTGCCCTGATGGGGCCGTAGAGGACAAGCTGCACTTCCTCACCGAGTGCAGCAAGTATAAAAACATCAGAGACGCTTATTTCACACAAATAGCACAGATTGTACCTCAGTTCCAACAAGTGAGCCCCATAAACAAACTGTCTTATATTTTGGGAGAAAAAGAAGAGTGTATTCACCTGGCAGCGCAGTACGTGTCCTCCTGCCATCATATGAGGGAGAAGGGATGAACCCTCTTTTCCATTAAACTGCTCTCTGTACTTATTGTATATATATTTTTTTTAATCTATTGTGGTATATTTATGCATAACATGGAAATGTTTTTTTATTGTTGTTGTTTATTTTATTTATTTATTTATTTATTTTTTATTTTTTATTTTTTTCTCTTTTATTTATCTACATATATGTTTATATATTACTATTGCTTTGGCAATATTGTGCTATTTTACAGTCATGCCAATAAAGCTCAATTGAATTGAATTGAATTGAATTGAACTGAGAGAGAGAGAGAGAGAGAGAGAGAGAGAGAGAGAGAGAGAGAGAGACAGACAGACAGACAGACAATGATTTAACAGCAGTCTGCACTATAGGAGTGATTATCTCTCTCTCTCTCTCTCTCTCTCTCTCTGTGTGTGTGTGTGTGTGTGTGTGTGTGTGTCTTCAAAGCTCCATCAGTGCCACTTGACCTTCTTTGGATTTACTGATGATGAATGTTACCTTTCTACAGTGTCTCTGTTTCAGTGGAGGTGAGTCATGATGTATGTGTGAGAGTGCTCGAGCTTGTGATGTGAAATATGTCTGTAGGTTTCATTTCCCTTTGATTCACACTTTGTAGCATGAAGTGAAAATAGAAGCTTACAAGCATTTCTCACACATCCAGACAGACACACTAAACACATACAGTCATTTATACTGCGGCATCCCAATTGAAGACAAACTGTCTTAAATATGCAATAATACAGTTAGTGCATCCCAAATCATAGTAGATTGAAAACAGGCTTGTATTGTATAGACTCACCAGCCACTTTATTAGGCACACATTGCTAGAACTGGGTTGGACACCATTGTGCCTTCAGAACTGCCTTAATTCTTTGTGGCATAGATTCAACAAGATGTTAACAACATTCCTCAGAGATTTTGGGCCATTAACATAGCATCACGCAGTTGCTGCTGCAGATTTGTCGGCTACAGGCTGTAACAAGTCCTCTCCTCTTTTTTTCTCCTCCTTAAGAGCAACGCATTCTCACCCCTAGGTGTCACCTTTGACCATGCTTCAATATTTGATGCTTTAGGCGCCCTTTAGCGTCAGTTACATGACGCGATTCTACGGCGTCATCTAACTGACGCTAAAGGAAAGCGTCAGTTAGATGACGCGGTTAGGTTTAGGTCTGGGGTGGGGGTAGGGTTACACGCGATCCTAGGGCGTCAACTAACTGACGCTAAAGGGCGCCTAAAGCGTCAGATATTGAAGCATGGTCAAAATGCTTCAAAAAACGTCAGTTAGGTGACGCCTTGGGGGTGAGAATGGGCTGGCCAGTCCGGGGTGGGTCTAAATTCTGACTTCTTTACACTTCGTTTCGAGCAATTGACTGATTTATGTTGTCAAAAATCAAATTCTTCTTATTGCATTTGTTATATGTAACTATATTGCTAGAAATAAAAAAAATAATTAATTCATTGAATGATTTGCTGAGCTTTAAAGATGATGCAGAAAGCAAAAACTTGTTATTATCATTTTGTCTGCGTCCATTGTAAATCGCACCATTTCTGCTTCCTTTTCAGACCAAGCTTTTCCAGGTCACTATGTCTACCTTTATAAATGTATATATATTTAAAGATATTGTATTAAAAACTGCATATATGTTCTTGTTCTGTAAGTTAGCCATCTTCTCACATTTGCCACAGAAGCACAAGTGCTTGACAAGTAATGTAAACATGACGCAACAGGTCCCTCGCATAAATGTAATTTCGCCTGTACGTAGCAAACTTTATCACAGTATGTGTAGTTTAAAAAAATTGCGCCAACGTTAGTGTTTGTGTGTCTGTGTGTGTGTGTTGCACATCCATAATTTCAAAGGGGATGCGATTGCAAATCTATAAGCGCATAAATGTATCAAATAACCATACCGAGACGTAATGGTCCATTCTCATTTGTGTTTATTCTTCCGAAGTGTCTTCGTCTGGGTCTGATCAGAGACTATTTATATATTCCGATTCAAACATGTACAGCTGAATGACATTCTAAACAGCAGGTCTCTCAGTCTCAGCCCTTCTGCTTACCGACTGCATAGGTCTCATCCAAAGGCAGGGAGGGGATATGCAGCTCATTTGCATTTAAGGTCGTATGCACCAAAACAGGTCATTTTTAAACAGGCCCCAAAAATGACATTTTCAAATAGTTATAATAAATTAACTGTGGGGAATTTTGAGCTGAAACTTCACAAATAAATTCTGGTGGGGAAACCCGAGAACAATATTACATCTTGTAAAAAGAGGCATAATAGGTGCCCTTTAAGAGTTATTTTTTCAGTGCATGTTTTTAGTACATGTGTTCTGTGTATCTTGAAT
Source organism: Pimephales promelas (assembly GCF_016745375.1). The sequence continues at coordinate 48,936,949 of NW_024121099.1, forward strand.
GCATTTTTTGACAACCTACCCAACCCACTAAGGATTTGAGGGGAAAAAAGTTTTTTTTTTCCACATTTTTCAGATAAAAAATGAAGGGTGGATGCACTAAAATGGCCACAATTTTTTTTCGCGATATGTCCTGCAGAGCAGACCTCCAATTATTGGCTCTTAAGGTCAAAGTTACCAAAAAATAAATAAATAAAAAGTATGAAAGACCATTTGGCAACCCATTTTTGAGACTCCCCAAAAAGCTCATTTCTGTCCTGACAACTCTCGGAGAGATCGGAATGGTAATGGATGTGGATGAGTTAATGTATTTGGTCTTGATGGAAATTATCTGCTATATATTCTGCTGCTGTTGTTGATCATTGTTGCTGCTGGTGGTGCAGTGCACAAAATATACAGAGACTTGCAACTGCCAATACATTCACAGAGATTCTACTGTGAGCATATACTGCTGCTGCACATAAAACACACATGAAATAACCCTGTAGCAGATTAATGCAGGTTTCTGAAAGCTGCAGACTGCTAACAGCAAACATTGCCAAGTATTTGAATGCCGAGTAGCAAGCTCATTAGCTGGTGATGCCATGATAACCAATCAGCTGCACTATGTAGATAACGACGTGATCGCTAACAAATTGAGTTATTGATCTACAGAACTTTGTATATATCGGATAAGGGTCAGTTTCACAAATTGTGAATATTCAACATATCAGAATTGTGCATCAAGTACAAATGTGGCCTATACCTTTTTCACTTCTTCACATGCAATAAAAGTGGATGGAGATTAGACTCTCAAGCAAAAAAGGTCAAAAAAGGGTGTCCAAAAGTGGTTTTGTAGAATGCAATGAATTTTTTCTGAAGCCATTTGATGTTTTTTTTTTTTTTTTGTAAACATGTTCTTGAAACTGAATATTAATTAACTATGGTCACCGTTCATTAAGATGCAATATTATGAGGGGGTGAATTAATGCTGTTGTACTTTCTTCTCAGTCACAAAAAATATACTTTTAGTGCGTAGCATGATTTTAGGAATTAGGGTACAGCCTAAATAAGCAGGCACACAACACAACACAACACAACGTCACATTCAGTAATGACCAGCAGAGAGCAGCACATAACCGCCAGCTGTGAGAATCTACACCTCTTTGAGGGTTCAGGAGAATCTAATCTAGCAAGTATGATAAAATAGCTAATAGCTAGTTTTGTAGGACCTAATCTAGAGTTAACCTAGAATAAACCAGAACTGCATTCTCTATTCTCTTTTAAAAAATATACCGGTAAGCTGTTTCCATATTCATGGCTTCTGTGGTGTCTGTGTGAAAAATCTCAGTGAGTGTTTACAAAATGAAAACCTTCAGCCAGCAAATCTTTTCAGTAAAGCACAAATATCTCCAGCCAGTGAGTATCATAATGACATTGATACAGTGGAGCTAATTCTCTCTCACTTTTGTTCTGCTTTTTCTGCTTTTACATTCCAAAGTGCACAGAGTAATACCAGTGGGAGTGAGGGCATGAGAACAAGACTCAGAAATTGTGTGTGTGTGTGCGCTATAACATATAATTTGTATGTCCTTTAAATTGGACAAGGTGCTCTACTTGTTCATTGAGGCACTAGAAGTGTTGTATTGGGCACACATCAGTGGTGAGGAACTCATGCAGCCTCCTTAGCTCAGTGTTGGCTCTATTCCCCGTACCCAGGCAGTGTGTGCTTGTGCGTAATTTAGTTGTATTTAATTTAATCCCTGGTGTTTTGGCATAGAGATCAATGAAGTAATGGTGAAATGTGGGTCAGAATTGAATCTTCTCCGAAGCTCTGAAATAAATACAAACCCTACTGAAGAGAGGAGAGACTACAATAATCTTTGATGGAGTTTCAGTGCTGGGGTGAGAGTTCAACAAAACAGAAAAGTGTGTTTGTGTGTGTGTGTCTGTTTTACATTCTTGGTGTTATAGAGTGTCACCCATTCATTGTTGAACACTTTTTTTCTGCATATCGTGGCCGATATGTTGATTGTACACACAAAAATTCTCAGACTTTTTGTGTTTTTGTCAATTTCCCATTCATTTTCTATGGTCGGTCATTTTTGGCCGAAGAACACAAGTTTTTACGACCACTTAGCCTTGGATCATGACCTCAATTTTTTTGTGTGTTCACATACCTAATGCCTTAATTCAAACAAGTTTCGTAACATTCCGATGAAGCTATGATTTTTAAAATTTCAAAACAAAAAAAAATTGCAAGAGCACCTGAGGTTTAAAATGCCAAAAAACATTGAGAAAATGGCCCGCGTTGATTAAGTTTACAACAGAAGGATTGTGGCACTCACAACATCTCAACAACAATCAGTCAAGCACCAAGTTTATATATTTTTAATGCATTGATGCCACATTTCAGCTCTGAATGCTTCCATAACAATGTGAAAAGGAGATTTATCTTCAGTTCCTACACTATGAGCATGACTCTGCACTGTGAAAAAGAACACAATCTCATTTCCATAATTAGTATTCTTGGATTCTTGAATAGCATTACATATACATTTATGGATAGCCAGAGGGGCTTTTCATTTGGATGTCAGCTCTATTGAGGAGAATAAAACAGTAATCTCAGAACAAATAAACTCAATTTCTCTTTAATGCCTTGCAACAAAAATGAACACGTACACAAGTCTAAATGCTTGAAAGGTGTGCGTCCAACCTGGCATTCATCAACATCATGAATTCATTAATTATTATCAGAGGGGTTTTTATTGGGCTTTGATGTATTAACTGTAAACTAATTGAAGCAGGAACAGAGAGATATATCCTAAACAAGATCTTTGACATAAACATCTGTGGCCACGAACTCAAAAGCTCTGAAATATTCATAATTCTCTGAAAGTAAACTACATCAAAGTGCATAGCCTGACAATCTCTTAAGGGCATTATAAAAGCTTTTATTTCTCAACAGTAGTTTATGCCTTCTTTGACTGTGCATGCCACTGTGATTACAATCCTGAAAAATGGTTCTATGTTGCAGGATGAAGGAGATGCATTACAGCAACACAAGTAGTCAAGAATATTATTAACATTCAAGTCAACTGGAATCAGAATTGACCCTATTTAGTCTCTTAATGCATGTTCAAGGTCTCATTGTGCATGATTAATCGGTGTGTGCTATGGCAAATACAAACAAATGTAATCTCTCAATGTTTTATCAAAATAAACACCATGCTTTGCTTCTGAAATGACATGAATGCCTTTTTCCTTTTCAGCCCTTTTTCTTCCCTTTTATCACCTGCATGCATTGTGATATGTACAGTATAACACCCACTTTTCACAATCCAAACAGTTCTCAATCCAAAACAAATTTTGTTTTTAAAATATCCTTTTGTAATACGCCAAGATTCATGTCCAATAGCTGGGTTTCAGTCACGTGATTCAGTCAAGCAGGGAGTGAAGAGCGCAATGGCGAGATGGAGGAAAGTCCGTACTGTACTACTTTACACGCTATTACAAGAGAAAGATATAAACAAGAAATCAAACATATGTTGGATGTCGTGATCCTTACGTTATGAAGAGGAGTGATTTTCCAACTGAATTAATATTTTCCTGCCATCGAGGCGGTAGATATCAGCAACTACCTCGTTTTACAGGCATACTTTTACTTTACAAAGTTCGGAAACGTTATACGTTACACAAACATAGCCACTTAAGTTGTATTATGTTGCATTTGAAATGATTGGAAGAATTTGTTTTCCAGAACATGGATATACCAAACCCCAACTAATTTGGCCATTTTAAGTCAATATGCCACCAAAGGTGACAAAAATAACCGTGTTGCTGCGCAGTGAAGTTACTGTTTCCATAATGCACACAGCTGATTTCATGACATCCTCACGGGACGGTTTTAACATTTGCAATCTCACCCTTCTTACTTCACACAAATTTTGTTTGAGATGGTGGCTGACAGTTATTAATATTGTGATAGCCTAACCTCTAATTTTTTAATCTGTCACTGTTACTTACCATTGTCTCTGTTTTTCTTTTCAAAGCCATTTCAACCGTCTTCTTTCCCCATCTTTGTGCCATCACCAAACAACATTTTTGCAGTTACTGTATGACTACCATTTCTCTCCAAAACAACACACATTTGAGATAAGATGTTTAGTCAGATAACAAATGATGCCCTGAATGTCATGAAAATGATAACTAATTTTTGACCAAAAATGCAGTTACTGCCTTTTTGCTTCGTAGGGCAGTGGAGTAATGAGGCTGAAAATTCAGCTTTGATATCATTGGAATAAATTACATTTTAAAATAAACAGTACTGATTTTTTAATCCGATAAATGCTGCCTTGGATGCGAGACTTCTTTAAAAAATATAAAAAAATTGTATAAACAAACAACAACAACAACAACAACACAGACACACACAAAACATATTATCAAAGACAAAGAGTTATCAAGAGTTATAAAATCTACACATGTTGACCTATTCAAATGCATTCTGGCCTTTGTGTTACTGATGATGTTAGACGGCCAATTGAGTCTCGACTAGGCAGAGCTGTTCTCTCATTGCTGAAGCTCTTCTGTTCACTTATTCACAAATCAAGAGAGAAAAATCATAAAATATTAATCAGTCCAAGCACTTCCAGACCCATTGTGCTCATCTCCACCATATTTCATACAGGATAGAAAGACCAATGAGTTTTTAGAGCAATTACCATGTACTATATGTTAAGTGCCATATTTTCAAAGCATTTAAGCAGAGAAAACAGAGAAAGAAGAGGCGAGAGCAACTCACTCTCTCTCTCTCTCTGACTATTTGGTGCTGTCTTTGGGGCAAAAAAATTCACCATTTTGACATGGTGTCCTCTATGGACAGTGGTGCGAGGCTGAGAAAGCCTGCATGAGAACACAGTTTCTCCATTAGGGATGTCCATTCATCCGTTAGTGAGAGGAAAAATGTGACAGTCTAATCTGTCAGGTGTGAATGAAGGGCAGATCTTCACTGCTGGCCCTGGGTCAGAACTGCTAGATTGCTAAAAAGCTTCATAAACAGGTATTGGGTCTGGAGGAGTGTGCCTACACCCCTGTGAGTTAAAGACATAATGACTGCCGAGGCCCTGAGCAGCTCCAGTGCTGTCAGAGAGAATGAAGACCTGCATGTGACATGCATGCTCTCATGGACTGAGTTGGCATCTGATTGGTCAAGGTCAAAAAAGTAAAGGACATGCAGTGGAAATCAAAATTAATGAAGAAAAGTTTTTTTTATTTTTATTTTTTATTTTGTCAATTATAATTAAGGCAAAATGTAATATGTGCTTCAATAGGAGTTTAATTTTTAGAGTTTATAGTTTTAGGGTTTAGAGTTTAAAGAGGACTACAACAAAAGTCCCCCAAAAAGCAGCTCAAATAAAGAAAGCTGTTGCACCCCATGGGTTCAGCTGGTGTGAATCTCACTGCTCCTCAGTCTTTACATGTTCACAGCTGATCTATTAGAATGGTGAAATGTTCTGACATGATCTTGTTTTCAGACGATAGTTGTTTTTTAATTGAGAATCAATAGAGCAGAGGGTGGAAAATTAGAGGCAGAGCCTCGGGGAAACATGATAACTCATAAAACCTCCGATATAACATATCAGCTCATATCGTGAACTCAGTAAGCCCAGTAAGTGATAAAATTACATTAAAACCCCATGTGCTTATACATTTTTGTCACATAACGAGATCATGCCACCACAGAATCGGTCATGTCAGCAAACATGATTTTTTTTTTATTTTATTTTTTTTACATTTTTTACATTTACATGTTATTTATGGACACTTGCCAGAAGAAGAATAGCCAGAAATAATATATGTTGTGTTTTTAAGGAAATATGAGTGGAGCTGATGTTTGATTTTGTTTATGGATCATTTGGAGCTAAGTGACGAATGCCATTTATGCCAAATTCAAAACACACCTGTGAAAAATCTATCTGGAAGTCAACATTAACCCTTTGACACGTATGATCACACCAGTCTTGGTTGGTACCTGGAGTGTACGATCACACCGGTGTGATCAGTCTTGGCTGGTCCTTGGAGCGTACGATCACACTGGTTTGATCAGTTTTGGCTGGTCCCTGAATTGTACGTTCACACCAGTGCGATCAGTCTTGGTTTGTCCCTGGAGTGTACGATCAGTCTTGGCTGGTCCTTGGAGCGTACGATCACACTGGTGTGATCAGTTTTGGCTGGTCTCTGGAGTGTACGATCAGTCTTGGCTGTTCCCTGGAGTGTACGATCAGTCTTGGCTGGTCCTTGGAGCGTACGATCACACTGGTTTGATCAGTCTTGGCTGGTCCGTGGAGTGTACGATCACACCGGTTTGATCAGTCTTGGCTGGTCCCTGAAGCGTACTTTCACACCAGTGTGAGCAGGCTTGGCTGGTCCCTGGAGTGTACGATCACACCGGTGTGATCAGTCTTGGCTGGTCCTTGGAGCGTACAATCACACCGGTGTGATCAGTTTTGGCTGGTCTCTGGAGCATATGATCACACGGGTGTGTTAGTCTTGGCTGGTCCCTGGAGAATACGATCACACCAGTGTGATCAGTCTTGGCTGGTCCTTGGAGCGTTCGATCACATTGGTGTGATCAGTTTTGGCTGGTTCCTGGAACGTACGATCACACCGGTGTGATTAGAATGTTCAGTGCATCATGTGATCAACTGCTAAATCAAAATGTGCTTTCGTGCTTTGGCTGGCTCTGAGCAGAGTCAGATGCGTTCAGCGCTGTCTTATATCACAACTATTCAGTGTTTTCAACCACATAAGGTTTATTTTAGGTTTCAGACAAAAATTTAAATAGCCAGTAACAGCCACTGCTGTAGCACCTGTTTTAAAACTACTTTCTTGACTTCCTTGAAGAAAAAAGAAAGAAAGAAAACTGAATCGTGGTCAGTGGACGAAGTGCAGACGTTACTCTCGTTGGTTGCCGAGGATCGGATAAACTGTAACGGTCAGACTATATCCCACCCACTTTGCAGTGGAAAAACAAATCGAGCTAAAGTGAACCGAGCCGTGCTGAGCCGAGTCGTACCACGCATTGGAAAAGCGAAGCGAGCCGAACTGTGCAGCGCCAAGCCGAACCAAACTGAGGTGTACCAGCAGTGGAAAAGCACCATTAGTGACTTGCTTCAGCCTGTAAGAAGCTAGCGCTACATTTGTTTGGGCACGCTTTATAATTTCCTGGTTAGTGACGTCACCTGCCTCTGACGTCTCGTCACACCATTGGACGCAGAGCGAGTTCCCTATTCAGCGAACCAAGGTTACAGTTGTATTCAAGGCGTTTTACAGTGGGTTTTGTTTTTAGTTTGAGAGTGCCATATGTGATTTGAGACTGACTACACAGCAGAAGGGAAGATTTTTGAAGTTAGTTCACCCAATAATGATTATTATTTAATCACCATGTCTTTTCAAATCTGAATTATTTTTACTATACTGAATTACTATTTCTTCTGCAAAACATAAAATAAAAATTCTCATTCTCAAATATATTCCAAAAAAGTTATACACATTACTTACTTTCTTCTGTGGAAAAGAAGGTAGATATTGAAGATATTTTAGGAACTTTTTTGTGGACCATACAATGAATCTCAATGGGGTCCAAAACAAAAACTTTTTTTATTATATGGCTTCAGAAGACTTTAAATAAACCACACCACTTTTCATATGAACAATTTTTTTTTTGATATTTTAACGGTTTATTTTTTTTTTCAATATGCAGTTTGACAGCTCCCCCATTCACTTTCATATTATGTAAAAGAGAGGAAATAAGAAAAAAACAAATGGTCTTTTATTTACAAATGCTATTTGTGATTCTGCTTTTCTGATGAGACTGGGGAATTTTCTAGACCCACAAGTGAACATCCTTGGCAAGATAGAGGAGAAAGATGACTGCTTGCAACTAATCGACTGTACTGAAGTCCAAAAAGAGTGCCTGAAGGCACATAAGATCTGAAGGCACAACAAACCTTAAAGCAAGGCCAAATTAAAGTTTTACTTAGAAAAGGTTAAGTTATTTCCGAGGATCTATATGGCTTTCTAAAGATGCCACTCTGAATCTCCAAGGCTCTCTCTTTGAGAAGTGTGAAGGGGAAACACATATTGCCTGATAATCAGATCCTCCAGCACGGCATCTATTAGCGCGGCCATGCAAACAACCAGTGTCCTTTCAGAGAGGAGACACGGGTTAATTGTATGCAGAGTGAATGAGAGTTTAATGCCATTTGTCTTCCATGCTGCTAGATAAACAGAATGAGGAGTATGTTGGAAATGCCAAATTCAACCTAAGCAGCTCCAGAAATACACCAACTGCGTGGAGCCGGGGGAGACAGGTCCTCATTTGGCTTTTAACACAGTTTGCGCTGGCTTATTTTAATTAATCGTTTTTGTGCACCGGCACATACAAAACAGACACAATCTTCAAGTGTGTGTGCATTTCAATCATAGAAGAAAACAGGCTCTAGTGTGCACCACTTCACGTTTTTACCCCCCCGGAATGACACTTCATGTCAGACTGGCCAAGTGTGCAGCACAGCAGGTGTTTGTCTACAACACAGGAAATGGGTAAAAAAAGACTCATTACCTTCTGAATAGCCATTATGACCTAGATAATTACCTTCTTGACACATAGAATGACCTTAATAATGGCATGGTCTATCTCAGATAGAGTGGACGGGAGCAACTCACCCAGTTTCCATGTTCTATGGGGCCTATAATAATTTCTTACTGTACAAACTGCACTTCTATTTCCTATCCCCACCTTTAAACACAACCCTCACAGAAAACTTTCTGCATTACATTTTCAAAAAAAATCCCTAAACCCCTAAATCCCTAATACCCCTAAACCTACCCAACACTTGATTTAAAAACATGTTTTGACAAATTAAAAGCCTTTTTGACAAGTGAGGACCAGTAAAATCTCCCCATATGTTGGTTGTTAAAATATTTCACAATATAAGTAAGGACATTTGGCCCTTACAAGTATAGCCAAACATGCACACACACACATCAATATAGGAGTGTATTTAAGAAGACAGTGATGTAACCATCCATCTTAGACACACTGGCACATGTGCAGAATCCCGTTGTGAATTGTCACATAGTTGAGGGCAGGAATATTGGAGTTGACAGGGGATGAATTATTAATGAGGGAGAAATCCCTGAGGAATGTAAGTAGTGGGGAGGGGAAAGGGGAGGGGCAGCTCATTATTAATTACTACTATAACCTATATACTATAAATTCTCACCTCAGCATGTGTAACTGAAAAACTTAGAGAAGCAACAGGAGGGACACAATTACTTTGTGGATTATGCAGTTCAGAAGAAAGCAGTATGACAATTGTTTCTGTTTGTACATTTTCTGTGAGACACAGTTCTAAAAGAAACACATATTAGGTATGAAGATTAAATACAAGCTATAGAGCACAGATACTTGTCCAATAATTCAATCTGTAATTCATTTATCATTGTAAAAGAGGGAAAAAGACAGATACAGGGAAATGAAGACAGAGAGAGATTCTTGTCTGTTTAGAATGCTGGAACATGTGTGCGGTTCATTAATATTCATGAACATGTGTTGGCCCCCATGGTCCTATCAGAGTTCTATTTTTAAACAGCTCCACTCTCACTCTCTTTCTTTCCATCCATCAAGGTTTTGTTTTTGATGTCAGATTAAAATGTGTGATATTTTTCTTTTTGGTAGTACAATTCATTTCAATAAAGTTGTTGACTGCATTGAAAAACTGGGATTCAAAATCTAATTTGCACCCTTTTTTCATCTTGAAAGCATGAAGTGTCTTGTTGGATATCATGATCATCAGGTTTTGCACAAACTTGTTCATGCAGCTTGACTGCTGCTGTCAAACCAAATAGTATGGCATTATTAAAAATCCAATGTTTTACAAAGTCTTATACATTTACGTATTTGGAAGACGCTTTTATCAGACGTTTTATCAAATTGATGTTTATGCATTCTCTAGGAATCTGTGAACAATTATGTGTTTTCAGGTCATTGTGATTTTACCTAGTAAGACGAGTTCATGGATCAACATATTTTGTTGTTCCTGTAACAACATCCTTGTCCAAAAACGTAGTCTTAATCCTATCCCTAACCATAACTAAAACCAGAGGGAAATTATGAATAACACTGATGTAGACGCAACTAACCCTGGCTGGAAGCCTAAACTTGTAAACAAACTGTAAACTTGTCTCTCATATCTGATTGGTTGATTGGAATGTTGTTCCAGGATCAACAAAGATGTTAATCCAGGAGAATGCTGTACTTGGTGAAATCACATGCACCATGTTTTCATGGCCTTAAACTCTTTATGTTCCCTTTATGAAGACCTGTTCATGGATCAACATTTTTTGTTGATCCTGGAACAACATTCCTGTCCGAAAACAGTCCTAACCCTATCCCTACCAATAACATATCCCTAAAATCAGAGGGAATAAGAATGGAACCCCCTAACCCTTTTTAAAAGTTTAAACTTGACATTAACTATAAACCTATCCCTCAAATCGTTTTGGTTGATTGGAATGTTGTTCCAGGAACATGTTCTACTTGGTGAAATCACATTCACCCCAAATTAAAGCAAGAGTTCAGATGCAAAAGCCTCTAAGTGCCATTTGAAATTTTCTTCTAGAATGGTCAATTTTATCAAGCTTGTATATTTAAGTTCAGTAATTTCACTTAAATGGCAATGAAGATTACCTATTAATTGCCATTTAAGTGAAATTACTGAACTTAAATATACAAGCTTGATAAAAATGATCATTCTAGAAGAAAATTTCAAATGGCATTTAGAGGCTTTTGCATCTGAACTCTTCATATATTTGTATTGTTTCTTTGTGATGTTTTTAAAGCCACATGATATCCATCTGCTCTCAAAGCAGTGATTTCACACACACACACACACACACACACACACACACACACACACACACACACACACACACACTAAGCAATTTACAAATTAAGAAGTATGTTAGTATTCTCGCTAAAACAGCATGTGGGCATGTGCATGCGTGTATGGCTGTGGGAATGGTGTGAAACCCTCCGGATCTGTAAACTCTGTTTGGTGAGAATCTCTGACATCTCTTAAAATGTGCACAGGAACAATCCTTTATAAAACGCACAAAACGTAATGTCCGGTTGTGAGGCATTCGGAAAAATAGGTCTACAGTTTTACAACGAATGGTAAAACACCTGTTGCGGAGCATCTTTTGCAGCGATTTTTGTGTAGCAGTGAACACCCCAGACCACTCGGTGAGTTTCACGTCTTTGTAAACTAAATGAAGGATTGTTCCTGTGCACCTATGCTACCATTGTAGTGGTGTGGGTGTGCTACCACAGAATCCAAAAACTCTTGGGACAGCAGCATTTGTCTAAAAAACAATCTTAACCATTCTATTTCATCAGAAACGATCTTAAAACAGGGCTTTAATTGTAAAATACCGAACTTGTCCTTTAAGCTGATACTGTTTTCTCTCTATTTTCTCATTGTGCTGAATTTATCAGTCAAAATTCACCAAATTAGGTTAAAGTCACCTAAAAAAAGTGGCTCCTCTGTCTGAATACAGCAATCACATCAGCGTATCACAAAGTTGCAGTGACTAGACACTGATTTGAAAACCTCTATTTGATGTGGTTTATATAGGCTATGTAAATATCCAAGGTGATTTGTCACTATACTTTGTTCTACATTAAAAAGTCTGGTATGACACATGATGTATTTAAAAACTTGTGAAATAAGCTCAGTTCTTTGTGGAAAGTATTTAGAGGATCTTGGCAGAGCACAGTGGTGTTAAGGGGGTGTCATTAGAGACCTATTAATGTAACTGTGGCAACATCACAGCCAAGTTTACATTACCTAGCTATTCATCTATTAAAGGTGCCATAGAGTGTGTTGAAATAATATTTTAATTTTGTCTCTCATATCTACAGGGAATGTGGCTTATTTTAGGGCACTTAAAATGTCCAGATACGGTTTTATAGGTCCATTTTCAACTCTAGAAATTGCCAATAAAATGGTCTGTTTTTACCTTATTTTGGAAGAGTCATGAATAGTAATGAGCAGTTCTGCTCTGATTGGCTGTTTCACTGCAGCCTCATTGTATTCAAAGACCGCTGTGTTCCCTTACACAAGACGATAGGATCATCTGTTTGGCAGCCTACATCATTGGTACGCAAGGGCTGTGGAGCACTCTGATATACAAGTGTGCAAAAAATCATACGTCAGTTTTCACAAATTAAAGCAAATGGACTAACGTTAGATGCCTTGTCAAATAAATATAGCTTCAGCTTATGTGGTGGAGAATGTGACGTTAGCTTGAAGGATCGAGTGAGCTAACATTATCTGTGAGCAACTAAACTAACATAGTTAGCGTTAGCCCCTGACGTGTTTCAACACATCCCAAGACGTCATCTAACTGACGCTTTTGACCATACGTCACATCCAATGTTTTAGGGTACCCTTTAACGTCAGTTAGATGACGATCCTAGGGTGTCATCCAACTGACGCTTTACCTTTAGCGTCCGTTAGATGATTCGGGTAGGTTTAGGTCTGGGGTAGGGTTAGGATTAGATAGCTTCATCTAACCGACGTTAAAGGGTACCCTAAAACATTGGATGTTGACGTATGGTCAAAAGCATCTTGGGATGAGAACGGGCTGTGTTGATGGATTATTTGACAAAAGGGAATTTACATATGTTTCTACTGTAGGCCTATTATTTTGTAGATTTATATGACAACACAGGTGAGAAATATTAACCTCGGCGTAAATACTTTGTCAATGTATTTAGTTATGTAGCCTATGCTCGTTACTTGGAGTTTGCTATTTGTAACTGTACTAGGATCTTCCGCCGGATCTAGATAACACATTGTAAATTATCGTTAATAAAATCACTACCACTTGCAGGAATATAGGCATAGGTAGAATTGAATCTTCAGTATGAGAGGCTGAGAGAAGCCTGCTTGATATTGTCCCAGGTTAGAAAACAAGTCCGTGGTGAAATAGGCAGAGAAAACTAACAACTTCGAATTAAACTGTTGCGGTATCCGATAGATAAACATCAACCACGCCTGTTGACATTTCTTTTCTGTGAGAAGGCTATGAAAAGTTCTCACATCCCCTGCACAGCCTGGCACATATCATTTATTTCCACAATCTGCCATTTTCCCTTCATGATCCTCACTTGTTTCTTCAGCTGCAGAACATCTGATGATTCGGCTGCGCAGTTCTGCCTGTCATTAAAATGGGCTGGCATATGCAAAATTTTGGAGGTGTACATATTAATGATCCCGTCTGTTGCGTCACAGTCTGTGTTATATGTAGATTCGCCAATTTTTCAGGGGTGTTTTAAAAAAACAAGATTTAAATAAGAAGGAGAAAACAATGGTCTTTGAGACTCATGTCATGTCAATGTACTGAAATCTTCTTATTTAACTATGCTAAGATACACTCAATTTTAAATTCTAGGGAACCTCTTATGAAAAAAATGCTCATGGAACTGGAACTAACAGTTGTATTATTTTAGCATTAAACAGAGTATCAAGGCTCTGCTCAGGAACATTTTGTGTTCAATTTTACATTTCTGAATGAACAAACGCTTTCGGAGCCACAACATTGACACGATAATGGCACCAGAATGAAAAGTTCTAAATGAAATATAAGAGTGGCAGATGAAACTCAACAAAGTGTTCCTTGTGAGAGTGTGCTGGTCTGCCTGTCCGTAATAGGTATGAGGCTTTTAATGGTCATTAAGAGCCACTGTAAAGGAAAGTTGTCGCATTTTAAACGTGTTCCGGAACTCATATTTGTTCCCTTGTTCAGTAGCACCACCAATCAATCAATAAATAAGAAGGAGAGAAAGAGAGATAGTGCGAATGAGAGAGGTAATTATTTCTAAAGGGCTTTCCAAAGCTCATTGTCATAATCCCCCTTAAAGCCTTAAAGCACCAAAGAGACACTTCCTCTGATATAAAACCAAGAAAGGGAGAAGCAAAGAGAGGGAGAGAGAAAAATCTTTAATAAATGTATTTATTGACTCAACACTGATGCTAATGAGAGTCTAAAACTTCATTTAGCTCCATCTTTTTCAGGATGTCTCCACCTGGATGTCTCTTTAATATATCTGTCAGGATTCCACCAGCTTCACTCACTCCTCCCACTCGCTCACTCACTCCTCCCACTCGTTCATGGTCCCCTGAGTTTTAATCACCATCACCTCATCAGTTCACCTCCCTATATATTCAACTCCTCTTCACACACTCATTGACTTCTCTCTACATGACACTACAGACTATTTATGCAACGTACCCGCAACATACCCGAGTTCGGTCGTTCGTTCATCCGTTCCATCCATCCATCCGTTCCATCCATCCGATCCTTCCATTCGTTCCATCATTCCATCCATCCATCCGTTCCGTCCGTCCGTCCATCCATCCATCCATCCATCCATCCATCCACATACTCACCATATCTCTGTCTGGATAACACTATTTCACTTATCACCTGTCTGACTCCTGCTCCACCCAAGACAGAAGACCAGACCAACGAAATGCAGAGTCCAGCGGAGCCTGTGGAGAATCCATCTCGCGACCCATTCGCGGAACTGGTTCAAGCTGTTCGTCAGTCCTTACTTACTTCTCCACCGGCTCATCCACCCACTGTTCCCGTGGATCTCCTTCACTCAGCACGCCACCAATCACTTCCGCAAACTTGGTCGGCTGCCTCTGCGAGTCCCATGGCCCGACCAGCAACATTCAATGAAGAGGTGGAGGATTGCGGCGTTTTTTGCTTCAGCATGTGGAAAATATTCCATTTTATATCGCTATATTTCTAAATGCAGGCACATCAATTATCTAACGATTCAACGTGCATATATGTATATATATATATATATATATATATATATATATATATATATATATAAAGCACACTACATTTCCCATCATCCTCTCTGGCTTCCACCTGTTCATACTGAACAATAACCACATCTGTCTGCCATCAGAGTCCTCCGTTCCTCAAAAAAGCCAGCACCAGGCACACATCTTGGTGTGCTCCTGTCATTCTGCACTGAACCTGTCCTGGACTACCCATCTGTGGAACACGTACCTGTGCATCAAACTGTTTCGTCATCGTCTGCCAGTCTTTAGTCCACCAGCCCACTTTTCTTCTCTGGCTGCAACAGATAAGACTTATCACTCACATGCCAGTATCACATTACAATCTGCATTCCAGAGACTTACCTGCTAACTTCCTGTGGTATTCAATAATATTCAAACTCTATTCAGAATTGACCTTTGACTGAATTCTTTTTTTTAATGACTATATGTATATATGTGTGTGTAATTATTTTACTTTTGATTTAATCCCTTTTACTGAATCTACACACTTTAAACAGTTTGGTTTTTATTACCATGTAGTTTATTTGTTTTTTTGGATGTATATGTGATGGCCAAATTCCAAATAGTGTACAATTTATGTGTATTTGCTTATTTAGACCCAGTTCTCACCACATAATACCGAGCCCGTTGTCATCCCAAGGCTTCATATACAACGCTTTTGCCAAAGCGTAGACATCCAACGCACATGGCACCCTTTAGCGTCAAATGAGTTGCAGATATATATAGGGCAGAATGTGCCTCCTAGTGGTCTAACCCTAACCCTACCCCATACCTAAACCTACCATAACCGAAGCGTCTCATTTGACGCTAAAGTGTGCCATGTGTGTTGGATGTCTACGCTTTGGCAAAAGTGTCGTATATGATGCCTTGAGATGAGAATGCATTGGAATACCTTATGCCATGCATGGTGAAAAAAAAAAAAAAAAAAAAAAAAAAAACTATAGTCATATAATCCTGATCTTACGACAATTTGTCCGAATTTTACAAGGTGGCAAATTCATATGATTTGGACAAATCAAATATTCATATGAGTGAGTTTATGCGAATTGGTCATGAGATGGTGTTGGTCATAGTTAACAACTGTCACAGTCACTGCAGTTTTTGTACAGTTTTCTTTTGCACCTTTTCTCCTCGTCTTGTTGGTTGCCTTGGTCTCAGATTTGATTTTGTTATACAGTTCAGGTACGTGTGTCTTATCATCCTTGTTTGCACGTGTATTTAAGGCCACATTTACACAAAGCCGGGTATTGAGAAACGGATATTTCCCCCGCCTTCAATTTCAATAATAACATTGTGCACACACTCGCATAAATACGCCGTCGAGCGCCATCATAACTATGCCAAACATATGGGCGGCAGTGTAGGGAGAAGGATAAAACCATGAAAGCCAATCAAAATCCTCAGAATCGACAAAAGAGAACCTAAAATCCCGTTTCTCCCAGTTGAGACGACAACACACAACCGACATTTTCAGAAATCTCCTCTTTAGCCGGAGTTTTTGAAATAACCGTTTTCTGTGATAAAAACAGGGTTTTCGTGTAAATAACAGGCCAAACCGCAGGGAAATATCTGTGTTTTCCCTTCGTGTAAACGGGGCCTAAGTTTCCTTGTGTCACAGTTTGGGTTTTGTGTCTTGTTCCTTGTTTTTGTCTGTCATGTGACTCCCTGTTTGCCATATGTCTTGTTGATTGATCATTGTTCCGCAGGTGTTTCTCACTAGCCACGCCCCCTTGTTAAATTTTTTGCCTATGTATTTAAGCCCTGTTTCAAGTTTAGTCTTTTTGAGTTGTTTTTGTTGTTGTTATGTTGCCTGTAGCTATCGCCTTGTTCTTGTCCTAAGTTTTTGTGGTTTACCTGTTGTTTAATTAAATTGTGCTTGCATTTGGATCTTGTTTCCTCCTTCTCTGCTGCTGGATTACACCTTGTTTGTTTCTGTTCATTGTTGTTGGGTCTTGTCTATGTTGGAATTTTCACTACTCTTACTCTGTGGATTACCCAGTGAATTTATGCAAAAGACTGCCTAATTATCTCCATCTTCATTTTTTTGTGTGTGTATTATACCAGCACAGTCCGTGACACCAACAGATAAAATATGCTGTTATTTCTGATCAGACATTTACACTTTCACTTACTTTACCTTCAGATCCAATGCGTTTGCGTATTTGACACAAACCAGATCACAAGCCCTGGTATGCAGTTAAAACAATTTAAACATAGTACTTTAGTGAGACCTGTGGACTTTGAGCTCTGGACTCTTTCACAGGTCCACAGATGGATCACCTTGCTGTCAAAATAGAAATAAACAACACTGCTGTAAGAACTTTAACAGCACAGTTACAATTCAACCTCACTGTTGAAGACACCACTAGAGACAAAAAAAAAAAAAAAAAAAACATATCTGAACCAGACACACTGTGTAAAAGCATCAAACTGTGCTGTCAACCTGCTATAAATGACACCAAACACGACTTGCTTCAGTATGCTTGAGGCTGTCACAATGACAACAAAAATTGGTAAAAGAGACAAAGAGGTGTAAGAGAGATAATAACTTGGGGAGATATAGAAAGAGATTAAAGATGGTCATTGCAACCTTGAGCTAGCAAATTGAATTATGGTTTACTAAACTCACTTTCCTTTAAACTATAAAGGAAAGACTCAATTCACACAATTCATGATTGACAGAATATAAAGAGATTGTGGATGGAAGCGAGACCGGAGCGTTTGTGTGAAGAAATCTCTGTAGCATTGGAGTGATTCAGATCTCAATATTCCATCACACACTAAGCAGCACTCTAAATGAATGTATTAGCGTAGATCTAATAATATACTCCTGCGTTTGCATATTTTATGTTTTACTCAGAGATTTCTCCAACCTGATTTACTAGCTCATTTCACTAATACATTTTCATGTCACAATATACCTTTGGAAACTGGCTCCATTTCCTTTCAGGATTAAGGCTCATGTTTTATTCAGTCATGATATGTACGTTATGATTCGATTTTGATTTATTATTGATGATGAGAGGAGAAGCAACGTCCAGAAGAAATATTCTTCCAAAGTGTTCAGCACGATATAGATCATTTTTTGGAGAACTCTAAATACACTTTATAGGTCTCTTAAAGAAGAATGACAGATGGAAACGTTGAATTCAAGAGATATGTCTTTTAACTGGTGTTTTTAATAGTATGATAGCAAACTTGTTTTACTCACCGTATAACCTTTGTGCCGAACTGTTTCCAAACTCTTTGAGTACATTTGCCCTGACGTATAAAAATAATAAACAGGAAATGAACATTATCGTCTTTAACCCAGTTAACAGTTTAGACAATATTGCCAGTTAATTTTTTGATACGATAATCAAAAAAAAAAAAAAAAACTCCAAACAAATTCATGACAGGTCTCCGAGTAATACACAGTAATGTTGGCGTTCCTAAATGAATCAGTGTTTTGAACTTATTTGTTGAATTAATAATACAATGACTCACTCATTTGTTTTGTTCCTCAATTAATCACTGTTTTTGAACAAAATCGATTGAATTAACGATTTAATGTCTGCTTCCGAAACTTGTGAATAAGTAATTACTTCACAATCTTTCAAAAAGTATAGGCCTATTCTTTATGAATGTGTGTAGTATGAATGGCATATGGACGAACTACATTTAACTTGTCGTTGTCATGCATGTGACCTACAGCGCCTGTTGCGTCACTTCACCGACATTCACAAATTTTCCTCACTGTTCAGCCAACATAATCTATGGGCAGCATAGTTACTGAGTGCATACTTAGAGGAAATTACAAAATCATCATTCTCCTCATTAGGAAAGAAAATCTGTGTCACATAAGGATGATCATGGTGATGCACGGATACTTCAGAATTAAAGATCATAGAAAGCATTATTCAAGCATTGTGGGCAGTTGGATGAGATGTAATTTAAAATGAATGAAGATGTTTAGCAGGAGGTTACAGCTCGGACCAGAGGAGTTACAGCTCCAGCAGATCCAGCATATCCAGCATTCGGTTGTTTATTGGCCTCTCTCTCCTCCAAACCAGCATTAAATATTCACACCAGTAACTCGCAATTCAACACATCTCAATAAGAAAAAACGGACTGTAGAAAGGGGCAGAGTGAAATACAATCGGAGAAAGACACAAAGTATACGTCTTAGGAGTGTAAATGAGAGAAGTATGTGTCAGGTTCATTCCTTTACAGTAAATAAATACCCATAAACTTACAGTGAATTATTATCAACAAGCAGCCGGTGATGCATAATATATTCACCGCACCACAACCTATAATGTATGACAGTCAGTTATTATACATTTGCATGCAGAATAGCAGCTCTATCATCCAACTCTCCTCGGAGCCACAACACTACTTCAGGAAAGCTGAATCTGCTAAATGTCTCCAAACTCACGATGTGACAGGTTCAAAGACATGTAGTGCAGTGCTTCTCATTTTTTTGTCATGCCTCTCTTTGAACCTAGACAAACTCTTGTGCTCATCCCCTCTAACCACCACCACCATAGACTGATTGATCAGAATCTGCCAAACATTTTCACATAATAATCTTTTTTTTTAGCAGATACTTTTGTTACATAAAATGGAGGGAAAACAAACTATTGTATAAATGAGCCAACAATAGTAAAAGTTTTGAAAAACATACACTGCATCTTTTCTTTCTGTATTTTTATTTTTTGTTTTTGTTGTTGTTGAATAATAATAAATTGAGATAGATTTCAATGCGGCATAAGTTCTCTCCATTCTGTTATTCTCTGCAAAATGTTTGTGTCGAAAAACGGCCTATACATTTTAGGAAATATATTTTAAAATCCCAAAACGAATGAATAAAATGAATAAATAAAACAGCAATACTGCTTTTCAAGAGCATTTTTAAAAGATTAGTTCAATGAAAAAGATTATTTAATCAGTCTCAGGTTATTATTTCAAACCCAAAGCCATATTAAATTTATTATCTGAAGAACACAAAGGGAAATGGATTAAGGATGAGAGAAGATTGTAACTGTCAAGCTTCAAAAAGCACAAAATTATATATATATATATATATATATATATATACATATAAATTAAATCTGGATGGACGACAGAACTCATGCATTACATTCCAGGGCATATGTCAGCTGTGTGATCAAATATGCCTGTATTCACTTAATATTTTCCCTACACAATTCAAATTTGGTGCATTGATGATACATACAAGAGGTTTTTGTTACATAGATAGCAAAATAATAGGATTTTCCTTACGCTGCAAAAAAATATGTAAATGTATTATTGTACAATGTTTTACAAAGAAATTACTTTTTCAGTTTTACTACATTAAAATTACATGTATAATTCAATGTATTACTTGCCCTTTCTTTGTAATGGTTTTATTAGCAATTTCTGAGAGAAAATTGTTTCTGCACCAAAGTTTCTTCAGTGTTTTTTCAACATGACATATTTGAAAGATAGGGTTAGATGTAAGGAATTGAATAAAGTTGAGAACTTGCCATCCTAGGTTATGTTATACAGTGAACAAAATTATAAACACAACACTTTTGTTTTTGCCCCATTTGTCATGAGCTGATCTCAAAGATCTAAGACTTTATCTCATCTATTTCTCTCAAAATTGTTCACAAATTTGTCTAAATCTGTGTTAGTGAGAAGTTCTCCTTTGCCAAGATAATCCATGTGCGTTTTATATAACAGGCGCATTGCTGCAATATTGACATTTCCAGCCGCTCAAACTCGGAGGACCTTAGAAATGTTTGAGTTGTACTCGAGTCTCTGGCACGGATGTCTTAGTCTTAGAGTGAGTCACATAAATACTTGCCATAAGAACAGTTGGGCGCAAGGGTTTTAACCGGTTGTAACGTAAAGAAAGCTAGCCGCGGCTGTGCTCTTCTACAGATGCAGCTACCTCGTCGTCATCAATTGTCAATCGTCATCAGAAGGCTTTTAATCAGATGACGCAGATTCCTCACTCAGGATCCAGCGATGCGTGAGCGTCGCTAAAAAGATGGAAAATCAGATTATATCAGCCCATCGAGCTGTATTTATAGGCCCAGGCCATGCCGTTTTGGCGGGACATGACACAGTGTGCGCGATGCGCCCCCATTGGATCTTACGTCATGAGGGGCCTCTCTCGATAGGCTGGTGCAGTTCAGCAGGTCAGCCAATAGGCACGTGAGCCATCTTGCCAATGTCTGCATACTGCCGCAATGCATTTTACATTAATTCAAAATTAAGGACAATTTTTTGCTTCAATATCTCGTGGAAAAGAGGTTTTCACCTAGCGTAAGATATTACAGAGTATGAGAGAGCCTCTCGTAAGAGAACTGGTATCAACCGTCTCATCACTAATTATCGTCTGTTCAGCTCCTACAAAGATAAGATTATTATCAACAGTTTCAGCAATCATCAATGTGTGTGGTGCAATCATCAAGAGGGGTGTGTTAGCTTACACATCCATCATTTTATAAATATGCATCAATTATAATTATTATTATTATTTATCTATTATTATTTTATGCTAATCCATCAGGGATTAGTTTGTATGAGAATGATTAATGGATCAAGCTCATAATACTAATATAGATTAAAACACAGAACAGATCCAGCAGAGGTGAGTTTATACTCGTCTGCCAGGCAGGGTGATATTACAGTCATATCTGAGCCTTGTGTTCAGTTGCTAATCTGTAATTAGCATCTGAAAGAGCAGAGTGTTGGAAATGAGGGTTATTAATATTCCGTAACACATATCTCCTGTTTTTGTATTTTAATTCGGTGTGGTGAAGAGTGACAGGGGCTACAATCACAGTGATTCGCAGGGCCACTGCTGATGGATGAGTGTGAGTGTGAGTGTGGCCTGGTAAACCCCAAAAAGATGGCAATATTCGAAATCCTTGTCCTAAATGGGGGCATTTTAATGGACCCCATGAGGAAAACTGCTTAAAAAACATCCCAAGTGATGTTTAAAAATGCAGAAAGTTTAAGAAAACCATAAAATCCATTTCTTGGCGAGTTATCTTCTATTATTCTGTAAATCGAGCTTAGAAAACTAAAAAAAGTTGTTTTATTTTTCACTCATACTGCTTTCACAAGTGGTGGATTTTCAAAACTCCTATCTAGCAATGCTAATTATCTTAATTAGGTAAAAAGATAAACGACCTTTTAACAAATGCTTTTTTATTCAAACATTTTATAAGGAGCGAAACAAGGGGAATGTTTTTATAATTACCACGGATATTCTTTTTGGAAAGCTATTTCCTTCCCTTCTTATACAGTATGTGTCTACTTTTAATTGCAATTGTAGCGGGCTTCACTCTTCCACGTGAGGAGAAACTATAGAAACACCAACGCTAGCTTAGGCATGACTACAACCCTGTTTACCAGGGAAATATTAATCCTACGGATTTAACATTTAACACAATACACACAGGAACGTGATTATCAAAGGAGGGCCATAGACGTGAATAAAAAAATTTCCAAAAAATGTATTTCAATACTCGCAACAATTTTAAAGGACAATAAAAAAACTGGGTCATCAGCATTCACAACACCAAAGAGACTGAGAGACAAAGGAGGCAGAGGCTTAACGGCAGATACGCAAATTTCTGTGAGAACAAGGCTTCTATTTCACTCTCAGCACCCTGTGTACCAGTATCAGCACACAGACTGCAATCAAATCCAGCAATCACCTCACAGCACTCCGTGACGAGCCCCCCACTAGCACACATACTAGTGGCCTGCCCCAAAGCCTCAGCTCCTGTAACGAGAGCACAAATTACAAGTATAAATATACAGTAAGAACGCATACTTCAAACATACACACATAAACAGACTAGTAAACCAAAAAATCCAGATCCAGATCCAACTCCTCCCACCTTACATATTCCTAAACCTACCCATCGACACCCCCTGATCCCTAACGCCACCCCTAATCCTACCCATCTCCACCCCTTAGATCTGGTTTCAACTCCGCCCCCTGGATCTCGTGTACTGCAATGAGGTGCTACAGCAAAACACTGACAAAGCAAACCAATCAAAACATTCAGTTAAGCAACCAATGACAAACAAATATCCTAACCAAACTACAAAAAAAAAGCAAACAACCAGAGCCACACAGTCATTACAACAAATTACACATCTGTGTGCTAACTAATCAGCCAACACACACATATGTTACCTCAAAACCTCATGAGACACGGGACTGCAAGAAAGACATTTAACAGGAGAGCTGGAGCTGCCAACGGCCCACACCTGTGAACTATCCCGAAGCTATGAACGACACATCGTTTATACAAAATCCCGCATCTATGTTCACTAACCAGCCAAATAGCACCTACCTTAAAGCGGAAACAGCTACAATAACCAGAAGGGGCAATGATGTGACTCTCAGATGGCAAGCACGCGCAAGAAGTGGCTACAATCCCTTCTTATACCATCCCTCCTGTTCATGATTGGACGAACCACTCCCTGAAAGAACTGCAACTACCCCCGGCCCATGAGTTTAATTACAGAGCCACAATACATCCCACTACACAATGTTGTATTTCACATCCTAAAGAGATAGAATCCATTTACACTTCCTGCATCAGCTACTGTTCGGACACTCTTGCTTACTGCTCCGCACTTTGCTCTATCACTTTTGTATTTTTATGTTTTGTCTCCTTTTATCACCTAATTTTAATTTCAGCAAATCAGCACAGTACTCAAGCAGAATTCTTTTCTCCAACCAGCCAACATGGCATCATGACTTTACGTAAACATACATGCTACTTTCAAGTCAAGTGGCATGTAATCTATTCGCATTTTGAGGTATCTGCATGTATGTCCACGACGAAACGAACCATCATCTTTTGCGTGTAACACTGTTAAATGTCTGCGTGATTCGCCATGTATGTACACGCCGTTAAATGTCAGAGTGAAACGAAGCAAAATGTAGATCTACATCTTGGGAGCAATATTTTTTTCCTTAGTATGGTAGGGGAAGACTCGTAAATGTTATTAACCCCAGTGATGGGTAGGTTTAGGGACGGGGTTGGGGAAGGTCATACGTATATACAGTAATGTAATGTTAAATCAACGGCGTTGATAAACATGCTGAAAAACGATTATGCGTGTTAACAGCATAGCAAAAATGGAAATACGAATTGGCGTGTCATACATACGCCATTTCATGAGATCAGTCTGAACCAGCATCCCACTGAAAGCTTACATTCCAGGAAAGGGACAACACAACTCCCTACATTCTAAAGGATAAGAGAAAATGCCTCTTCTGGAATCTACTTGCTAAGAGACTTTACTAAGTCTACTTGCTAAGAGACTGCAAACAAACCTGGACACAGTATGAATGAACACAGGACTTCTCTTCAGCACCTGAATGGACACGCGATAGACGTATCACACAAGGACAATGGTAACACCATGCAGCCACAACAACTTCTACTCACGGTCACAATCTCAGCAGAGCCCTGCCCACAGAGCTCACCACAGACAGACCAGAAAATATTAAATCTGCTCCAAGATTCAGCTCCCAAGGACAACTTTCTGGAAAACAGCGAGGCAAACAGGACAGTATATTACACCCTCCGATAACACCAGAGAAACAGTTCCTCTCCCCAGAAAAGTTATCCCTCTCTCCAGCATCTCCACTTCTGTGCTTCTCAGAGAAAATGGAAAAACTAATATATGCTGGAACCAAACTTATCCCACTCATTTGCTGCAAGCTCCCAGCAGGCCCCACAACCACCAAAGCCTGAGGGCCCAGCCCCCCCCCCCCCCCCCCCTCCTCCTCCACCACCCTCCTCCTGTGAGAGCTCTTCAGCCTCTGCCACAGCGCCAGGGCTCACACCCTCCTCCATCTGCTCAAGGTGAACCAAAAACAACTAATACCAGCTCTCAGTGATATGTGTCGGGTCCCCGCTATGATAACAGTAACTTTCTTAAATGTTTACAAAACAAGCGGGAACCCAGTGTCTAAGGCCTAAGGCCTCTAAAAGGCCAGTGTCTAAGGCCTCTAAAATCTAAGGCCTTTAAAAGCCCCACAGCAAACCCATCTAATCTGGTGCCTATTACATGGCAAACTAAGATTACTGTGGGGACAAAAATTAAGACTTGTAAATTAGCACGTTTAAACATCTGCTCACTTAAAAATAAATCACCACATACAATTATAATTATAATTATACCACATTATAATAAATAAACACATTTATGTTTCGGCCAGAATTCATGTTTCTAAATGAAACTTGGTAGAAGACAGCTGCGGAACAGTCCTCAATGTAACATCCCCTCCTAACTTGAGTGGGTAAGAGAGGCGGCATCTGATCACATCACAGCACAGAGACAGCGCTCATAAAGATGATAACTGATATTCGGTAAAAGGGGCACTATGCAGGAATTATCAGTAATTACAGCAAATTATCAGTACTGGTACTAGTCGACCTCAGTTCTGCATTTGACACTGTCGATCACAACATATTTCTTGACAGGCTGGAAAACTGGGTGGGGCTTTCTGGGATAGTCCTAAAATGGTTCAGGTCATAATTAGAAGGGAGAGGTTATTATATGAGTATAGGAGACCATAAGTCTGAGTGGACACCGATGACTTGCAGAGTCCCTCAAGCCTCAATTCGTGCACCACTCCTATTCAACCTGTATGCTCCCCATGAGCAAAATAATAAAAAAGAACAAAATTGCTTACCACAGCTACACAGATGACACACAGCTCTACTTAGCCCTATCGCCTAACAACTACAGCCCCATTGACTCCCTGTGCCAATGCATTGATTAAGTAAACAGTTGGATGTGCCAAAACTCATTGTGTTTTGGAAACAAAGATGAAGTTCTCAAGGTGAATGCATACCTTGACTCTAGGGGTCTAACAACTAAAAATCAAGTCAGGAATCTTGGTGTGTCTTTAAAGTCAGACCTTAGTTTCAGTAGTCATGCCAAAGCAATAACTAAATCAGCATAATATCATCTGAAAAAATATCTCAAGAATTAAATGCTTTGTTTCCAATCAAGACTTAGAGAAACTTGTTCATGCTTTCATCACCAGCAGGGTGGATTATTGTAATGGACTTCTCACTGGCTTTCCTAAAAAAGACCATAAGACAGTTGCAGCTCAGAACGCTGCTGCCAGGATTCTGAGCAGGACCAGAAAATATGAACATATCACACCAGTCCTCAGGTCTTTACACTGGCTCCCAGTTACATTTAGTAATAATACCTGATTTTAAGGTATTATTACTGGTATATAAATCATTCAATGGGTTAGGACCTCAGTATATTGCAGTCATCCTCACTGAATATAAACCAAACAGATCCCTCAGATCATAAGGGTCACATCAGCTAGAAATACCAAGGATTCACTCTAAGCATGGCAAGTCTGCTTTTAGCTACGTATCATGCCAGCCGGAGCTCGAACCAGCTTCCAGAGATCAGATGTACTCCTACAGTAATCACATTCAAATCCAGACTCAAAACATTTCTGTTTAGCTATGCATTTTCTGAATGAGCACTGTGCCACTGTTTGTCCGACTGTTTCTACTCTTTAATTGCTTTAATACTGCTTTACAGTAATACTCTGACTGGAAGAGGTTTTGAAGGAGAGCGGGAGAGTCTTCACTCCGATGAGGTGAGAGAAGGATTAAGTTAATTATACTGCTGAGAGTATAAGAAGTCAATGAGAGCGTCGTTAAGGGTAAGGCAGCAGACAGTGCACGCGGAGTGTGCTCTGTGGAGGCCACGATGGGCATTACTGGTGTAGCACCACCCCAGCAGAGTATGTCCCAGGGCTAGAGGTCCAGTGGCATCGTAAAACGCCTAAAATCTCTTCCATCTCAGATAGGGTATTACTTTATATATATATATATATATATATATATATATATATATATATTCTAAACTGTTTTAATTGTTCTTATTTATTTTGATTATTTTAACTCCTATGTAAAGCACTTAGAATTACCATTGTGTATGAAATGTGCTATATAAATAAACTTGCCTTGCCTTGCCATGCCTTGCCTTACACTCTTCAGGTTCTGCAGATGAAAATGTATCTGTGGGTGACACAAAACTATGACACACAACAGCCCTCTCTACAAGAGGACCATCATATACACTGTAAAAATGAATATGCTTTATCTAATCAATAAAATTGTGGCAACAGATTACAAGCAATATTATTTATTAAATTGAACAAATTAGAATTGAGTAATAGTTAATCAAATTAATATTCTAATTCATTCTAACTTGTACAATTTAATTAATAATATTGCTTGTAATATGTTGCCACAATTTTATTGATTAGATAAAGCATTTTTTTCAGTGTAGGCAGGCTAAGTGGATCATTGCGGAAATATCTGATGTTTCTTCTCTTCTTTTCTCTTTTCTTTTCTTTTCTTCTCTTGATTTAGATTTTTTGATAGTGCTTGGGGGAACGTTAATTAAGGAAATGACAAATTTCTCATTTTTAATTAAGAAAATAATGACTTCACTTTAATTGTGTTGTCTGATCTGAGGCTCAGCATGCTGAATATCCTCTTAGAGTATGTCCTTACATTTTCTTAATCTAAAGGAAGATTAAGGAATATTTAGTCTTTTGAGAGATATCTGTTTTTTAAAAATCTGTTTTGGAGAATTACAAACATTTCAGGTTCGAAACCTTTCTTCACTCTTTTGTCTTTCACAATGACTGCTGTAATCTCTCGAAGGAAATGACAGCATGTGTTATTCTGAGAAAAAAAAAAGAAAAAAAAAACATTTTATTTAAAAAAAGCAGATTTGGTACTGAAGATATTCATATGGTACCGTGACTAAACCATGTTCTTGGTCTGAAATGTGGAATGAGAATAATCTTAGAAAGTTGTTCAGCAAAATGAAGTTGTAATAATTGTCATTCAACATAAGCCGTGATCTCCTACAACCAGCAAGTTTAATGGAGCAGTCAGGCCTGAAATAAACCAATGGGGGAATACACACTTTACTTTCTGAGCAGAAAAGAAAATGAGAACTGAATTCTTCTGTTTTATAATTATTGTTTTTGTTCAGTATACATGAGTTATAATAGAAGCTGTCCACATTAATGATCTGTTGCATGGGATCCTAAAAACATGTGGAAAGCTATTTGCCAATGGTATCTATCTCCAATTAAACAGTTTACTTTCCTTCATTATATTCTGTTCTCATTGGTCAGAGTGTTTTTATTATTATTATTTTTTTTTTACATAACTTCAGAATAGTATTGAATAATCAAATCTTTTGTATATAATCTCACATAATTATATCACTCTGTCTTTACCAGCTCAAAGAGCTCTTCATCTTCACTTACTCCTCTTTTCACATACTCTTCTCTTTAGCAATATTCTCCTCACTTCTCTTGATACAACAGGGAGTGCAAAAAGTGTTTTTTATCAAGATCCTTCATGGTTCCTTTACTGCATAACTCAGTGATAAAGTATGCTGTACAAGATGGGATGAAGATCAGAAGACATCACTGTGAAATTTACTTATCCGATTAGGAATACATTACTCCTCCAATTTTACCCCCCAGGATGAACTAAAGATAAAGAGAGTTTCCCAGGAAGTAAAGGTTGTGATAAAAGACACATCGGGTCTTCAAGGGGAAAAGAGAATGAGGGAACAGGCCATTTATTCCAGAAATGAGACCTGATAGCAATCATTTTGGTTGTGGCGTGATGATTTAGCTGCTACCTCTGGGTTCGAAATCGGATTCATATTGGTGACAAGAATTTATGGACCACATCCCAGATTTCCAGCATTGCTCCATCAGTGGAAAACCATGGACATGGGTCAGTAATGGAGCAGTGAAGAGCAACAGTGGCCATGTCTCGTTTTGTAATACTCGAAGTCAATAGGCTTTCTAAGAGAAACCCCATTCGTAGTCATTCGACGGAACATCTCTTTTCCCCACATTTAGGCAACGAGGGTTACATACGTAACATATTTTCCATCCACTTTTAAATCATCTTCTCTTGAGGGGAGAGCCATTGGATCATTTAGTGTTTTCACCAGAATGATAAATTATTTATGATTAACCCTGACAGATTATGCCTTTCCATTCTGACATTGATGCCTCTGTGTCTCAATCCATCAAATATTCGTACAGGTGCTGCTGAGAGTCACGGCAGTCATCCAGACTGATTGTTCTCCTTAGTCAGTGCATTAAACCCATGTTTTCATTGGGGGAGGAGCCAGGTCTATGGCATCTGTATCATTGATTTTACAGATGTCTCTCTTCAGTTCAGCAGTGAAAACAGAGGTCTTTCAATCACAGCATTTTGACCTGACATCTCTAGAATGTAAAAAAAAATGACTTTCCAATGTTGTAAATAAAAGACAGCCATGTTATATAATTTTATTATTATATTATTATATTATATTAAGCACATCAACTGGTGGTTCCTCAGGAATCAGTTCTTGGACATCTATTCTTATCTGTGTATCGCTGGGACCCATTATACAGGCACATGGTTTGTCCTACCATTTCTATAGACCATTTCACAAGATGTAAACAACACTGGTCCAGAAGCACTTCCTGTTTCAGTTTTTTAACACTACATAAAAGCTGGGATAAAAATACAACCAACAGAACATTTAAAACTGAATCAAAAAGTTAAACAAACATCTTTAAGATGTTTTCTTTACATGTGAAATATAGAAAACAGTTACAAACTGAAACAGGAAGTGTTTCTGGACCAGTGTTGTTTACATCTTGTGAAATGGTCTATACTGATGAAACACAACTCTACTTTTCATTTCAACCAGATGATCCAAAGCTGCACATATCTCAGACTGCCTGCCTGCATCTCGGCATGGATGAAAGAACATCACCTACAGCACAACCTAGCAACCAAGCTAGGTTCATCAACAATAATCCCATCAAGTTCACTCAGAAATCTTTTGATGACCAGCTGACCTTCAAAGACAACATTGCAAGAACACCACAATCAGGCGAGTGTGCACTGCACAACATCAGGAAGATCAGGCCCTTCCTAAAGGAGCAAGCTGCACAGCTTCTCGCCCTTGTCATTTCTAGGCTGAACAATGAAAATGCTCTTCTGGCTGGACTTCCATCATGTGCAATCGAATCTTTAAAAATGATCCAGAACACAGCAGGATGACTGGTCTTTAATGAGCCCAAGTGTTATGGTTACCAGTTACAGTTTGCATCAATTTTAAGACATTGATGCTTGGATAACAACTACAGGACAGGTGCTGCACCCTTCTACCTCAACTCGCTCTTACGAGTCTACATCCCCTCCAGAAGCCTGGGGTCAGTAAGTGAACAACACCTTGTTGTACCTTCACTGAGAGGCACATAATCACTTTCCAGAACATTTTCGTTGGCTGTTCCTTGCTGATGGAATGATCTTCCAAAGATCCAGTGTTTGCAGTGGGGGCGTGGGAGCTTGTATGCATTGAGGTCAAATATGGATACGAAAAACATGTTCAAAGGTATAGATTCTATAAATGCTCCAAATAATTGACAACTGATCGGAACGAGTTGATAATTTCTTTGTTTGATGTGGTCTCTCAGATCACATCAACAAAGCAAACAACGAGAGCTTTCTCACACCAGCCGGCTGCATCCACCGGGATGGAGTGCAATAATAACGCAGTGAAAAGGTGTGTGACACAAACTACTTTATTAAAAAAATACCCCAAACAACCGCCATTTACTGTCTGCATACATGTGCTCTTCTTTCACTCTCTTCTAAACTATTTCCTTCACACAAGAGCTTATTCTCCTTGTTAGAGCTTCAAGTGAAGGGTCGCCAGTAATAGATATCGGTTGACTGAGCATCAATCAGAAACGGCCCATACCATTTTTTTTGGCCAATCTCTGTTCAGGACTTGCTCACAAAATGCATTGCAAGCATTTCCCAAAATGTAATTTGTGTGGAAATAGGAAGTCTGCAAACAGGATGTTGAAAAAGGACAGAGACATGCTGATGACGGATGCAAAGAGGAGAGAAAACAGCCTACTGTATACCACGCAGAGCTAGCTCACTTTTGTGATGCTCGGAATATTGGAAGAAAATTCTACATATTAGACTGTGGTGGGGCAATATATACATTTCTGAACGTAACTGAATGAGTGACTTCACAAAAGTTTTGATGACATTTTCTTTTTGTCTTACCTCGATATGATGCCTATTACAACAGTGTTTACAATGTCCAGTGCTGCTTTGTTTGCAGCGGTAACCAAGGAAACTCTATTTTGCTGCTGTTCCATATCGCCACCCTTTGGTGGAGAGTGAATTGCATGTTTGGTAACACTGCATTTGAAGTCTATATATAATGCATTATACAAATATTCTTAAATGCATTAATCATGCCTTTTAATGCACCTTGCTTTTTTATGATGACTCGTTTGGATAAAAGTGTCTGCTAAATTAATAAATGTGTTTTTTTTCTGTTTATGATAAAGTTTTATTGTGATTGACTAATCGTTGTTATTGACTATTTTTTTATTGCATGGTGATATACATGATTGATAGCGAGACAAACAATTAAAGTCCATAAAGCATTTAGTTTTACATTCATATTTTTAACCCTTGTGCATCCTTATGGACATTTTTGTCCTTTTCAGTTTTGTTTTTTGATCACTTTGCCTGTGTTAAAGCTAACTGCAAAAAATTTGGCAGAGGTGTGTATTTTTATTGGAATTTTACTATTTCACCCTCATTTTCTTAAAAAAAAAAATATTTGGTAACACTTGACATGCATTCATGCATGCATTAATATCTCATGAATCATCAGGAACTAACACAAGTTCAATATTTTTCATTCATGACTTCATGAATGAAAGAAAACATCATGAACCTCAAGAAAACATCATGATCATGCGTAATAAATCATAATTCATGATGATGTGCTCATCTTAGTTAATGTTTTAATTAAGGTGTTGTTCATTCATGAAGTCATGAATGAAAAACGTTGAACTTGTGTAAGTTCCTGATGATTCATGAGATATTAATTCATGAATGAATGCATAATTCATGCATTAATTTATACATGAATTCATGATAATTCATGTACCCTTACCGTAAAGTGTTACCAAATATTTTTTTTGCATTACAGTAGGTACAAAAAAATACTCCCTCTCAGCGCCTTTTGGACAAAAATGTCCCCATTGAAACCCATTAAAACTGCAATTTTTAATCCCCAGTTCAGTTAACTATAAAAATTATGCAATCTTTGTTAAGAGGCTTTCCTTCTGTTGGCAAGGCTTCAAAATGTTATTTTTTACTATTTTTTTATCAGATTTTTTTTAGGTTTGGCCTATAAAACAAATATCGCTTTATTCATGTTTTCTGCTTCGGCATATTATAGAGCCAACTGGATAAATCATGCAACGATATTTGTTGGTATGGATGTCAGAGTGTGGTTAGTATGCGTGTTATAAAAAATATGTGTGTGTGTGTGTGTGTGTGTGTGTGTGTGTGTGTGTGTGTGTGTGTGTGTGTGTGTGTGTGTGTGTGTGTGTGTGTGTGTGTGTGTGTGTGTGTGTGTGTGTGTGTGTGTGTGTGTGTGTGTGTGTGTGTGTGTTTGTAATACTGAGAGAGAAAAACTGCAAATAACAAATCCAATCACTGTGAGCACCAGTGGGGTTTTGCTGGCACCCAATGGGGAAAATATGTTACTACGCCCAAACAAACTACCGAAAGCTCATTTTTTGAGATATCATCCTCAAATTTGGAACACAACCTATTTAGATTTATGGCTTTGATTTTATTGCCATTTTGAGTTCAACCTGATTTATAAAATATATATTTTATATAAAATAGTTTTTATAAATAATTTTCATAAACTTATACCTATAACTTTTTTGGGGGATTTACTTACAGTATTATTATTATTTTTTTTTACTTCAGCAATAATCTGTGAAGGGTCTTCTTTAAAATTATACCAAACTTAAGTCTGTGCTCCCAAGCATCACATTTTTATGACAGTTTTTTGACAAGGACATTTTTGTCATCTATGTACCTATGTACCTCTAACTTTTTTAAATTGATGCACAAGGGTTAATTGCGGCATATTGCATTTTGTAGATATAAATCATTTTTAATGATTTCTAATTATTAAAAGCAACACTGCAGATACAACAATATAAAAATACAGATCAATGAACTGTGATATCTGTGCTTCCCCACTTTTGAAAAGCACCACTGGTCCTGATCTATAATAGCTGGCTGTAGTCTGAGCTCTGCTTACCGTCTAGTTATTGCACAGCTAACAGGACTCCTATAACTGCAGGGCACTGTGCCAGTTACTGAGTTCTGACATATAGAGTTTCATCCTGTCCTTATATCCCTCTCTGTCTTTCTCTATCTCTCTCTCGAGCTCTCTGTCAATATACAATAACCCGAGGGTTTTGCTCAGTTGACGTCTGTATTACCCTGGTGGGGGGCTGGAAAAAAGAGCCTAGCTGTTCATGTGAACAGGATTAAGGCAGCATCACATTACCGCCTAAGGGAATTACAGACATGCAACAATGATATGGAGAATGAATGGTGCCACATTCATCTGATGTTCATTTATTCATTTATTAGATTCATTAATCTGATCACAGATCAGGAAACCGGAGAAATGTCTGGGCTCAAATCACTGACCTGAAACATTACATGGATCTAACACATAGACAAAGACAAAGGTTTCCTGGCCCTGATCTAATGAATGACTATGATTACTCTGTTGTCTCTTTTTTTTAATTTTCCTTTCCCCCTCTACACACTCACAGTGCCTCATCTCTCTCTCTTTCACACACTCACTCTGATTGGGTAGCTCTTAAATATTTAATAATTGTTGATGGAAACTGGCATCACTGATTCGGTTCCCTATCGAGGGAACTCAACACTGCGTCGATAAAATCGACTCTTTGGGGACGCTCCCTAAGCGTGCGCCTCTGAAGTATGAATGAAACTAATCCAATCCTGATTGGTGTTGCGTCGTGACGTAACATGTGACGGCATACCCGGAAGTATAAAAGTGACGCTGTCACAACACACACTAGCTTTCGCTCTTCAGCAAGCGCTTTATGTTGAAACTGTCTGTCTTATTTGGTGTTGTTTGTCTTATTATTGAAAGAAAGTATGGCCAGTGAACAATTCAAGAGGTGTGTGCATCCCTGCCCTCGTTTCATCACGGGTGGGGACGCACACTCTCTATGTGTGTATTGTTTGGGAGTGCAGCACGCACGGGCAGCTCTCGAGGGGGCTGCTTGTGAAATGTGTGAGGCTTTGCCTATTAGAGTGCTGCGCTCCCGGCTGGCGTGCTTTGACGAGCACGGTCAGGCTCGCGTTCCCCAGGGTTCCGGTCCCGCATATGTCGAGGCGATGCGGCGACTGAGATCCTGGGGTTCGCAGCGGGATCTGGCGGAGGAGAGTGAGAATGCTGAGGCATTTTCTCGCTCGCCATCGGCTGGTCCCGCAGCCTCTGAGAGTGGTGTGGGAGCCCGCGCTGCGGTTTCTCCTACCCGCGATCAGGTCCCGGTGCTTGAGCTGTCTACTTCTGAGGAAGGGGACGTGCTCAGCATCGATGCGGACGACCGTGATCTCAGCACGCCATCACGCGGCCTGGGTATGAGGAGCTGGTGGAGGTTGTGACACGCGCTGTGGCCAGACTAAACATCAGCTGGCCACAACATGAGCAGGAAACGCAAGTCACCAGTAAAATGGACGAGCGTTACCTGCAGCGCAGGTCACAGCCTCACCGCCGGGGTCTGCCGTTTTTCCCTGATCTCCATAAAGAGATCTCGAGAACGTGGGAAAGACCGCATTCGTCCCGTATTTCGAGTCCCAATGTAATAGATTACAGCAATGTTATGGGGGCTCGAGATATGGGATATGGGAAGATGCCGAAGGTGGAGGAGGCTTTAGCGAGCTATCTCTCTCCCGAATCGGCGTCTTCCCTAAAGACCCCGGTGTTGCCTAGTAAGCCCTGCAGAGAGACATCTGCATTGGTGGGCAGGGCTTACATGGCGGCGGGTCGGGCTGGTTCGTGTCTGCACTCAATGGCGATTTTGCAGGCATACCAGGCCGACCTCCTGAAAGATTTGGATGAGGGGGAGGGGCCTACTCCTGAAGATGTCGCGGAGTTGAGGAAGGCCGCAGATTTGTCTCTCCGGGCCACTAGGGAAGCGGCCAGCGCTATTGGCCGCTCTATGGCGGCCATGGTGGCCACGGAGAGGCATCTGTGGCTGAACTTATCCGGTATTAAAGAAAAGGATAGGTCCTTCCTGCTGGATGCGCCGCTTTCGGCTTCTGGCCTGTTCGGCGACGCCGTTAATTCGGTTGTCGACAGGTTTCAGGAGTCGAGAAAACAATCTGCGGCGTTCCAGCAGTACCTCCCCCGGAAAGCGAAGGCCAAATCTAGTAGGGGGGGGCAAAGCAATCAGCCCCAGCCATCAGCCAGCTCCTCCCACAGGGCAGAGCAGAAGGAGAGCGTTTCCTCTAGAGCCCCCCCTCCGGGGTCTTGGCAACAGAGGAAACGCTCCCAAAAACCGAAGTCCTCCAGCCAGAGGGGCGACCTGAGGGACGTCATTCAGGCTAAGAGGACTTCGGAAAAGAGGTCCTAGCCAAGGCAGGACTTCAGAGGGCTGCCCCCTCCGCAGTGAGACAACCGAGGTTGTTCTCACAACGGGGCCCTCTAGGAAAAGATGCAGGTCCGCCGTTAACAGCGCTTCGGGCCGCATCAATTTCCAGCGAAAAGACACCAGAGGCCAGCCTCGAGAGGCTGGTACCCTTAGCAGATTTTGTAGAGGGATGGTATCATCTTCCCAACATATCTCCATGGGTCCTGCAGATAATACGAGTTGGGTACAGACTGCAGTTCGCGCACCGCCCCCCAAGTTCTCTGGGGTGGTGCTCACTGCGGTGGTCCCAGAGCAGGCTCAGGTGTTGGAACAAGAAGTACAGACTCTGCTGTCGAAAGGAGCCATAGAACGTGTTCTTCCGGTAGACAGGGAGTCCGGGTTTTACAGCCGGTACTTTATAGTTCCAAAGAAGGATGGGGGGTTAAGGCCAATTTTGGATCTCAGGGTGTTGAACCGGTCTCTGAGAAGGTTCAAATTCAGAATGTTGACCATTCCAACAATCGTGAGTCAAATCAGATCCGAGGACTGGTTTGTCACGATAGATCTGAAAGACGCCTATTTTCACATCTCCATCCTTCCTTGTCACAGGAGGTACCTGAGGTTCGCTTTCGGGGGCGAAGCATACCAATATCGGGTTCTTCCGTTCGGCCTAGCACTCTCTCCCCGCACATTTACCAAGTGTATGGACGTGGCCCTTGCTCCACTGAGACTTCAGGGGATTCGCGTATTGAATTATCTCGACGACTGGCTTATTTTGGCCCAGTCTCGGGAGATGGCAGTTCGGCATCGAGATGTCGTTCTTGGCCATATTCAAAAATTGGGGTTAAGACTCAATTTGAAGAAGAGTGTGCTAGAACCGTCCCAGGGCACGACCTTTTTGGGAGTCGTGTGGAACTCGATTACAATGCAGGCACGTATGTCTCCCGCACGTATCGAGTCAATTCTGGCGATGGTGTCCAGGGTGAGGCTAGGTCAGGCCGTCACTGTGAAACACTTTCAAAGGATGCTGGGCCTCATGGCAGCGGCATCCAACATTATTCCTCTGGGCCTCCTTCACATGAGGCCCCTCCAGTGGTGGTTGAAGACCAAGGGGTTCTCACCCAAAGGAAATCCGTTCCGTATGATCAGAGTAACGCGCAAGTGCCTTCAGTCTCTGCAAATATGGAAGAAGCCTTGGTTCCTATCCCAAGGGCCAGTGTTGGGGGTGTCATGTCGCCGGGAAACCGTTTCGACAGACGCCTCCCTTACGGGCTGGGGCGCGGTCATGGACGGCCGCTTTACCAGGGGTCTGTGGCAGGACCATCATCGCACTTGGCATATAAATTGCCTGGAGATGATGGCGGTATTCAAGGCTTTGAGGAGCTTCCTCCCAGACATCGAGGGTCGCCACGTCCTTATACGGACAGACAATACGTCAGTGGTGGCCTATCTGAACCGACAGGGGGGACTCAGATCGCGCCCTCTGTGCAAACTGGCGCATCAGATTATCCTTTGGTCCCAGGGAAAGATATTGTCAATAAGGGCAATGTATATCCCAGGGGTTCAGAATCGGGGAGCAGACATCCTGTCGAGGCAGGGGCTGAGGCCCGGGGAATGGAGACTTCATCCGGATGTGGTGAAGTCGATATGGGAGAGGTTCGGACCGATGGAAGTGGATCTGTTTGCGTCTCGAGAGACGTCCCACTGTCCACTTTGGTTCTCCCTCTCACATCCAGCCCCACTGGGGTTGGATGCCATGGTACAGGCTTGGCCGAGGCTTCGCCTGTATGCTTTCCCCCGATCGCTCTGCTCCCAGGGGTCCTGGAGAGGGTCCGTCAAGAGGGCATCAGTCTACTTCTGGTTGCCCCGAGATGGCCGACACGAGTATGGTTCTCGGATATAATATCACTCCTCATAGCTCCGCCATGGCCGATTCCTCTGAGGAGGGATCTATTGTCTCAGGCGGAGGGCACAATCTTCCACCCTCGCCCAGAGTTGTGGAAGCTGTGGGTCTGGCCTCTGAGGGGGTTCAGTACCTAAATGCTGGCTTATCAGCTGAGGTGGTTGAAACCATACTTAGCTCTAGGGCCCCATCTACCAGGAGATTATATGGCCTCAAGTGGAAGGTGTTTCACACTTGGTGTGGAGAACGAAGGTTGGATCCAGTAAACTGCCCAGTGGCTTCAGTTCTGGAATTCCTTCAGGATCGTTTCTCTGCGGGTCTCTCCCCGTCCACTCTTAAGGTGTACGTGGCTGCCGTTTCGGCTTTCCACGCGCCAGTAGATGGTGGACCTCTGGGGAGGCACCAGTTGGTCATTAGGTTTCTCCGTGGTGCTTGGAGGATGAGGCCGGCGATCAGGTCCAGGGTGCCTGCCTGGGATCTGGCAATAGTTCTGGAAGGGTTGTCCCTCGCTCCCTTCGAACCTTTAGAGTCGGCTTCGCCTAAGGACTTAACGTTGAAAATGGTCTTTCTCTTAGCGATTACCTCTCTTAAGAGGGTGGGAGATCTCCAGGCCCTGGCGGTAACGCCAGCTTGCTTGGAGTTTGCCCCTGGCAAAGTAAAGGCCTTTTTGCACCCGAGTCCGGGCTACGTGCCTAAAGTTCCTTCGAGTACGGCTCGCTCTGTAGTCCTTCAGGCATTCCATCCTCCACCTCATGTGTCGGCGGGAGAAGAGAGGCTTCACTTGCTCTGCCCCGTCAGAGCTTTGAGTGTATACTTGGAAAAGTCTGCTTCTTGGAGAAGATCTGACCAGTTGTTAGTATGCTTTGGGTCACCTAAGAGGGGGCTCCCGGCGACCAAACAAACTATAAGTAACTGGATTGTCCAGGCTATTACTGAGGCTTACAAGGTGCGTGGGGTTCCTTCACCTTTGGCCTTAAGGGCTCACTCGACTAGAGGCATGGCTTCCTCTAGGGCCCTTCTGTCGGGAGTACCTCTGCAGGAGATTTGTGAGGCAGCCGGCTGGGCTACCCCGCATACTTTCATCAGGTTTTACAGTCTCAGCCTTCCCAGTACGCCCGGTGCACACGTACTCGGCCCTTGCTGAGTGCCTAATCAGTTTCACTCTGGGGCGGGTCTGTTCGGTGCGTGGCCTAGTGGGTACTCGTTCCCCAAAGAGTCGATTTTATCGACGCAGTGTTGAGTTCCCTCGATAGGGAACGTCTCGGGTTATGACTATAACCCTTGTTCCCTGAGAAGGGAACGAGACACTGCGTCGTGTTGCCACGCCCCCTTTTCAGACCCTTGAGCGTCTTGCTTCATCGCGAGGCTAGTGTGTGTTGTGACAGCGTCACTTTTATACTTCCGGGTATGCCGTCACATGTTACGTCACGACGCAACACCAATCAGGATTGGATTAGTTTCATTCATACTTCAGAGGCGCACGCTTAGGGAGCGTCCCCAAAGAGTCGATTTTATCGACGCAGTGTCTCGTTCCCTTCTCAGGGAACAAGGGTTATAGTCATAACCCGAGACGTTTTCCAGTAATGGTTGAATTGCTCTGGACAAATTACACAAAAGAAACTATGGCAGCTATCAGCATCAGAATAAGAGCTTCCAACATTGCTTATTTAAATTTTTGTGAAAATGTGACAGTTTTGAAATGTTTTGATAGAGTAGAGGACAATAAGAGCTCCATTTACATTAAAAAACAAAAACAAAACAAAAAACAGCTAGACCAGCACAGTGTCAGAATAATTTGCGCAAGATGGCAAAATAATATGATATGTATAACTTGCTTCAAACAGAAAAGGAGTTTGGGGTAAGATTTGTTTTGAAAGAAATTAATACTTTTATTCAGCAAGGATGCATTGAATTGATCAAAAGTGACAATAAAAAGAAGATTTCTATTTTGAATCGATGCTGATGAACTTTCTGTAGATATATATGTGTGTATATATATATATATATATATATATATATATATATATATATCATACTTTTCCATATATATATATATATATATGGATTCCATCATCATGGCTAGGTTACAGAAAAACGACCCAACTCTATGAATGTGGCATCTTACACATTTTGTTCATAAATTGACAAATGTTCATAAATTGGCACAGATCTGAGACACAAAAGGTATAGGCGATGTGTGCAGAAGGACAAAAGAAGACGTATGACCCCTTACAGCACCCAAAATCATAACAAAAAGCTTAATCTGCTTAAATTGATTACACATTACACTCTAAAAAATGCTGGGTTGTTTTAACCCAACTTTGGGTCAAATATGGACTAACCCAGCCGTTGGGTTAAATTTTTACATTACATTTTTAACCCAACATTTTGGGTTTGTCCACATTTGACCCAAAATTGGGTTAAAACAACCCAGCATTTTTTAGAGTGTAGCAGGTTCACACAACCTAGTTTTGAAAAATTTAATTATAATTTCAGCTAATATTCAAGGTTAGGACATTTTGACTATTTTTAATAATTTGCTGATTCTCAACCAAAATCTGGAACTACACATTCACTTGCAGAACCTTCTCCGCAGAACAATATGCACTTCACTGAGAGAGGAATGGGAACATAAAAGGCACATTCATTTACTCATATTTTTAAAGTTCAGTGTACATTTTCAATTTCTGGATGTTCCCTCTATGATTTGGATGTGGCCAGATACACTAAGTTCTCTAAGGTCACTATATTATTTTTATAACCCTTGATCTCAAAACTATTATCATTTATACCTGATATTTTTTAGTTTGACACTTATTGTGTGGTTAGATATAAACAGAATCTAACAGAACAAATTACAGAGAAACATTTATATGGGGAGTGATGAGTTACACATTGATCTAATGAGCCAAATTCAGTTACCCCCACGCTGAAGAAAACCACAGAAACACAGCTGTAAAAAACGTGGCCTGAGTGGATTCGATTTATAGTGTGCCTATAGACGCACACCAGCTGTGAGCTCAAATGGTACCAGTAGCAATAAACCCAATCATATGCGTCACTTTTAATGTCACAGAACCCCGTCACTTTAGTCTGCCTCTGAATCTCCATAAATCTGAGCATGTGTGAACTCAGAGGAATGGTAATTTCTGTCATTTCAAAGTTGTGTGTGGTAGGAGGCTATGACCTTTAACAAATGGAATTAGCATAAAAGTCTGTGTGAGTGAGGCCTCTGATCCCAGGTCAGATAGAGGGGAAATGTGCTGCAGTGGAGGTGGACTACATTACCGGTTTGCTCCCACAACATTTATTCAAAAGCCACTTCATAATGTTGAACAGAGTAGTAGCTGTAATTCAACGTGGTGGGGGTTTAGGAGCCTCATATTCAAAAAGTGTCAATCCGAGGCCAGAATTTGCACTTCATTGAAAACTGCAAAAAAGAAACCATTAACTATATTTTTATCTGGCAACATCTTCTGGAGAATTTCTTTGATTTTTCCCCTCAAGATGTCATTTGGGTGACAGGAACATTTTCTCAAAATTTCATGTTACAGTAATCCCCCAAATTAAAAAAATATTAAAAAAAAAACTTATTTCATACTTCTGCAACACATTTTATTTCATCACGTACACTCACACACTGTAGAGTTGATCTTTCCTTGGTGCTTATAAAATATGAATGTGGTCCAGAGTCAAATAACTTCAAGTCTTTCTGCTCAATTGAACCTGCTGGTGATTTAGTACCCCAACCTCTGTTGTCGGGCCAGGTTTTTATATGGTAAAAACATCAAATGTAGGTTGAAATAATCTATAGTGAACATAAATATATATATAGTAGTATAAATAAGTACTGATAAGTACTGAAAGTGAACACAAATGTAAACATACAATTAAGTACAAAGCAAACCAGAGAGTACCAAGCTCTGGCCTTACACACCCTACATACATCTGGCCCCGCCCCTACACAGCCTGCAGCCTACCAGTCACGCCTCTTGCTCTTCGCCCCGCCCCTACGAGTTACCTGATGACAATTAAGTTATTCTAACAGTGAATGCATAAAACATCAACTGAACATCATACATATTATACACAATGGCTGGGTAAACAGACATAATTCCCATAGTCAAAGGGTCCACAGTGTTAATTGGGGAAATGGGGGGTTCAATATAGAAAGCTTCAAAAGTCTCTGATCATCTTGCAAATAAACACACTCCATAAAGTTGGACAATATTGGACAAATCCATTCTGAGCTTTTAATTGTTACTTTCCACAGCGTTAAGTGTCTGTAATATAGTTTTAATCGACATCTCAAACTTCTTCTATTGCACCATACAGTATGGCTAAAAATAAAATGGTCTCTATGGGGTATCCTGCTGTCCTTATCACAGTTTAACATCCATAATACAGTTTAATCACTTGAACATAGTTTTCGGAATTATGCAAATATTCCCGTTTCCCCAGGGGAGAAATTTGCCCAGTGTTTCCACACTGGTAAACAGATCCTGGCATATTGTATTTGATACTGATACCTATAAGCTAAGCTGCATGCAAGTGTGTAAATATCTGGAGGAGACAGACTTTCTGTTTTTTATCACTTTTGTTGGAATAAATCCTTTCTGTAACTAATTATAACCTTTCTTATCAAAGCAAAATCCATCAAGTCTTTCCTTCAAATCATAATCTTCTAATCCTTCTCTTCTCTTCTCTTCTCTTCTCTTCTCTTCTCTTCTCTTCTCTTCTCTTCTCTTCTCTTCTCTTAAGCGAGCTGTCACTTTAGTCGTGACCTACTTCAGCTGCACTGTGCTCCAGACCTACTTAACATGACCGCCATAATTATCTCTCTAACACACACACACACACACACACACACACACACACACACACACAGTCTGTCCCCAGCCAACACATCAAAGAACAGAGCTGCAGCCGGAACAAGATCCTTAGAGAGAGAGACAGAGAAAGGAAGACGAAATATATCATGAAAAAAAAACAAAAACAATAAATCTAGGTTAGTGGCACACATGTTTGCATTCCTCATTAGGTACTTCTTTTCAGTGTGTCAGTTGCAGCAGGGTTCTCAAAGATGTGAGTTATGTAAACTCAATGATTTACAGACTGATGGATATACCACACATGCTGCAGGGGAGTTCAACGAAAGTGTCCTTCATTATCTCATTCATAAAATATCTGATATCTCCCTTGATGAAGCTAATCTCATATGAAATAAATATGTCAATGTTGGGGAGACATGATCATCGGTCCAACACTAACATTCTCATTTTAAAAGTGAAATCAGAAAAGAATCCTTCAGTCCAACCATTTTGGCAGACCTTGCATCATAAAAAACACATTTACAATACTCACTACAGGAAATCCCATGGGATAAACCTTGTAAGCACTTTACCACCTAGATCAATCAACCATTGACCAGTTGGTGACTGGCCAAGATCTTTCACTGCCAAACTAAGACTATATAAAGGTTATTCTTCAACTTCAATGGTTTATGTCCTTCTGAGTCCCTTTTCAAGCTTTTTCTTATAAAGGTCACATTTACATTGTCTTGGAAACCTGCCTTTATTATTATTATTATTATTATTTTTAATTATTATTCAAATGCTTTATGTATATCTTATCCTTAACCCCTGTCCCAAACACAGACTTTTAACCTTAAAATATAAATTATGAATATCCACCATTGAATAATCAAAAGAAAGATAATTGAAAGACAGACAGAAATAATCATAAACTATTTTAACATTTAATATTTATTGTGTGACCTTACAGCGAGTTTTTTTTAATGACCCTCAGTTGTGGTCTTTTCCACCGCACCAAACAATTTTGCCCTTATTTTTATTTTATTAATTTAATTACTGTACTTGTTTACCACCAACAATGCTTGCAATTTTGTCAAATTATGTAGAAAGTGTGAAAATATTGTGCGTGTAGGATCAATACAAACAAGTCAGACATTTTATTCCAGATAATGTAATAATAATAATAATAATAATATAAAATAATTTTAATATATATATATATATATATATATATATATATATATGAAGAGTTCAGATGCAAAAGCCTCTAAATGCCATTTGAAATTTTCTTCTTTAATGATGATTTTTATCAAACTTGTATATTTAAGTTCAGTAATTTCACTTAAATAACAATTAATAGGTAATTATCATTGCCATTTAAGTGAAACCACTGAACTTAAATATACAAGCTTGATAAAAATCATCATTCTAGAAGAAAATTTCAAATGGCACTTAGAGGCTTTTGCATCTGAACTCTTCATATATATATATATATATATATATATATATATATATTTCCTTAACATTTTTTTTCTATTAAAGAATGTCATTTGAGAAGGTGGTGGAAATAATACTATCATAACTTTAACCAAACAAAATGTTACTGAACACATCAAAAAACTAGAGACAGTTCAATGTTTTATAAGATATTATTTTCTCAGCATCCACAGGGCTAAGAGAGTTCATAGCTGAAGAAACACCCATAAAGCAGTTTAAAAATTGCCAGGTCAAATGCAAGCTCACACCTATTGTTATGACCAGAACATAATTTAAACAAAATGCCAAGGCAGATCCATACATTTAGACTGTACCTAGTGCAGTAAATATTGCAGAAGCACATCCTATTAATGCCAGAATACACTAAAGATGCAGGCTAGCATGACTGATAATACATTGATACCAAACACATATTGTGAAAGATCTCAAGGTCATCATATGTTCAAATGATGCAATGAAAATCATCCTGACAACATACTTTCAAGCTCAGGGAAAACACTCCAGCCTATGGAACATACGACATGCCTCTCTTACTGTACAGGTCACATGATTTCCTCAGAGAAAAATGCCCTCAGACAAGACATCCGGTTATTATTGATAGCGTGCCTCGCCCTTAGTGTCTCCAGAGGCAGGACTTTTTTGCACCGTCACACTTTCAGCTAAAAATTGTAAAAAAAA
>NW_024121099.1:48981878-49185098 GCF_016745375.1 Pimephales promelas
AACCCATGGCTTCAGACTGTCATTGACATCATTGGTTGAGAGGTTGTTTTTTTCTCCAGTGCATCTCTTTATCTACAGCTATCTAATACCAAAATCTTCAATCCAG
The DNA here is from genome assembly GCF_016745375.1 of Pimephales promelas. Next base: position 48,981,985 of record NW_024121099.1, read on the forward strand.
GATGTTATGGCCCACATTTATTCACAAATTGAAATGGAAAGAAAACGGTCCATTAACTAGATACATTAGAACTAGAGGAGAATCTGCAAAATGAGGCACGCTCTTATTTGGTGTAATTACGTCCTGACCCAATAAGAGCACTTCAACCCAGCTCTCAAGTGACTGATTCTGACATGCCAGTCAAAACAGAGCATTTCACCGCATACAGGCTAGACCACATTTTTGCCCTTCACCCACTGACAAACACTTACATCTATGCTCTTTAAAATCACTGCTTGTTTGATTCAAAAGAACACAAATAAAACTGAGAGATCTCATTCAGAGTAACAATTTTACCAAACGTGTCCAAATCTTTGGTAAATAATTTTGATAGCCACAAATTATTACAAACATAACATTTTATGAGTTACATCCTCCACACAGGTTTTTTTTTTGTTTGTTTGTTTTTCAATCAGGATCAAGGATAAACATGCACTATCAAATATATTTTAAATATTTCAAATTTCGCTAAATGCAGTTAATTTTTTTTTCTGGTGTTCTGGCATAAATACTTATACTTAAATGAGTAATTATCTAAAAATCCCAAACAATTTCTTCACAATTGGAAAATAACAAAATCGTGACATTTTCAAAACAACTGCTTAAGATTATAAAAAATGAAATTTAGGGGGAAAAAAAACAAAAAACAAGTCATAGTCTATTGTGAGCTTGTTGAAAACAGCAGGTGAAATATGGAACGAGGATGAATAGCCTATTGATGTACAGAAACTACAAGTTTATAAATGTTTTCATAAATATCTGACAGTGTGAAATCTTAAATATAATATGTGTATATATATATATATATATATAAACATGTATCTAAAAATATATTTATATAAATATAAATACAATATATTTAAATATAGCTATTTACTTACAGCCTATTTCTCTTACGTTGATGTTTTACTTTACCTGTTGTTTTTATATTAAATAAAAAGAATTGAAATAAAGAGAAAACCAATAAGTAGAATATTTTTTTTTAAATATTTTCAAAGTGGAAATATCGTTGTTTTGGAAAATAATGGCAGGTGAGGTTGTCACATGTCTTAACAAACAGTTTGTGGTTAATCTTTTATAAGCTGCATGATTAGGAACAAGAGCCATAAATTCAAGCACTGTTCAGCAAAATGCACTGCTGCGATGGATATCAGATTTCCAGCGGGACACAATGCTTTCCTTTCAGGGTTTAAAAAAATCACGATGGACATATGTACAATTTCACATACTGCTAAACAAGCAATCAGTGCACTTCTCAAACAGTTGAAGCAACGATCAGACGTGTGACATCAGACCGGGACAAACAGAAACAGGGACAAAATACGTTTTGTGCTACTTTGCATTTAATGGACATACAAAGATCATAATCAACCAATTCTCTAATGGTATATCCAAATTCATAACAAGAAAAAAAATCTGCGAGAGACTAAACGTAACTTACGTGCATGAGTACGATAGAACATTGTGTGCAGCAGAAATAATGTTTATCATTTAAAACCGATGTTCAGATGTTATGATAATAGCGAGATAATGTATTGGAAATCAGCCCTGGGATCTGAGATTCACTCTTCCACACCAGCATGCTCAAGATCACATTCACACCCTCTACCCTTTCCCTATTAAGTCATAATTCCAGAAATATTAATTGTATTACCTTCATATGTGTTTTTGTTCGCTCATCAGTTCTCGCGATCACAGTTATCCCAGTTTACGGAGTTATTTCTCACTTTCACTGCTGGGTGGCCGTGTTACTGTCCCGGCCGAAAATATCGACTACTGTCACACTGACAGATCTTTCAGCCAATAGGCAGAGATCACGGTCCAGAATGCTCTATTCGGATTGGATGTTAGGCGACAGGAGGAGGAGCTAAGTAACCATCGGTTCAGTGTCTTTGTCTACGGTTGTTTGTTTTATGTGCAGTTTATTGTAGTGATTTCAGCACATTTTATATGATTTTTGAATCCAAATCTATGATTAGATACCTTCTTTGTGAAGGCAATTTTTTTCTGAGACCGTATATTAATGGCTGGATTTTAGACGTCTACAATGTAAGCAATCTTTATAAAAACAAAATATTGATAATGGTATTATTATATTATTGTACCTGCCACAATATTGTTCCTCGAATGTACGTATTGCTCTAATGTAATCGAGTGAGTATGTTTCTAATGCTGTCTAGACATTTGTAGTGGCATGGCAAAGGTGAGCAGATAAATGCGCCTTAATTTGAATTTCAGTTAGTGTTAATGAGCTCCCCTTTAATCTTTATCGCCCCCTCATGGACTCAAAGAGAAAATACACATTACATATGAGAAACAAATAGATTTGCAATGTCTTTTGAAAAATCACCAATTATTAAACTTAATTTTAAGATGAATTTAACATGATATAACATGATATATGAAGCAAGCTGGCTTTCCAGATTAACTCTCGGTTGTAACCAGGAAACAGACCAAAAAAAAAACAAACAAACAACAAAAAAAAACAGCAAACCAGGGGTCATGATAAAAAATGGATCTATGGAAAATATTTTGTACATATAATGTTCCAGAAAACAACCTTTTGCAGAGGACTAAATACAAGATTCACTATGAACTTTGTAATGGGTTTTGTACAAAGATTCATGAGGAACCACTGTTTTAGCCAGTTGTTTGACTCGACTTTTAAGTTGGTAAAGTATTTTCATAATGTTTAAGTTGGACTGAATGAGTGCTTGTGGTTTGTTTGTGAGCTTGTCTGTCTTGTGTGGTCACCATGCTAAACTTCTCATGCATGAAATTGTTTTGAACTGAGGTTCAATTGAGACTCACTCAAATGGATAAAAAGATTAATTTATGTATGCAAATGAGATGCGTATATGTAATTCCCCACTGTACCCAGTGTGCAATGCAAAAAGAGATTTGAAATCATCATTCATTGCTTCTCTAGAAGTTTTTTTTTTTTTGGATACTTTTGGATGTCATGATTGTTTTAGTGCTTAGCCTATTGCAAACACTTCCCTCAATAACAGAATAATGTCTTTTTAGTATTTTTTCTTGCATTTTTGCCTTCAAAGCCATGATGGTATATCATTTGGTTTGTTTTTATTTGAGACAGAGATGATGTGAGAGAGAAAGACAAATGATCTGGTTGTGATCTCTGTTTAAAAAGAAATAAAAAACAGACAGGAGACACTACTGCTGCCAGTATCGACTAACCAAGCCATTTGTCTGTCATCCTCAGAGCTTTTACACTAATAGATTCCGCTCAGGATCTTTAGCCCTGTGTTTTCATTTACACGCACACTGTATATCTGTCTCTCTTTCTCTCTCTGCGTGAAGCTGTTTTTTCTTCTCTTTCTCTGGCTATCAGGACATAACTATTCCACACCAGCTGAAGCCACACACATACACACACACACACATGTACGCTCGCGCGCACACACACGCACAATATTTTTAAATTCACAGTTAACATGGAAATCATATTTGTTTTTTCGTTGATCACAGTATTAAAATTCATTTTTATTTTACAAAAAAAGTAAAAGTAAAAAAAGTAAGTATAAATTTTATATATATATTATTTATTTAATTACTATAGTTTAGGCAATGTTGTTTGCTATGTCCCCTCTACTTTCTTTAATTTAATTAATATTAATCTTGTTTTAATCAGTTCTTTAGAGTCTTTAGTATAACTCCATCCTGTTGGTCTTTTGTATAACATTTTCGAAAGATGGTTAAAAATTATACAATTGTGTGTTTTGTGTCAATAACATAAGCTACAGTAACTCCTCACTGACAAAAAAAAAAAAAAACTAACTCTTTATTTTCTTCCTGCTCATTTTCTTGACATTGTATAGTTATAAGTAATGAAGTCAATGTTTAACCAGGGGTCCGGGACCCACTAGGGGGCAGTCAAAATTTTATTGGTTAGAAATTGCTGAGAAATTGTAATTTGTGGCTTTGTGAATAATTTAAAGCAATCTTATTTTCATAACATAAACAACTGGAATTGAATACAGAATTTCAATATTGTAATGTTAATTATGATAATAATTTATTTATTTATTAAATTGTTTATTTTATTTTTATTTAATTGACACTGCTAGTTAATTTAAAAGCTGTTTTCCTCATTGGGGCCAAAAAGTCCCCACAAGGACAAGGATTTCAGATATTTCCATCACACACACACACACACACACACACACACACACACACACACACACACACACACACACACACACACACACGCACACACACACACACACACACACACACACACACACACAGAGAGAGAGAGAGAGAGAGAGAGAGAGAGAGAGAGAGAGAGAGAGAGAGAGAGAGAGAGAGACAGACCGACAGACAATGATTTAACAGCAGTCTGCACTATAGGAGTGATTATCTCTCTCTCTCTCTCTCTCTCTCCTCTCTCTCTCTCTCTCTCTCTCTCTCTCTGTGTGTGTGTGTGTGTGTGTGTGTCTTCAAAGCTCCATCAGTGCCACTTGACCTTCTTTGGATTTACTGATGATGAATGTTACCTTTCTACAGTGTCTCTGTTTCAGTGGAGGTGAGTCATGATGTATGTGTGAGAGTGCTCGAGCTTGTGATGTGAAATATGTCTGTAGGTTTCATTTCCCTTTGATTCACACTTTGTAGCATGAAGTGAAAATAGAAGCTTACAAGCATTTCTCACACATCCAGACAGACACACTATAAACACATACAGTCATTTATACTGTGGCATCCCAATTGAAGACAAACTGTCTTAAATATGCAATAATACAGTTAGTGCATCCCAAATCATAGTAGATTGAAAACAGGCTTGTATTGTATAGACTCACCAGCCACTTTATTAGGCACACATTGCTAGAACTGGGTTGGACACCATTGTGCCTTCAGAACTGCCTTAATTCTTTGTGGCATAGATTCAACAAGATGTTAACAACATTCCTCAGAGATTTTGGGCCATTAACATAGCATCACGCAGTTGCTGCTGCAGATTTGTCGGCTACAGGCTGTAACAAGTCCTCTCCTCTTTTTTTCTCCTCCTTAAGAGCAACGCATTCTCACCCCTAGGTGTCACCTTTGACCATGCTTCAATATTTGATGCTTTAGGCGCCCTTTAGCGTCAGTTACATGACGCGATTCTACGGCGTCATCTAACTGACAGTCAGTTAGATGACGCGGTTAGGTTTAGGTCTGGGGTGGGGTAGGGTTACACGCGATCCTAGGGCGTCAACTAACTGACGCTAAAGAGCGCCTAAAGCGTCAGATATTGAAGCATGGTCAAAATGCTTCAAAAAACGTCAGTTAGGTGACGCCTTGGGGGTGAGAATGGGCTGGCCAGTCCGGGGTGGGTCTAAATTCTGACTTCTTTACACTTCGTTTCGAGCAATTGACTGATTTATGTTGTCAAAAATCAAATGCTTCTTATTGCCTTTGTTATATGAAGAGTTCAGATGCAAAAGCCTCTAAGTGCCATTTGAAATTTTCTCCTAGAATGATAATTTTTATCAAGCTTTTATATTTAAGTTCAGTGATTTCACTTAAATGGTGATGATGATTACCTATTAATTGTTATTTAAGTGAAATTACTGAACTTAAATATACAAGTTTGATAAAAATCATCATTAAAGAAGAAAATTTCAAATGGCATTTAGAGGCTTTTGCATCTGAACTCTTCATATGTAACTATATCTAAATTCTGACTTTTTCCCACTTCGTTTTGAGCAATTGACTGATTTTTGTTGTCAAAAATCAAATGCTTCTTATTGCCTTTGTTATATGTAACTATATTGCTCGAAATAAAAAAAACAATTCATTCATTGAATGATTTGCTGAGCTTTAAAGATGATGCAGAAAGCAAAAACTTGTTATTATCATTTTGTCTGCGTCCATTGTAAATCGCACCATTTCTGCTTCCTTTTCAGACCAAGCTTTTCCAGGTCACTATGTCTACCTTTATAAATGCATATATTTTTAAAGATATTGTATTAAAAACTGCATATATGTTCTTGTTCTGTAAGTTAGCCATCTTCTCACATTTGCCACAGAAGCACAAGTGCTTGACAAGTAATGTAGACATGACGCAACAGGTCCCTCGCATAAATGTAATTTCGCCTGTACGTAGCAAACTTTATCACAGTATGTGTAGTTTCAAAAAATTGCGCCAACGTTAGTGTTTGTGTGTCTGTGTGTGTGTGTGTGTGTTGCACATCCATAATTTCAAAGGGGATGCGATTGCAAAGCTATAAGCGCATAAATGTATCAAATAACCATACCGAGACGTAATGGTCCATTCTCATTTGTGTTTATTCTTCCGAAGTCTCTTCGTCTGGGTCTGATCAGAGACTATTTATATATTCCGATTCAAACATGTACAGCTGAATGACATTCTAAACAGCAGGTCTCTCAGTCTCAGCCCTTCTGCTTACCGACTGCCATAGGTCTGCAAGTGACGCCCTCATCCAAAGGCAGGGAGGGGATATGCAGCTCATTTGCATTTAAGGTCGTATGCACCAAAACAGGTCATTTTTAAACAGGCCCCAAAAATGACATTTTCAAATGGTTATAATAAATTAACTGTGGGGAATTTTGAGCTGAAACTTCACAAATAAATTCTGGTGGGGAAACCCGAGAACAATATTACATCTTGTAAAAAGGGGCATAATAGGTGCCCTTTAAGAGTTATTTTATCATTGCATGTTTTTAGTACATGTGTTCTGTCTATCTTGAATGCATTTTTGACAACCTACTCAACCCACTAAGGATTTGAGGGAAAAAATAATAATTTTTCACATTTTTCTGATAAAAAATGAAGGGTGGATGCACTAAAATGGCCACAATTTTTTTCGCGATATTTCCTGCAGAGCAGACCCTCCAATTATTGGCTCTTAAGGTCAAAGTTACCAATAAATAAATAAATAAATAAAAAGTATGACCATTTGGCAACCCATTTTTGAGACTCCCCAAAAAGCTATCATTTCTGTCCTGACAACTCTCAGAGAGATCGGAATGGTAATGGATGTGGCTGAGTTAATGTATTTGGTCTTGATGGAATTTATCTGCTATATATTCTGCTGCTGTTGTTGATCATTGTTGCTGCTGGTGGTGCAGTGCACAAAATATACAGAGACTTGCAACTGCCAATACATTCACAGAGATTCTACTGTGAGCATATACTGCTGCTGCACATAAAACACACATGAAATAACCCTGTAGCAGATTAATGCAGGTTTCTGAAAGCTGCAGACTGCAAACAGCAAACATTGCCAAGTATTTGAATGCCGAGTAGCAAGCTCATTAGCTGGTGATGCCATGATAACCAATCAGCTGCACTATGTAGATAACGACGTGATCGCTAACAAATTGAGTTATTGATCTACAGAACTTTGTATATATCGGATAAGGGTCAGTTTCACAAATTGTGAATATTCAACATATGAGAATTGTGCATCAAGTACAAATGTGGCCTATACCTTTTTCACTTCTTCACATGCAATAAAAGTGGATGGAGATTAGACTCTCAAGCAAAAAAGGTCAAAAAAGGGTGTCCAAAAGTGGTTTTGTAGAATGCAATGAATTTTTTCTGAAGCCATATGATGTTTTTTTTTTTTTTTTGTAAACATGTTGAAACTGAATATTAATTAACTATGGTCACCGTTCATTAAGATGCAATATTATGAGGGGGTGAATTAATGCTGTTGTACTTTCTTCTCAGTCACAAAAAATATACTTTTAGTGCGTAGCATGATTTTAGGAATTAGGGTACAGCCTAAATAAGCAGGCACACAACACAACACAACGTCACATTCAGTAATGACCAGCAGAGAGCAGCACATAACCGCCAGCTGTGAGAATCTACACCTCTTTGAGGGTTCAGGAGAATCTAATCTAGCAAGTATGATAAAATAGCTAATAGCTAGTTTTGTAGGACCTAATCTAGAGTTAACCTAGAATAAACCAGAACTGCATTCTCTATTCTCTTTTAAAAAATATACCGGTAAGCTGTTTCCATATTCATGGCTTCTGTGGTGTCTGTGTGAAAAATCTCAGTGAGTGTTTACAAAATGAAAACCTTCAGCCAGCAAATCTTTTCAGTAAAGCACAAATATCTCCAGCCAGTGAGTATCATAATGACATTGATACAGTGGAGCTAATTCTCTCTCACTTTTGTTCTGCTTTTTCTGCTTTTACATTCCAAAGTGCACAGAGTAATACCAGTGGGAGTGAGGGCATGAGAACAAGACTCAGAAATTGTGTGTGTGTGTGCACTATAACATATAATTTGTATGTCCTTTAAATTGGACAAGGTGCTCTACTTGTTCATTGAGGCACTAGAAGTGTATTGGGCACACATCAGTGGTGAGGAACTCATGCAGCCTCCTTAGCTCAGTGTTGGCTCTATTCCCCGTACCCAGGCAGTGTGTGCTTGTGCGTAATTTAGTTGTATTTAATTTAATCCCTGGTGTTTTGGCATAGAGATCAATGAAGTAATGGTGAAATGTGGGTCAGAATTGAATCTTCTCCGAAGCTCCGAAATAAATACAAACCCTAGTGAAGAGAGGAGAGACTACAATAATCTTTGATGGAGTTTCAGTGCTGGGGTGAGAGTTCAACAAAACAGAAAAGTGTGTTTGTGTGTGTGTGTCTGTTTTACATTCTTGGTGTTATAGAGTGTCACCCATTCATTGTTGAACACTTTTTTTCTGCATCGTGGCTGATTTGTAGATTGTACACACAAAAATTCTCAGACTTTTTGTGTTTTTGTCAATTTCCCATTCATTTTCTATGGTCGGTCATTTTTGGCCGAAGAACACAAGTTTTTACGACCACTTAGCCTTGGATCATGACCTCAATTTTTTTGTGTGTTCACATACCTAATGCCTTAAGTCAACAAGTTTCGTAACATTCCGATGAAGCTATGATTTTTAAAATTTCAAAACAAAAAAAATTCGCAAGAGCACCTGAGGTTTAAAATGCCAAAAAACATTGAGAAAATGGCCCGCGTTGATTAAGTTTACAACAGAAGGATTGTGGCACTCACAACATCTCAACAACAATCAGTCAAGGACCAAGTTCATATATTTTTAATGCATTGATGCCACATTTCAGCTCTGAATGCTTCCATAACAATGTGAAAAGGAGATTTATCTTCAGTTCCTACACTATGAGCATGACTCTGCACTGTGAAAAAGAACACAATCTCATTTCCATAATTAGTATTCTTGGATTCTTGAATAGCATTACATATACATTTATGGATAGAGGGGCTTTTCATTTGGATGTCAGCTCTATTGAGGAGAATAAAACAGTAATCTCAGAACAAATAAACTCAATTTCTCTTTAATGCCTTGCAACAAAAATGAACACGTACACAAGTCTAAATGCTTGAAAGGTGTGCGTCCAACCAGGCATTCATCAACATCATGAATTCATTAATTATTATCAGAGGGGTTTTTATTGGGCTTTGATGTATTAACTGTAAACTAATTGAAGCAGGAACAGAGAGATATATCCTAAACAAGATCTTTGACATAAACATCTGTGGCCACGAACTCAAAAGCTCTGAAATATTCATAATTCTCTGAAAGTAAACTACATCAAAGTGCATAGCCTGACAATCTCTTAAGGGCATTATAAAAGCTTTTATTTCTCAACAGTAGTTTATGCCTTCTTTGACTGTGCATGCCACTGTGATTACAATCCTGAAAAATGGTTCCATAATGTTGCAGGATGAAGGAGATGCATTACAGCAACACAAGTAGTCAAGAATATTATTAACATTCAAGTCAACTGGAATCAGAATTGACCCTATTTAGTCTCTTAATGCATGTTCAAGGTCTCATTGTGCATGATTAATCGGTGTGTGCTATGGCAAATACAAACAAATGTAATCTCTCAATGTTTTATCAAAATAAACACCATGCTTTGCTTCTGAAATGACATGAATGCCTTTTTCTTTTTCAGCCCTTTTTCTTCCCCTTTATCACCTGCATGCATTGTGATATGTACAGTATAACACCCACTTTTCACAATCCAAACAGTTCTCAATCCAAAACAAATTTTGTTTTTAAAATATCCTTTTGTAATACGCCAAGATTCATGTCCAATAGCTGGGTTTCAGTCACGTGATTCAGTCAAGCAGGGAGTGAAGAGCGCAATGGCGAGATGGAGGAAAGTCCGTACTGTACTACTTTACAAGAGAAAGATATAAACAAGAAATCAAACATATGTTGGATGTCGTGATCCTTACGTTATGAAGAGGAGTGATTTTCCAACTGAATTCATATTTTCCTGCCATCGAGGCGGTAGATATCAGCAACTACCTCGTTTTACAGGCATACTTTTACTTTACAAAGTTCGGAAACGTTATACGTTACACAAACATAGCCACTTAAGTTGTATTATGTTGCATTTGAAATGATTGGAAGAATTTGTTTTCCAGAACATGGATATACCAAACCCCAACTAATTTGGCCATTTTAAGTCAATATGCCACCAAAGGTGACAAAAATAACCGTGTTGCTGCGCAGTGAAGTTACTGTTTCCATAATGCACACAGCTGATTTCATGGCATCCTTACGGGACGGTTTTAACATTTGCAATCTCACCCTTCTTACTTCACACAAATTTTGTTTGAGATGGCGGCTGACAGTTATTAATATTGTGATAGCCTAGCCTCTAATTTTTTAATCTGTCACTGTTACTTACCATTCTCTCTGTTTTTCTTTTCAAAGCCATTTCAACCGTCTTCTTTCCCCATCTTTGTGCCATCACCAAACAACATTTTTGCAGTTACTGTACAAATGACTACCATTTTTCTCCAAAACAACACACATTTGAGATAAGATGTTTAGTCAGATAACAAATGATGCCCTGAATGTCATGAAAATGATAACTAATTTTTCACCAAAAATGCAGTTACTGCCTTTTTGCTTCGTAGGGCAGTGGAGTAATGAGGCTGAAAATTCAGCTTTGATATCATTGGAATAAATTACATTTTAAAATAAACAGTACTGATTTTTTAATCAGATAAATGCTGCCTTGGATGCGAGACTTCTTTCAAAAATATAAAAAAATTGTATAAACAAACAACAACAACACAGACACACACAAAACATATTATCAAAGACAAAGAGTTATCAAGAGTTATAAAATCTACAAATGTTGACCTGTTAAAATGCATTCTGGCCTTTGTGTTACTGATGATGTTAGACGGCCAATTGAGTCTCGACTAGGCAGAGCTGTTCTCTCATTGCTGAAGCTCTTCTGTTCACTTATTCACAAATCAAGAGAGAAAAATCATAAAATATTAATCAGTCCAAGCACTTCCAGACCCATTGTGCTCATCTCCACCATATTTCATACAGGATAGAAAGACCAATGACTTTTTAGAGCAATTACCATGTACTATATGTTAAGTGCCATATTTTCAAAGCATTTAAGCAGAGAAAACAGAGGAAGAAGAGGCGAGAGCAACTCACTCTCTCTCTCTCTCTCTGACTATTTGGTGCTGTCTTTGGGGCAAAAAAATTCACCATTTTGACATGGTGTCCTCTATGGACAGTGGTGCGAGGCTGAGAAAGCCTGCATGAGAACACAGTTTCTCCATTAGGGATGTCCATTCATCCGTTAGTGAGAGGAAAAATGTGACAGTCTAATCTGTCAGGTGTGAATGAAGGGCAGATCTTCACTGCTGGCCCTGGGTCAGAACTGCTAGATTGCTAAAAAGCTTCATAAACAGGTATTGGGTCTGGAGGAGTGTGCCTACACCCCTGTGAGTTAAAGACATAATGACTGCTGAGGCCCTGAGCAGCTCCAGTGCTGTCAGAGAGAATGAAGACCTGCATGTGACATGCATGCTCTCACGGACTGAGTTGGCATCTGATTGGTCAAGGTCAAAAAAGTAAAGGACATGCAGTGGAAATCAAAATTAATGAAGAAAAGTTTTTTATTTTTTTATTTTTTATTTTGTCAATTATAATTAAGGCAAAATGTAATATGTGCTTCAATAGGAGTTTAATTTTTAGAGTTTATAGTTTTAGGGTTTAGAGTTTAAAGAGGACTACAACAAAAGTCCCCCAAAAAGCAGCTCAAATAAAGAAAGCTGTTGCACCCCATGGGTTCAGCTGGTGTGAATCTCACTGCTCCTCAGTCTTTACATGTTCACAACTGATCTATGAGAATGGTGAAATGTTCTGACATGATCTTGTTTTCAGGCGATAGTTGTTTTTTAATTGAGAATCAATAGAGCAGAGGGTGGAAAATTAGAGGCAGAGCCTCGGGGAAACATGATAACTCATAAAACCTCCGATATAACATATCAGCTCATATCGTGAACTCAGTAAGCCCAGTAAGTGATAAAATTACATTAAAACCCCATGTGCTTATACATTTTTGTCACATAACGAGATCATGCCACAACAGAATCGGTCATGTCAGCAAACATGATTTTTTTTTTTTTTTTTTTTTTAATTTTTTACATTTACATGTTATTTATGGACACTTGCCAGAAGAAGAATAGCCAGAAATAATATATGTTGTGTTTTTAAGGAAATATGAGTGGAGCTGATGTTTGATTTTGTTTATGGATCATTTGGAGCTAACCCAGATAGCAAACTGACATTGAATCAACGTGGAAATATGACATCGAAACAACGTTGATCTGACATTGTTTTGCTCATCGAATTAACGTTGAACCAACGTCAGATGCGTCATTCTTTCAAAACTAACGGAAAATCAACTTGAAATCAACGCGTTGTTTCAACGTTATGAAAGCAAACTAATTTTCGATTTCATTTAGCTTTGAAGAATGCCGCGTCTAACGTTGGTTCAACGTTAATTCGATGAGCAAATCAACGTTGTTTCAATGTCATGAGAGACGTCGTTTCCACATTGATTCAATGTCAGTTTGCTGTCTGGGAAGTGACGAATGCCATTTATGCCAAATTCAAAACACACCTGTGAAAAATCTATCTGGAAGTCAACATTAACCCTTTGACACGTATGATCACACCAGTCTTGGTTGGTACCTGGAGTGTACGATCACACCGGTGTGATCAGTCTTGGCTGGTCCTTGGAGCGTACGATCACACTGGTTTGATCAGTTTTGGCTGGTCCCTGAATTGTACATTCACACCAGTGCGATCAGTCTTGGTTTGTCCCTGGAGTGTACGATCAGTCTTGGCTGGTCCTTGGAGCGTACGATCACACTGGTGTGATCAGTTTTGGCTGGTCTCTGGAGTGTACGATCAGTCTTGGCTGTTACCTGGAGTGTACGATCAGTCTTGGCTGGTCCTTGGAGCGTACGATCACACTGGTGTGATCAGTCTTGGCTGTTCCCTGGAGTGTACGATCAGTCTTGGCTGGTCCCTGGAGTGTACGATCAGTCTTGGCTGGTCCTTGGAGAGTACGATCACACCAGTGTGATCAGTCTTGGCTGGTCCTTGGAGCGTACAATCACACCGGTGTGATCAGTTTTGGCTGGTCTCTGGAGCATATGATCACACGGGTGTGTTAGTCTTGGCTGTTCCCTGGAGTGTACGATCAGTCTTGGCTGGTCCTTGGAGCGTACGATCACACTGGTGTGATCAGTCTTGGCTGTTCCCTGGAGTGTACGATCAGTCTTGGCTGGTCCTTGGAGAGTACGATCACACCAGTGTGATCAGTCTTGGCTGGTCCTTGGAGCGTACAATCACACCGGTGTGATCAGTTTTGACTGGTCTCTGGAGCATATGATCACACGGGTGTGTTAGTCTTGGCTGGTCCCTGGAGAATACGATCACACCAGTGTGATCAGTCTTGGCTGGTCCTTGGAGCGTTCGATCACATTGGTGTGATCAGTTTTGGCTGGTTCCTGGAACGTACGATCACACCGGTGTGATTAGAATGTTCAGTGCATCATGTGATCAACTGCTAAATCAAAATGTGCTTTCGTGCTTTGGCTGGCTCTGAGCAGAGTCAGATGCGTTCAGCGCTGTCTTATATCACAACTATTCAGTGTTTTCAACCACATAAGGTTTATTTTAGGTTTCAGACAAAAATTTAAATAGCCAGTAACAGCCACTGCTGTAGCACCTGTTTTAAAACTACTTTCTTGACTTCCTTGAAGAAAAAAGAAAGAAAGAAAACTGAATCGTGGTCAGTGGACGAAGTGCAGACGTTACTCTCGTTGGTTGCCGAGGATCGGATAAACTGTAACGGTCAGACTATATCCCACCCACTTTGCAGTGGAAAAACAAATCGAGCTAAAGTGAACCGAGCCGTGCTGAGCCGAGTCGTACCACGCATTGGAAAAGCGAAGCGAGCCGAACTGTGCAGCGCCAAGCCGAACCAAACTGAGCTGTACCAGCAGTGGAAAAGCACCATTAGTGACTTGCTTCAGCCTGTAAGAAGCAAGCGCTACATTTGTTTGGGCAGGCTTTATAATTTCCTGGTTAGTGACGTCACCTGCCTCTGACGTCTCGTCACACCATTGGACGCAGAGCGAGTTCCCTATTCAGCGAACCAAGGTTACAGTTGTATTCAAGGCGTTTTACAGTGGGTTTTTTTTTTTAGTTTGAGAGTGCCATATGTGATTTGAGACTGACTACACAGCAGAAGGGAAGATTTTTGAAGTTAGTTCACCCAATAATGATTATTATTTAATCACCATGTCTTTTCAAATCTGAATTATTTTTACTATACTGAATTACTATTTCTTCTGCAAAACATAAAATAAAAATTCTCATTCTCATTCTCAAATATATTCCAAAAAAAGTTATACACATTACTTACTTTCTTCTGTGGAAAAGAAGGTAGATATTGAAGATATTTTAGGAACTTTTTTGTGGACCATACAATGAATCTCAATGGGGTCCAAAACAAAAACTTTTTTTATTATATGGCTTCAGAAGACTTTAAATAAACCACACCACTTTTCATATGAACAATTTTTTTTGATGTTTTAACGGTTTATTTTTTTTTTCAATATGCAGTTTGACAGCTCCCCCATTCACTTTCATATTATGTAAAAGAGAGGAAATAAGAAAAAAACAAATGGTCTTTTATTTACAAATGCTATTTGTGATTCTGCTTTTCTGATGAGACTGGGGAATTTTCTAGACCCACAAGTGAACATCCTTGGCAAGATAGAGGAGAAAGATGACTGCTTGCAACTAATCGACTGTACTGAAGTCCAGAAAGAGTGCCTGAAGGCACATAAGATCTGAAGGCACAACAAACCTTAAAGCAAGGCCAAATTAAAGTTTTACTTGGAAAAGGTTAAGTTCTTTCCGAGGATCTATATGGCTTTCTAAAGATGCCACTCTGAATCTCCAAGGCTCTCTCTTTGAGAAGTGTGAAGGGGAAACACATATTGCCTGATAATCAGATCCTCCAGCACGGCATCTATTAGCGCGGCCATGCAAACAACCAGTGTCCTTTCAGAGAGGAGACACGGGTTAATTGTATGCAGAGTGAATGAGAGTTTAATGCCATTTGTCTTCCATGCTGCTAGATAAACAGAATGAGGAGTATGTTGGAAATGCCAAATTCAACCTAAGCAGCTCCAGAAATACACCAACTGCGTGGAGCCGGGGGAGACAGGTCCTCATTTGGCTTTTAACACAGTTTGCGCTGGCTTATTTTAATTAATCGTTTTTGTGCACCGGCACATACAAAACAGACACAATCTTCAAGTGTGTGTGCATTTCAATCATAGAAGAAAACAGGCTCTAGTGTGCACCACTTCACGTTTTTACCCCCCCCCGGAATGACACTTCATGTCAGACTGGCCAAGTGTGCAGCACAGCAGGTGTTTGTCTACAACACAGGAAATGGGTAAAAAAAGACTCATTACCTTCTGAATAGCCATTATGACCTAGATAATTACCTTCTTGACACATAGAATGACCTTAATAATGGCATGGTCTATCTCAGATAGAGTGGACGGGAGCAACTCACCCAGTTTCCATGTTCTATGGGGCCTATAATAATTTCTTACTGTACAAACTGCACTTCTATTTCCTATCCCCACCTTTAAACACAACCCTCACAGAAAACTTTCTGCATTACATTTTCAAAAAAAATCCCTAAACCCCTAAATCCCTAATACCCCTAAACCTACCCAACACTTGATTTAAAAACATGTTTTGACAAATTAAAAGCCTTTTTGACAAGTGAGGACCAGTAAAATCTCCCCATATGTTGGTTGTTAAAATATTTCACAATATAAGTAAGGACATTTGGCCCTTACAAGTATAGCCAAACATGCACACACACACATCAATATAGGAGAGTATGTAAGAAGACAGTGATGTAACCATCCATCTTAGACACACTGGCACATGTGCAGAATCCCGTTGTGAATTGTTGCATAGTTGAGGGCAGGAATATTGGAGTTGACAGGGGATGAATTATTAATGAGGGAGAAATCCCTGAGGAATGTAAGTAGTGGGGAGGGGAAAGGGGAGGGGCAGCTCATTATTAATTACTACTATAACCTATAAATTCTCACCTCAGCATCTGTAACAGAAAAACTTAGAGAAGCAACAGGAGGGACACAATTACTTTGTGGATTATGCAGTTCAGAAGAAAGCAGTATGACAATTGTTTCTGTTTGTACATTTTCTGTGAGACACAGTTCTAAAAGAAACACATATTAGGTATGAAGATTAAATACAAGCTATAGAGCACAGATACTTGTCCAATAATTCAATCTGTAATTCATTTATCATTGTAAAAGAGGGGAAAAGACAGATACGGGGAAATGAAGACAGAGAGAGATTCTTGTCTGTTTAGAATGCTGGAACATGTGTGCGGTTCATTAATATTCATGAACATGTGTTGGCCCCCATGGTCCTATCAGAGTTCTATTTTTAAACAGCTCCACTCTCTCTCTCTATCCATCAAGGTTTTGTTTTTGATGTCAGATTAAAATGTGTGATATTTTTCTTTTCGGTAGTACAATTCATTTCAATAAAGTTGTTGACTGCATTGAAAAACTGGGATTCAAAATCTAATTTGCACCCTTTTTTCATCTTGAAAGCATGAAGTGTCTTGTTGGATATCATGATCATCAGGTTTTGCACAAACTTGTTCATGCAGCTTGACTGCTGCTGTCAAACCAAATAGTATGGCATTATTAAAAATCCAATGTTTTACATAGTCTTATACATTTACGTATTTGGAAGACGCTTTTATCAGATGTTTTATCAAATTGATGTTTATGCATTCTCTAAGAATCTGTGAACAATTATGTGTTTTCAGGTCATTGTGATTTTACCTAGTAAGACGAGTTCCTGGATCAACATATTTTGATATTTTGCCTAAACTTGTAAACAAACTGTAAACTTGTCTCTCATATCTGATTGGTTGATTGGAATGTTGTTCCAGGATCAACAAAGATGTTAATCCAGGAGAATGCTGTACTTGGTGAAATCACATGCACCATGTTTTCATGGCCTTGAACTCTTTATGTTCCCTTTATGAAGACCTGTTCATGGATCAACATCTTTTGTTGATCCTGGAACAACATTTCTGTCCGAAAACAGTCCTGACCCTATCCCTACCAATAACATATCCCTAAAATCAGAGGGAATAAGAATGGAACCCCCTAACCCTTTATAAAAGTTTAAACTTGACATTAACTATAAACCTATCCCTCAAATTGTTCCAGGAACATGTTCTACTTGGTGAAATCACATTCACCCCAAATTAAAGCATATATTTGTATTGTTTCTTTGTGATGTTTTTAAAGCCACATGATATCCATCTGCTCTCAAAGCAGTGATTTCACACACACACACACACACACACACACACACACACACACACACACACACACATACACACACACTAAGCAATTTACAAATTAAGAAGTATGTTAGTATTCTCGCTAAAACAGCATGTGGGCATGTGCATGCGTGCATGGCTGTGGGAATGGTGTGAAACCCTCCGGATCTGTAAACTCTGTTTGGTGAGAATCTCTGACATCTTTTAAAATGTGCACAGGAACAATCCTTTATAAAACGCACAAAACGTAATGTACGGTTGTGAGGCGTTCGGAAAAATAGGTCTACAGTTTTACAACGAATGGAAAAACACCTGTTGCGGAGCATCTTTTGCAGCGATTTTTGTGTAGCAGTGAACACCCCAGACCATTTGGTGAGTTTCACGTCTTTGTAAACTAAATGAAGGATTGTTCCTGTGCACCTATGCTACCATTGTAGTGGTGTGGGGGTGCTACCACAGAATCCAAAAACTCTTGGGACAGCAGCATTTGTCTAAAAAACAATCTTAACCATTCTATTTCATCAGAAACGATCTTAAAACAGGGCTTTAATTGTAAAATACCGAACTTGTCCTTTAAGCTGATACTGTTTTCTCTCTATTTTCTCATTGTGCTGAATTTATCAGTCAAAATTCACCAAATTAGGTTAAAGTCACCTAAAAAAAGTGGCTCCTCTGTCTGAATACAGCAATCACATCAGCGTATCACAAAGTTGCAGTGACTAGACACTGATTTGAAAACCTCTATTTAATGTGGTTTATATAGGCTATGTAAATATCCAAGGTGATTTGTCACTATACTTTGTTCTACATTAAAAAGTCTGGTATGACACATGATGTATTTAAAAACTTGTGAAATAAGCTCAGTTCTTTGTGGAAAGTATTTAGAGGATCTTGGCAGAGCACAGTGGTGTTAAGGGGGTGTCATTAGAGACCTATTAATGTAACTGTAGCAACATCACAGCCAAGTTTACATTACCTAGCTATTCATCTATTAAAGGTGCCATAGAGTGTGTTGAAATAATATTTTAATTTTGTCTCTCATATCTACAGGGAATGTGGCTTATTTTAGGGCACTTAAAATGTCCAGATACGGTTTTATAGGTCCATTTTCAACTCTAGAAATTGCCAATAAAATGGTCTGTTTTTACCTTATTTTGGAAGAGTCATGAATAGTAATGAGCAGTTCTGCTCTGATTGGCTGTTTCACTGCAGCCTCATTGTATTCAAAGACCGCTGTGTTCCCTTACACAAGACGATAGGATCATCTGTTTGGCAGCCTACATCATTGGTACGCAAGGGCTGTGGAGCACTCTGATATACAAGTGTGCAAAAAATCATACGTCAGTTTTCACAAATTAAAGCAAATGGACTAACGTTAGATGCCTTGTCAAATAAATATAGCTTCAGCTTATGTGGTGGAGAATGTGACGTTAGCTTGAAGGATCGAGTGAGCTAACATTATCTGTGAGCAACTAAACTAACATAGTTAGCGTTAGCCCCTGACGTGTTTCAACACATCCCAAGACGTCATCTAACTGACGCTTTTGACCATACGTCACATCCAATGTTTTAGGGTACCCTTTAACGTCAGTTAGATGACGATCCTAGGGTGTCATCCAACTGACGCTTTACCTTTAGCGTCCGTTAGATGATTCGGGTAGGTTTAGGTCTGGGGTAGGGTTAGGATTAGATAGCTTCATCTAACCGACGTTAAAGGGTACCCTAAAACATTGGATGTTGACGTATGGTCAAAAGCATCTTGGGATGAGAACGGGCTGTGTTGATGGATTATTTGACAAAAGGGAATTTACATATGTTTCTACTGTAGGCCTATTATTTTGTAGATTTATATGACAACACAGGTGAGAAATATTAACCTCGGCGTAAATACTTTGTCAATGTATTTAGTTATGTAGCCTATGCTCGTTACTTGGAGTTTGCTATTTGTAACTGTACTAGGATCTTCCGCCGGATCTAGATAACACATTGTAAATTATCGTTAATAAAATCACTACCACTTGCAGGAATATAGGCATAGGTAGAATTGAATCTTCAGTATGAGAGGCTGAGAGAAGCCTGCTTGATATTGTCCCAGGTTAGAAAACAAGTCCGTGGTGAAATAGGCAGAGAAAACTAACAACTTCGAATTAAACTGTTGCGGTATCCGATAGATAAACATCAACCACGCCTGTTGACATTTCTTTTCTGTGAGAAGGCTATGAAAAGTTCTCACATCCCCTGCACAGCCTGGCACATATCATTTATTTCCACAATCTGCCATTTTCCCTTCATGATCCTCACTTGTTTCTTCAGCTGCAGAACATCTGATGATTCGGCTGCGCAGTTCTGCCTGTCATTAAAATGGGCTGGCATATGCAAAATTTTGGAGGTGTACATATTAATGATCCCGTCTGTTGCGTCACAGTCTGTGTTATATGTAGACTCGCCAATTTTTCAGGGGTGTTTTAAAAAAACAAGATTTAAATAAGAAGGAGAAAACAATGGTCTTTGAGACTCATGTCATGTCCATGTACTGAAATCTTCTTATTTAACTATGCTAAGATAAACTCAATTTTAAATTCTAGGGAACCTCTTATGAAAAAAATGCTCATGGAACTGGAACTAACAGTTGTATTATTTTAGCATTAAACAGAGTATCAAGGCTCTGCTCAGGAACATTTTGTGTTCAATTTTACATTTCTGAATGAACAAACGCTTTCGGAGCCACAACATTGACACGATAATGGCACCAGAATGAAAAGTTCTAAATGAAATATAAGAGTGGCAGATGAAACTCAACAAAGTGTTCCTTGTGAGAGTGTGCTGGTCTGCCTGTCCGTAATAGGTATGAGGCTTTTAATGGTCATTAAGAGCCACTGTAAAGGAAAGTTGTCGCATTTTAAACGTGTTCCGGAACTCATATTTGTTCCCTTGTTCTGTAGCACCACCAATCAATCAATAAATAAGAAGGAGAGAAAGAGAGAGAGTGCGAATGAGAGAGGTAATTATTTCTAAAGGGCTTTCCAAAGCTCATTGTCATAATCCCCCTTAAAGCCTTAAAGCACCAAAGAGACACTTCCTCTGATATAAAACCAAGAAAGGGAGAAGCAAAGAGAGGGAGAGAGAAAAATCTTTAATAAATGTATTTATTGACTCAACACTGATGCTAATGAGAGTCTAAAACGTCTCTGGTTACGTATGTAACCTTAGTTCCCTGAAGGGAACGAGACGCTGCGTGTAAACGCCGTGTAAACGCCGTGGGAACGCCTCTGCGTGACGAGTCATGAAGCACGTATGAAATCTGTCCAATGGCGAGACGGAACGTCATAGGCGGGGTGACGTATCGACCAGGAAACTATAAAGCATCCCCGAAACACAAGCGCAACAGCTTCTGATAGGACTGAAGCAAGCGCTCACGGGCATGCTGGGAGTATGGCATAGACACGCAGCGTCTCGTTCCCTTCAGGGAACTAAGGTTACATACGTAACCAGAGACGTTCCCATTCAGGGAACTTCGAGCTGCGTGTAAACGCCGTGGGAACGCTAATACCAACGCCGCCATGCGAGCAGGTGTCCGTTGTATGAATATCAGGGTGCACATTCTGACGAAAGCATCTGAGCCCCAGGGGTGGAGCTGAAGTCCAGATGGTAAAACTTCACAAATGTGTGAGGTGAAGACCATCCTGCCGCCTCACAGATGTCACACAAGGGAACTCCTGATAAAAATGCCTTAGAGGCAGCCATACTCCGGGTTGAATGAGCCCGGACAGCCAAGGGAGAAGGCTGACCAGAGGACTCATAAGCAAGTGAAATGGCCTCGACCACCCACTTACTCATTCTCTGCTTAGACGCCGCAGAACCTCTATTAGGAGGCCCAAAGCAGACAAATAATTGTTCTGATTCCCTCCACAGGGCAGCTCTGTGGACATATGCGTCTAAGGCCCTCACCGGGCAGAGCAGATTTAGTTTCTCCTGGTCTGGTGTCCGAAACGGAGGAGGACAGAAGGCCTGTAGCACTATAGGTTTGACAACCGTAGTTGGAACCTTCGGAACATACCCCGGTCTAGGGAGGATGAAAGCCTTCGCCATACCGGGAGCAAATTCCAAGCACGAGGGGGAAACCGACAGCGCCTGAATATCTCCAATCCTCTTTAGGGAAGAGATGGCTAGGAGAAAGATGGTTTTGAGAGTAAGAAACTTCTCAGGCACCTCATCAATGGGCTCGAAAGGGGCTAAACAGAGCCCCTCCAACACAACCGCTAGATCCCAGGTCGGTACCCTCGTACGCACTACCGGCCTCAGCCTCAGGATACCACGAAGGAAACGGGTTACCAGGGGATGTCTCCCAAGAGAAGCTCCACTCAAAGGGACATGGTAAGCGGATAGGGCCGCCACGTACACCTTTAGTGTGGAGTACGATAACCCTGTGGAGAAGCGTTCCTGAAGGAATTCCAGCACTGCCGGCAACGGGCAGTTAACTGGATCCAACTGTCGCTCTCCACACCAAGAGGTGAACAGTTTCCACCTCGAGGCATACAACTTCCTCGTGGATGGGGCTCTGGACTGGAGGATGGTCTCCACGACCTCAGTCGAGAGACCTGAATCTATGAGCTGGGCCCCCTCAGAGGCCAAGCCCACAACCTCCACAGTTCTGGACGGGGGTGGAGTAACCCCCCGTCCGCTTGAGACAGAAGGTCCCTCCTGACCGGAATCTCCAGAGGAGGACCCTCGAGAAGGGAAATCAGGTCCGCAAACCATACCCTGGTTGGCCAACGGGGGGCCACCAGAAGTACACTGGCCCCCTCCTGGCGAATCCTTTCCAGAACCCCTGGGAGCAGAGCAATCGGGGAAAAGCGTACAGGGGTGCCCTCGGCCACTCCTGTACCAACGCATCCAGCCCCAATGGAGCTGGAGGACTCAGGGAAAACCACAGCGGGCAGTGTGAGTTCTCCCTGGACGCAAAAAGGTCCACTTCGGCCTGACCGAAGTGTCTCCAAAGGAGCTCCACCACCTCGGGGTGAAGTCTCCACTCCCCGGGCCTCGGCCCCTGCCTCGACAGGATGTCCGCTCCCCGATTTAAGTATCCTGGGATATAAATCGCTCTCAGCGACCGAAGTTTCCCCTGGGACCACAACAGGATCTGGCGCGCCAGCTTGTACAATGGACGTGAGCGCAGACCCCCCTGGTGGTTTATGTAAGAGACCACAGACATGTTGTCTGACCGGACAAGAACATGATGATCTCTGAGGTCTGGGAGAAAGTGTTTCAAAGCCTGAAACACCGCCATCATCTCTAGACAATTTATATGCCATCGGAGATGATGGTCTTGCCACAGCCCGCGGGCCGAGCGACCACTCATGATCGCTCCCCAGCCCGTGAGAGAGGCATCCGTCGTCACCGTTACCCGGCGACACGGGGCTCCCAGCGCAGGTCCCAGGGACAGGAACCAAGGTTCTTTCCACATAGCCAGGGCACGGAGACCACGTCGCGTGACCTTGATCTTGCGGAGCGGGTTTCCCCTCGGGGAGAACCCCTTGGTCCTGAGCCACCACTGTAGTGGTCTCATGTACAGCAGGCCGCACGGTAACACGTTGGATGCTGCTGCCATCAGACCCAGAATTCTCTGGAATTCCTTTACAGTGAGTGACTGGCCTAGCTTCACTTGCGTGACAGTCGAGATAATCGAGGCTATACGAGCCGGCGACAGACGTGCCTGCATCGTCGTCGAATCCCATACCACGCCTAGAAAAGTGGTCCGCTGAACTGGCGAAAGCACACTCTTCTTGGCGTTGAGTCTCAACCCCAACCTTCTGATGTGGGCGAGGACGGCATCTCGATGCCGAATCGCCTGATGCTCTGATTGAGCCAGAATCAACCAATCGTCGATATAATTTAAAATGCGAATGCCCTGGAGACGCAGCGGAGCCAAGGCCGCGTCCATGCATTTCGTGAAGGTTCGAGGAGATAACGCTAGGCCGAATGGAAGGACCCGATATTGGTACGCTTCGCCCCCAAAAGCGAACCTCAGGAACTTCCGATGTTGCGGAAGGATGGAGATATGGAAGTACGCGTCTTTTAGGTCTATTGTGACAAACCAGTCCTCGGACCTGATCTGTGACACGATCTGCTTGAGAGTCAGCATTTTGAACTTGAGCTTCCCTACTGACCGATTTAAGAGGCGCAGGTCTAAAATCGGACGCAGCCCCCCATCCTTCTTCGGAACAATGAAGTACCGGCTGTAATACCCCAGCTCTCTGTCGGGAGGAAGAACTCGTTCTATCGCCCCCTTCATTAGCAGAGCTTTCACTTCTTGTTCCATAACCAGAGCCTGCTCGGGGGTCACCACTGTGGGCAAAACCCCCCGAAAACGAGGTGGACGCGACCTGAACTGGATCGCGTACCCGCGTTCGATAGTCTGCAGGACCCAACGAGATATATTTGGAAGACTTCCCCATTCTACCAGAAATTCTACTAAGGGTACCAGCCTCTCGAGACTGGCCTCTGGAGTAGTTTTTAAAACAGAAACAGCGCCCTGTGACCGCGCACAGGCAGGGTTCAACGACCGTTCTGTATCGCTCCTCGGAGCAAACGAGCGTCCCTCGGGAAATCGCTCGCTGGGACCGTCTGCACCCCCCATTACAGGCAGGGTTGGCAGAACGAACCCCTGAGGGCACCGAGAGAGAGCGGGCGCCGGATTCAGCGGCGAACACCTCTGTCTCACGGTGGGGACCACCCTCAGTAGCCTGACACCAGTGGCGTCAGGACTTCTTCGACGAAGCCTTCCTGGCGACAATAACCGTCCTCAGATCGGTTCTATCCCGGGAAGACCTCCCCTGAGAACGCCGCGTCTCAGCCCAGTTTTGCTGGGGAGGAGCCCGAGACGCGACGCTCTTCTTCTGCTGCGCCCTATGCGAGGAACCCGACGGGCGGGGCTGCTCTCGCCCAGCAGCCCCCGAAGGATGAGTACGGACGGGGAGACATTTCTGGAGCGCCGCTGCCTGCTTTTTTCCCTCTTGGAATCTCTCAATCACTGCGTTCACAGAACCACCAAAAAGACCTTCGGTCGACAGCGGCGCATCCAGGAGAAAAGCTTTATCTTTCTCCTTCATATTAGCCAGATTTAGCCATAAATGCCTCTCCGTGGCCACCAGGGCTGCCATAGAGCGGCCGACTGATCTGGCCGTCTCCTTGGTGGCACGGAGAGAAATATCTGCCGCCTGACGCAGCTCATTAATCACGTCAGTGCTGACGACCTCTCCCTCGCTCATATCCTTCAGCAGATCTGCTTGATACGCCTGGAGGATGGCCATCGTATGCAAGCAAGATGCTGCCTGTCCCGCCGCTGAATAAGCTTTGCCCACCAAAACCGAAGTATTTCTGAGTGGCTTGGTGGGCAACGCCGGTGTTTTAAAAGACGATGCCGTCTCAGGAGAAAGATGGCTCGCCAAAACTTCCTCCATCCTCGGCATCGCCCCATAACCGTGTCCCCTAGACCCAGCAATATTAGCGTACATAGAGGTCTGTTGTGTCAAAATTCTAGCTGACACTGGTTTGTTCCACGATCTACACACCTCGGTGTGTAGATCGGGAAAAAAGGGCAAACACCGGCGTGGAGGTAGTGAGTGTGATTTTAAAAATCTCTCATCCATTTTACTTTTTACTCTCGACTCTTGTTTTTCAACTGGCCATTCAATGGTTAATTTTTCCACAGCCCGAGTCAAAACCTCCATCAGCTCTACATTCGCGGGAGACTGGGATGGCGAGTCCCCGATCTCCACTGAGTCCATAGACTCTGCATCCACACTTTCAACATCCAGCTCCTCAGAACTGGATAATTGAAGTGATGGCGCCTCAGCCCGGGCAGGAGAAACCGCAACGCGGACCCCCGCAGCGAGAACTGAGGCACTGGATCTACCAGGTAAGGGCAGAGAAAGGGCGGGGCCCGTCTCAATCCCCGCTGATAGATCCATCTGCGAACCCCACGACGCAAGCCTTCGCTGTGCCTCGGCAGCAGCGGGACCCGAGCCGCGGGGAGCGCGCACCGAACCACTCTCCTCGAAGAGTGCCCGGCGGGAGCGAAGTGTCTTCATGGACAGACACTCGCAGTGCTCACAGCCGGCCCCCTCGAGAGCCGACTGAGCATGCTGCACTCCCAAACAAACAACACACAGATCGTGTGTGTCCCCACCCGTGATGAAGCGAGGGCAGGGATGAACACACTTTCTGAAATTCTGCTGTTGTTTGCTCGCCATATTTTCCAATATATATATATATACAATATCAGACAGACAGACAATATTCATACATAGAGCGCTTGTGAAGACTCAGAAGCTGTTGCGCTTGTGTTTCGGGGATGCTTTATAGTTTCCTGGTCGATACGTCACCCCGCCTATGACGTTCCGTCTCGCCATTGGACAGATTTCATACGTGCTTCATGACTCGTCACGCAGAGGCGTTCCCACGGCGTTTACACGGCGTTTACACGCAGCTCGAAGTTCCCTGAATGGGAACTTCATTTAGCTCCATCTTTTTCAGGATGTCTCCACCTGGATGTCTCTTTAATATATCTGTCAGGATTCCATCAGCTTCACTCACTCCTCCCACTCGCTCACTCACTCCTCCCACGCGTTCATGGTCGCCTGAGTTTTAATCACCATCACCTCATCAGTTCACCTCCCTATATATTCAACTCCTCTTCACACACTCATTGTCTTCTCTCTACATGACACTACAGACTATTTACGCAACGTACCCGCAACATACCCGAGTTTGTTCGTTCGTTCGTTCATTCATCCGTTCCATCCATCCGTTCCATCCATCCGATCCTTCCATCCGTTCCATCATTCCATCCATCCATCCATCCATCCATCCATCCATCCATCCGTTCCGTCTGTCCGTCCATCCATCCATCCATCCATCCATCCACATACTCACCATATCTCTGTCTGGATAACACTATTTCACTTATCACCTGTCTGACTCCTGCTCCACCCAAGACAGAAGACCAGACCAACGAAATGCAGAGTCCAGCGGAGCCTGTGGAGAATCCATCTCGCGACCCATTCGCGGAACTGGTTCAAGCTGTTCGTCAGTCCTTACTTACTTCTCCACCGGCTCATCCACCCACTGTTCCCGTGGATCTCCTTCACTCAGCACGCCACCATTCACTTCCGCAAACTTGGTCGGCTGCCTCTGCGAGTCCCATGGCCCGACCAACAACATTCAATGAAGAGGTGGAGGATTGCGCTGTTTTTTGCTTCAGGTATCGCTATATTTCTAAATGCAGGCACATCAATTATCTAACGAGTTAACGTTTATATATATCAGCACACTACATTTCCCATCATCCTCTCTGGCTTCCACCTGTTCATACTGAACAATAACCACATCTGTCTGCCATCAGAGTCCTCCGTTCCTCAAAAAAGCCAGCACCAGGCACACATCTCGGTGTGCTTTCGTCATTCTGCACTGAGCCTGTCCTGGACTACCCATCTGTGGAACACGTACCTGTGCATCAAACTGTTTCGTCATCGTCTGCCAGTCTTTAGTCCACCAGCCCACTTTTCTTCTCTGCCTGCAACAGATAAGACTTATCACTCACATGCCAGTATCACATTACAATCTGCATTCCAGAGACTCACCTGCTAACTTCCTGTGGTATTCAATAATATTCAAACTCTATTCAGAATCAGAATTGACCTTTGACTGAATTCTTCTGTTTAATGACTATATGTATATATGTGTGTGTAATTATTCTACTTTTGATTTAATCCCTTTTACTGAATCTACACACTTTAAACAGTTTGGTTTTTATTACCATGTAGTTTATTTGTTTTTTTGGATGTATATGTGATGGCCAAATTCCAAATAGTGTACAATTTATGTGTATTTGCTTATTTAGACCCAGTTCTCACCACAGAATACCGAGCCCGTTGTCATCCCAAGGCTTCATATACAACGCTTTTGCCAAAGCGTAGACATCCAACGCACATGGCACCCTTTAGCGTCAAATGAGTTGCAGATATATATAGGGCAGAATGTGCCTCCTAGTGGTCTAACCCTAACCCTACCCCATACCTAAACCTACCATAACCGAAGCGTCTCATTTGACGCTAAAGTGTGCCATGTGTGTTGGATGTCTACGCTTTGGCAAAAGTGTCGTATATGATGCCTTGAGATGAGAATGCATTGGAATACCTTATGCCATGCATGGTGAAAAAAAAAAAAAAAAAAAAAAAAAAAAAAAAACTATAGTCATATAATCCTGATCTTACGACAATTTGTCCGAATTTTACAAGGTGGCAAATTCATATGATTTGGACAAATCAAATATTCATATGAGTGAGTTTATGCGAATTGGTCATGAGATGGTGTTGGTCATAGTTAACAACTGTCACAGTCACTGCAGTTTTTGTACAGTTTTCTTTTGCACCTTTTCTCCTCGTCTTGTTGGTTGCCTTGGTCTCAGATTTGATTTTGTTATACAGTTCAGGTACGTGTGTCTTATCATCCTTGTTTGCACGTGTATTTAAGGCCACATTTACACAAAGCCGGGTATTGAGAAACGGATATTTCCCCCGCCTTCAATTTCAATAATAACATTGTGCACACACTCGCACAAATACGCCGTCGAGCGCCATCATAACTATGCCAAACATATGGGCGGCAGTGTAGGGAGAAGGATAAAACCATGAAAGCCAATCAAAATCCTCAGAATCGACAAAAGAGAACCTAAAATCCCGTTTCTCCCAGTTGAGACGACAACACACAACCGACATTTTCAGAAATCTCCTCTTTAGCCGGAGTTTTTGAAATAACCGTTTTCTGTGATAAAAACGGGGTTTTCGTGTAAATAACAGGCCAAACCGCAGGGATATATCTGTGTTTTCCCTTCGTGTAAACGGGGCCTAAGTTTCCTTGTGTCACAGTTTGGTGTCTTGTTCCTTGTTTTTGTCTGTCATGTGACTCCCTGTTTGCCATATGTCTTGTTGATTGATCATTGTTCCGCAGGTGTTTCTCACTAGCCACGCCCCCTTGTTAATTTTTTTGCCTATGTATTTAAGCCCTGTTTCAAGTTCAGTCTTTTTGAGTTGTTTTTGTTGTTATGTTGCCTGTAGCTATCGCCTTGTTCTTGTCCTAAGTTTTTGTGGTTTACCTGTTGTTTAATTAAATTGTGCTTGCATTTGGATCTTGTTTCCTCCTTCTCTGCTGCTGGATTACACCTTGTTTGTTTCTGTTCATTGTTGTTGGGTCTTGTCTATGTTGGAATTTTCACTACTCTTACTCTGTGGATTACCCAGTGTATTTATGCAAAAGACTGCCTAATTATCTCCATCTTCATTTTTTTGTGTGTGTATTATACCAGCACAGTCCGTGACACCAACAGATAAAATATGCTGTTATTTCTGATCAGACATTTACACTTTCACTTACTTTACCTTCAGATCCAATGCGTTTGCGTATTTGACACAAACCAGATCACAAGCCCTGGTATGCAGTTAAAACAATTTAAACATAGTACTTTAGTGAGACCTGTGGACTTTGAGCTCTGGACTCTTTCACAGGTCCACAGATGGATCACCTTGCTGTCAAAATAGAAATAAACAACACCGCTGTAAGAACTTTAACAGCACAGTTACAATTCAACCTCACTGTTGAAGACACCACTAGAGACAAAAAAAAAAAAAAAAACATATCTGAACCAGACACACTGTGTAAAAGCATCAAACTGTGCTGTCAACCTGCTATAAATGACACCAAACAAGACTTGCTTCAGTATGCTTGAGGCTGTCACAATGACAACAAAAATTGGTAAAAGAGACAAAGAGGTGTAAAAGAGATAATAACTTGGGGAGATATAGAAAGAGATTAAAGATGGTCATTGCAACCTTGAGCTAGCAAATTGAATTATGGTTTACTAAACTCACTTTCCTTTAAACTATAAAGGAAAGACTCAATTCACACAATTCATGATTGACAGAATATAAAGAGATTGTGGATGGAAGCGAGACCGGAGCGTTTGTGTGAAGAAATCTCTGTAGCATTGGAGTGATTCAGATCTCAATATTCCATCACACACTAAGCAGCACTCTAAATGAATGTATTAGCGTAGATCTAATAATATACTCCTGCGTTTGCATATTTTATGTTTTACTCAGAGATTTCTCCAACCTGATTTACTAGCTCATTTCACTAATACATTTTCATGTCACAATATACCTTTGGAAACTGGCTCCATTTCCTTTCAGGATTAAGGCTCATGTTTTATTCAGTCATGATATGTACGTTATGATTCGATTTTGATTTATTATTGATGATGAGAAGAGAAGCAACGTCCAGAAGAAATATTCTTCCAAAGTGTTCAGCACGATATAGATCATTTTTTGGAGAACTCTAAATACACTTTATAGGTCTCTTAAAGAAGAATGACAGATGGAAACGTTGAATTCAAGAGATATGTCTTTTAACTGGTGTTTTTAATAGTATGATAGCAAACTTGTTTTACTCACCGTATAACCTTTGTGCCGAACTGTTTCCAAACTCTTTGAGTACATTTGCCCTGACGTATAAAAATAATAAACAGGAAATGAACATTATCGTCTTTAACCCAGTTAACAGTTTAGACAATATTGCCAGTTACTTTTTTGATACGATAATCAAAAAAAAAAAAAAAAACTTCAAACAAATTCATGACAGGTCTCCGAGTAATACACAGTAATGTTGGCATTCCTAAATGAATCAGTGTTTTGAACTTATTTGTTGAATTAATAATACAATGACTCACTCATTTGTTTTGTTCCTCAATTAATCACTGTTTTTGAACAAAATCGATTGAATTAACGATTTAATGTCTGCTTCCGAAACTTGTGAATAAGTAATTACTTCACAATATTTCAAAAAGTATAGGCCTATTCTTTATGAATGTGTGTAGTATGAATGGCATATGGACGAACTACATTTAACCTGTCGTTGTCATGCATGTGACCTACAGCGCCTGTTGCGTCACTTCACCGACATTCACAAATTTTCCTCACTGTTCAGCCAACATAATCTATGGGCAGCATAGTTACTGAGTGCATACTTAGAGGAAATTACAAAATCATCATTCTCCTCATTAGGAAAGAAAATCTGTGTCACATAAGGATGATCATGGTGATGCACGGATACTTCAGAATTAAAGATCATAGAAAGCATTATTCAAGCATTGTGGGCAGTTGGATGAGATGTAATTTAAAATGAATGAAGATGTTTAGCAGGAGGTTACAGCTCGGACCAGAGGAGTTACAGCTCCAGCAGATCCAGCATATCCAGCATTCGGTTGTTTATTGGCCTCTCTCTCCTCCAAACCAGCATTAAATATTCACACCGGTAACTCGCAATTCAACACATCTCAATAAGAAAAAACGGACTGTAGAAAGGGGTAGAGTGAAATACAATCGGAGAAAGACACAAAGTATACGTCTTAGGAGTGTAAATGAGAGAAGTATGTGTCAGGTTCATTCCTTTACAGTAAATAAATACCCATAAACTTACAGTGAATTATTATCAACAAGCAGCCGGTGATGCATAGTATATTCACCGCACCACAACCTATAATGTATGACAGTCAGTTATTATACATTTGCATGCAGAATAGCAGCTCTATCATCCAACTCTCCTCGGAGCCACAACACTACTTCAGGAAAGCTGAATCTGCTAAATGTCTCCAAACTCACGATGTGACAGGTTCAAAGACATGTAGTGCAGTGCTTCTCATTTTTTTGTCATGCCTCTCTTTGAACCTAGACAAACTCTTGTGCTCATCCCCTCTAACCACCACCACCATAGACTGATTGATCAGAATCTGCCAAACATTTTCACATAAAAATCTTTTTTTTAGCAGATACTTTTGTTACATAAAATGGAGGGAAAACAAACTATTGTATAAATGAGCCAACAATAGTAAAAGTTTTGAAAAACATACACTGCATCTTTTCTTTCTGTATTTTTATTTTTTGTTATTGTTGTTGTTGAATAATAATAAATTGAGATAGATTTCAATGCGGCATAAGTTCTTTCCATTCTGTTATTCTCTGCAAAATTTTTGTGTCGAAAAACGGCCTATACATTTTAGGAAATATCTTTTAAAATCCCAAAATGAATGAATAAAATGAATAAATAAAACAGCAATACTGCTTTTCAAGAGCATTTTTAAAAGATTAGTTCAATGAAAAAGATTATTTAATCAGTCTCAGGTTATTATTTCAAACCCAAAGCCATATTAAATTTATTATCTGAAGAACATAAAGGGAAATGGATTAAGGATGAGAGAAGATTGTAACTGTCAAGCTTCAAAAAGCACAAAATTATATATATATATATATACATATAAATTAAATCTGGATGGACGACAGAACTCATGCATTACATTCCAGGGCATATGTCAGCTGTGTGATCAAATATGCCAGTATTCACTTAATATTTTCCCTAAACAATTCAAATTTGGTGCATTGATGATACATACAAGAGGTTTTTGTTACATAGATAGCAAAATAATAGGATTTTCCTTACACTGCAAAAAAGATGTAAATGTATTATTGTACAATGTTTTACAAAGAAATTACTTTTTCAGTTTTACTACATTAAAATTACATGTATAATTCAATGTATTACTTGCCCTTTCTTTGTAATGGTTTTATTAGCAATTTCTGAGAGAAAATTGTTTCTGCACCAAAGTTTCTTCAGTGTTTTTTCAACATGACATATTTGAAAGATAGGGTTAGATGTAAGGAATTGAATAAAGTTGAGAACTTGCCATCCTAGGTTATGTTATACAGTGAACAAAGTTATAAACACAACACTTTTGTTTTTGCCCCATTTGTCATGAGCTGATCTCAAAGATCTAAGACTTTATTTCTCTCAAAATTGTTCACAAATTTGTCTAAATCTGTGTTAGTGAGAAGAAGTTCTCCTTTGCCAAGATAATCCATGTGTGTTTTATATAACAGGCGCATTGCTGCAATATTGACATTTCCAGCCGCTCAAACTCGGAGGACCTTAGAAATGTTTGAGTTGTACTCGAGTCTCTGGCACGGATGTCTTAGTCTTAGAGTGAGTCACATAAATACTTGCCATAAGAACAGTTGGGCGCAAGGGTTTTAACCAGTTGTAACGTAAAGAAAGCTAGCCGCGGCTGTGCTCTTCTACAGATGCAGCTACCTCGTCGTCATCAATTGTCAATCGTCATCAGAAGGCTTTTAATCAGATGACGCAGATTCCTCACTTAGGATCCAGCGATAAAAAAATCGACGATCGTCGATAAAAAGATGGAAAATCAGATTATATCAGCCCATCGAGCTGTATTTATCAACGCATTCTCACCCCAAGGCGTCACCTTTGACCATGCTTCAATATTTGACGTTTTAGGCGCCCTTTAGCGTCACTTACATGACGCGATCCTATGGCGTCATCTAACTGACGCTAAAGGAAAGCGTCAGTTAGAGGACGCGGTTAGGTTTAGGTGTGGGGTGGGGGTAGGGTACACGCGATCCTAGGGCGTCATCTGACTGACGCTAAAGGGCGCCTAAAGCTTCAGATATTGAAGCATGTCCAAATGCTTCCCAAGGCGTCAGTTAGGTGACGCCTTG
The DNA here is from genome assembly GCF_016745375.1 of Pimephales promelas. The sequence continues at coordinate 49,015,404 of NW_024121099.1, forward strand.
GGAGTGAGAATGGGCTGTATTTATAGGCCCAGGCCATGCCGTTTTGGCGGGACATGACACAGTGTGCGCGATGCGCCCCCATTGGATCTTACGTCATGAGGGGCCTCTCTCGATAGGCTGGTGCAGTTCAGCAGGTCAGCCAATAGGCACGTGAGCCATCTTGCCAATGTCTGCATACTGCCGCAATGCATTTTACATTAATTCAAAATTAAGGACAATTTTTTGCTTCAATATCTCGTGGAAAAGAGGTTTTCACCTAGCGTAAGATATTACAGAGTATGAGAGAACCTCTCGTAAGAGAACTGGTATCAACCGTCTCATCACTAATTATCGTCTGTTCAGCTCCTACAAAGATAAGATTATTATCAACAGTTTCAGCAATCATCAATGTGTGTGGTGCAATCATCAAGAGGGGTGTGTTAGCTTACACATCCATCATTTTATAAATATGCATCAATTATAATTATTATTATTATTTATCTATTATTATTTTATGCTAATCCATCAGGGATTAGTTTGTATGAGAATGATTAATGGATCAAGCTCATAATACTAATATAGATTAAAACACAGAACAGATCCAGCAGAGGTGAGTTTATACTCGTCTGCCAGGGTGATATTACAGTCATATCTGAGCCTTGTGTTCAGTTGCTAATCTGTAATTAGAATCTGAAAGAGCAGAGTGTTGGAAATGAGGGTTATTAATATTCCGTAACACATATCTCCTGTTTTTGTATTTTAATTCGGTGTGGTGAAGAGTGACAGGGGCTACAATCACAGTGATTCTCAGGGCCACTGCTGATGGATGAGTGTGAGTGTGAGTGTGGCCTGGTAAACCCCAAAAAGATGGCAATATTCGAAATCCTTGTCCTAAATGGGGACATTTTAATGGACCCCATGAGGAAAACTGCTTAAAAAACATCACAAGTGATGTTTAAAAATGCAGAAAGTTTAAGAAAACCATAAAATCCATTTCTTGGTGAGTTATCTTCTATTATTCTGTAAATCGACCTTAGAAAACTAAAAAAAAGTTGTTTTATTTTTCACTCATACTGCTTTCACAAGTGGTGGATTTTCAAAACTCCTATCTAGCAATGCTAATTATCTTAATTAGGTAAAAAGATAAACGACCTTTTAACAAATGCTTTTTTATTCAAGCATTTTATAAGGAGCGAAACAAGGGGAATGTTTTTATAATTACCACGGATATTCTTTTTGGAAAGCTATTTCCTTCCCTTCTTATACAGTATGTGTCTACTTTTAATTGCAATTGTAGCGGGGTTCACTCTTCCACGTGAGGAGAAACTATAGAAACACCAACGCTAGCTTAGGCATGACTACAACCCTGTTTAACAGGGAAATATTAATCCTACGGATTTAACATTTAACACAATACACACAGGAACGTGATTATCAAAGAAGGGCCATAGACGTGAATAAATTTTTTTCCAAAAAATGTATTTCAATACTCGCAACAATTTTAAAGGACAATAAAAAAACTGGGTCATCAGCATTCACAACACCAAAGAGACTGAGAGACAAAGGAGGCCGAGGCTTAACGGCAGATACGCAAATTTCTGTGAGAACAAGGCTTCTATTTCACTCTCAGCACCCTGTGTACCAGTATCAGCACACAGACTGCAATCAAATCCAGCAATCACCTAATAGCACTCCGTGACGAGCCCCCCACTACCACACATAAGGGCCTACTAGTGGCCTGCCCCAAAGCCTCAGCTCCTGTAACAAGAGCACAAATTACAAGTATAAATATACAGTAAGAACGCATACTTCAAACATACACACATAAACAGACTAGTAAACCAAAAAATCCAGATCCAGATCCAACTCCTCCCACCTTACATATTCCTAAACCTACCCATCTACACCCCCTGATCCCTAACGCCACCCCTAATCCTACCCATCTCCACCCCTTAGATCTGGATCCAACTCCGCCCCCTGGATCTCGTGTACTGCAATGAGGTGCTACAGCAAAACACTGACAAAGCAAACCAATCAAAACATTCAGTTAAGCAACCAATGACAAACAAATATCCTAACCAAACTACAAAAAAAAGCAAAAAAAAAAAAAAAAGCAAACAAACAGAGCCACACAGTCATTACAACAAATTACACATCTGTGTGCTAACTAATCAGCCAACACACACATACGTTACCTCAAAACCTCATGAGACACGGGACTGCAAGAAAGACATTTAACAAGAGAGCTGGAGCTGCCAACGGCCCACACCTGTGAACTATCCCCAAGCTATGAACGACACGTCGTTTATACAAAATCCCGCATCTATGTTCACTAACCAGCCAAATAGCACCTACCTTAAAGCGGAAACAGCTACAATAACCAGAAGGGGCAATGACGTGACTCTCAGATGGCAAGCACGCGCAAGAAGTGGCTACAATCCCTTCTTATACCATCCCTCCTGTTCGTGATTGGACGAACCACTCCCTGAAAGAACTGCAACTACCGCCGGCCCATGAGTTTAATTACAGAGCCACAATACATCCCACTACACAATGGTGATTGATTTAATATGCAATGGCCATTTTTTCTGCAATGGTCTGCATGTTGTATTTCACATCCTAAAGAGATAGAATCCATTTACACTTCCTGCATCAGCTACTGTTCGGACACTCTTGCTTACTGCTCCGCACTTTGCTCTATCACTTTTGTATTTTTATGTTTTGTCTCCTTTTATCACCTAATTTTAATTTCAGCAAATCAGCACAGTACTCAAACACTTGATTACTACAAAAAAGCAGAATTCTTTTCTCCAACCAGCCAACATGGCATCATGACTTTACGTAAACATACATGCTACTTTCAAGTCAAGTGGCATGTTATCTATTCGCATTTTGAGCTATCTGCATGTATGTCCACGACGAAACGAACCATCATCTTTTGCGTGTAACACTGTTAAATGTCTGCGTGATTCGCCATGTATGTACACGCCGTTAAATGTCAGAGTGAAACGAAGCAAAATGTAGATCTACATCTTGGGAGCAATATTTTTTTCCTTAGGATGGTAGGGGAAGACTCGTAAATGTTATTAACCCCAGTGATGGGTAGGTTTAGGGACGGGGTTGGGGAAGGTCATACGTACGTATATACAGTAATGTAACGTTAAATCAACGGCGTTGATAAACATGCTGAAAAACGATTATGCGTGTTAACAGCATAGCAAAAATGGAAATACGAATTGGCGTGTCATACATACGCCATTTCATGAGATCAGTCTGAACCAGCATCCCACTGAAAGCTTACATTCCAGGAAAGGGACAACACAACTCCCTACATTCTAAAGGATAAGAGAAAATGCCTCTTCTGGAATCTACTTGCTAAGAGACTTTACTAAGTCTACTTGCTAAGAGACTGCAAACAAACCTGGACACAGTATGAATGAACACAGGACTTCTCTTCAGCACCTGAATGGACACGCGGTAGACGTATCACACAAGGACAATGGTAACACCATGCAGCCACAACAACTTCTACTCACGGTCACAATCTCAGCAGAGCCCTGCCCACTGAGCTCACCACAGACAGACCGGAAAATATTAAATCTGCTCCAAGATTCAGCTCCCAAGGACAACTTTCTGGAAAACAGCGAGGCAAACAGGACAGTATATTACACCCTCCGATAACACCAGAGAAACAGTTCCTCTCCCCAGAAAAGTTATCCCTCTCTCCAGCATCTCCACTTCTGTGCTTCTCAGAGAAAATGGAAAAACTAATATATGCTGGAACCAAACTTATCCCACTCATTTGCTGCAAGCTCCCAGCAGGCCCCACAACCACCAAAGCCTGAGGGCCCAGCCCCCCCCCCCCCTCCTCCTCCTCCACCCTCCTCCTGTGAGAGCTCTTCGGCCTCTGCCACAGCGCCAGGGCTCACACCCTCCTCCATCTGCTCAAGGTGAACCAAAAACAACTAATACCAGCTCTCAGTGATATGTGTCGGGTCCCCGATATGATAACAGTAACTTTCTTAAATGTTTACAAAACAAGCGGGAACCCAGTGTCTAAGGCCTAAGGCCTCTAAAAGGCCAGTGTCTAAGGCCTCTAAAATCTAAGGCCTTTAAAAGCCCCACAGCAAACCCATCTAATCTGGTGCCTATTACATGGCAAACTAAGATTACTGTGGGGACAAAAATTAAGACTTGTAAATTAGCACGTTTAAACATCTGCTCACTTAAAAATAAATCACCACATACAATTATAATTATAATTATACCACATTATAATAAATAAACACATTTATGTTTCGGCCAGAATTCATGTTTCTAAATGAAACTTGGTAGAAGACAGCTGCGGAACAGTCCTCAATGTAACATCCCCTCCTAACTTGAGTGGGTAAGAGAGGCGGTATCTGATCACATCACAGCACAGAGACAGCGCTCATAAAGATGATAACTGATATTCGGTAAAAGGGGCACTATTCAGGAATTATCAGTAATTACAGCAAATTATCAGTACTGGTACTAGTCGACCTCAGTTCTGCATTTGACACTGTCGATCACAACATATTTCTTGACAGGCTGGAAAACTGGGTGGGGCTTTCTGCGATAGTCCTAAAATGGTTCAGGTCATAATTAGAAGGGAGAGGTTATTATATGAGTATAGGAGACCATAAGTCTGAGTGGACACCGATGACTTGCAGAGTCCCTCAAGCCTCAATTCGTGCACCACTCCTATTCAACCTGTATGCTCCCCATGAGCAAAATAATAAAAAAGAACAAAATTGCTTACCACAGCTACACAGATGACACACAGCTCTACTTAGCCCTATCGCCTAACAACTACAGCCCCATTGACTCCCTGTGCCAATGCATTGATTAAGTAAACAGTTGGATGTGCCAAAACTCATTGTGTTTTGGAAACAAAGATGAAGTTCTCAAGGTGAATGCATACCTTGACTCTAGGGGTCTAACAACTAAAAATCAAGTCAGGAATCTTGGTGTGTCTTTAAAGTCAGACCTTAGTTTCAGTAGTCATGCCAAAGCAATGACTAAATCAGCATAATATCATCTGAAAAAATATCTCAAGAATTAAATGCTTTGTTTCCAATCAAGACTTAGAGAAACTTGTTCATGCTTTCATCACCAGCAGGGTGGATTATTGTAATGGATTCCTCACTGGCTTTCTTAAAAAAGACCATAAGACAGTTGCAGCTCAGAACGCTGCTGCCAGGATTCTGAGCAGGACCAGAAAATATGAACATATCACACCAGTCCTCAGGTCTTTACACTGGCTCCCAGTTACATTTAGGATTGATTTTAAGGTATTATTACTGGTATATAAATCATTCAATGGGTTAGGACCTCAGTATATTGCAGTCATCCTCACTGAATATAAACCAAACAGATCCCTCAGATCATAAGGGTCACATCAGCTAGAAATACCAAGGATTCACTCTAAGCATGGCAAGTCTGCTTTTAGCTACGTATCATGCCAGCCGGAGCTCGAACCAGCTTCCAGAGATCAGATGTACTCCTACAGTAATCACATTCAAATCCAGACTCAAAACATTTCTGTTTAGCTATGCATTTTCTGAATGAGCACTGTGCCACTGTTTGTCCGACTGTTTCTACTCTTTAATTGCTTTAATACTGCTTTAATACTACTCTGACTGGAAGAGGTTTTGAAGGAGAGCGGGAGAGTCTTCACTCCGATGAGGTGAGAGAAGGATTAAGTTAATTATACTGCTGAGAGTATAAGAAGTCAATAAGAGCGTCGTTAAGGGTAAGGCAGCAGACAGTGCACGCGGAGTGTGCTCTGTGGAGGCCACGATGGGCATTACTGGTGTAGCACCACCCCAGCAGAGTATGTCCCAGGGCTAGAGGTCCAGTGGCATCGTAAAACGCCTAAAATCTCTTCCATCTCAGATAGGGTATTACTTTATATATATATATATATATATATATATTATTTTTTTATTCTAAACTGTTTTAATTGTTCTTATTTATTTTGATTATTTTAACTCCTATGTAAAGCACTTAGAATTACCATTGTGTATGAAATGTGCTATATAAATAAACTTGCCTTGCCTTGCCATGCCTTGCCTTACACTCTTCAGGTTCTGCAGATGAAAATGTATCTGTGGGTGACACAAAACTATGACACACAACAGCCCTCTCTACAAGAGGACCATCATATACACTGTAAAAATGAATATGCTTTATCTAATCAATAAAATTGTGGCAACAGATTACAAGCAATATTATTTATTAAATTGAACAAATTAGAATTGAGTAATAGTTAATCAAATTAATATTCTAATTAATTCTAACTTGTACAATTTAATTAATAATATTGCTTGTAATATGTTGCCACAATTTTATTGATTAGATAAAGCATTTTTTTTTTTCAGTGTAGGCAGGCTACTGTAAAAGACGTGGGCATTCTACATAACAGAGATAGAACATTATGAGAATACAGAAGTGGATCATTGCGGAAATATCTGATGTTTCTTCTCTTCTTTTCTCTTTTCTTTTCTTTTCTTCTCTTGATTTAGATTTTTTGATAGTGCTTGGGGGAACGTTAATTAAGGAAAGGACAAATTTCTCATTTTTAATTAAGAAAATAATGACTTCACTTTAATTGTGTTGTCTGATCTGAGGCTCAGCATGCTGAATATCCTCTTAGAGTATGTCCTTACATTTTCTTAATCTAAAGGAAGATTAAGGAATATTTAGTCTTTTGAGAGATATCTGTTTTTTAAAAATCTGTTTTGGAGAATTACAAACATTTCAGGTTCGAAACCTTCACAATGACTGCTGTAATCTCTCGAAGGAAATGACAGCATGTGTTATTCTGAGAAAAAAAAAAGAAAAAAAAAACATTTTATTTTAAAAAAGCAGATTTGGTACTGAAGATATTCATATGGTACCGTGACTAAACCATGTTCTTGGTCTGAAATGTGGAATGAGAATAATCTTAGAAAGTTGTTCAGCAAAATGAAGTTGTAATAATTGTCATTCAACATAAGCCGTGATCTCCTACAACCAGCAAGTTTAATGGAGCAGTCAGGCCTGAAATAAACCAATGGGGGAATACACACTATACTTTCTGAGCAGAAAAGAAAATGAGAACTGAATTCTTCTGTTTTATAATTATTGTTTGTGTTCAGTATACATGAGTTATAATAGAAGCTGTCCACATTAATGATCTGTTGCATGGGATCCTAAAAACATGTGGAAAGCTATTTGCCAATGGTATCTATCTCCAATTAAACAGTTCACTTTCCTTCATTATATTCTGTTCTCATTGGTCAGAGTGTTTTTATTATTATTATTATTTTTTTTACATAACTTCAGAATAGTATTGAATAATCAAATCTTTTTTTTATATAATCTGACATAATTATATCACTCTGTCTTTACCAGCTCAAAGAGCTCCTTATCTTCACTTACTCCTCTTTTCACATACTCTTCTCTTTAGCAATATTCTCCTCACTTCTCTTGATACAACAGGGAGTGCAAAAAGTGTTTTTATCAAGATCCTTCACAATTCCTTTACTGCATAACTCAGTGATAAAGTATGCTGTACAAGATGGGATGAAGATCAGAAGACATCACTGTGAAATTTACTTATCCGATTAGGAATACATTACTCCTCCAATTTTACCCCCCAGGATGAACTAAAGATAAAGAGAGTTTCCCAGAAAGTAAAGGTTGTGATAAAAGACACATTGGGTCTTCAAGGGGAAAAGGGAACGAGGGAACAGGCCATTTATTCCAGAAATGAGACCTGATAGCAATCATTTTGGTTGTGGCGTGATGATTTAGCTCCTACCTCTGGGTTCGAAATCGGATTCATATTGGTGACAAGAATTTATGGCAGCATGTATGCGGCACAATCAACGCGTTCTCATCCTTTAACGTCATATAGAACGCTATATGACAAAACGGCGCTATACTACGCGCATGGCACACGTTATCGTTAATATAACACGCGCTGTGAGGGCTAAGTTTAGGTGTGGGGTAGGGTGTGCGTGTCACATTCACGCTAAAGGATTTATAACGTCTTGGGTTCGCGTGTTATATTAACGATAAAGGGTGCCATATGCGTAGTATAGCGCCGTTTTTGCATATAGCGTTCTATATGACGTTAAAGGATGAGAACGGGCTGGCACAATTGGCACCAGGTGCACCGCATCCCAGATTTCCAGTATTGCTCCATCAGTGGAAACCATAGACATGGGTCAGTAATGGAGCAGTGAAGAGCAACAGTGGCCATGTCTCGTTTTGTAATACTCGAAGTCAATAGGCTTTCTAAGAGAAACCCCATTCGTAGTCATTCGACGGAACATCTCTGTTCCCCACTCAGGGAACGAGGGTTACATACGTAACGTATTTTCCATCCACTTTTAAATCATCTTCTCTTGAGGGGAGAGCCCTTGGATCACTTAGTGTTTTCACCAGAATGATAAATCATTTATATGATTAACCCTGACAGATTATGTCTTTCCATTCTGACATTGATGCCTCTGTGTCTCAATCCATCAAATATTCGTACAGGTGCTACTGAGAGTCACGGCAGTCATCCAGACTGATTGTTCTCCTCGGTCACTGCATTAAACCCATGTTTTCATTGGGGGAGGAGCCAGGTCTATGGCATCTGTATCATTGATTTTACAGATGTCGCTCTTCAGTTCAGCAGTGAAAATCAGCAGTATTGGACAGAGGTCTTTCAATCACAGCATTTTGACCTGACATCTCTAGAATGTAAAATAAAATGACTTTCCAATGTTGTAAATAAAAGACAGCCATGTTATATAATTGTATTATTATTATATTATATTAAGCACAGCAACTGGTGGTTCCTCAGGAATCAGTTCTTGGACTTATCTGTGTATCGCTGGGACCCATTATACAGGCACATGGTTTGTCCTACCATTTCTATACTGATGAAACGCAACTCTACTTTTCATTTCAACCAGATGATCCAAAGGTAGCTGCACATATCTCAGACTGCCTGCCTGCATCTCGGCTAGGTTCATCAACAATAATCCCATCAAGTTCACTCAGAAATCTTTTGGTAATCATTGCTGACCTTCAAAGACCACATTGCAAGGTCAGCACAATCAGGCAAGTGTGCACTGCACAACATCAGGAAGATCAGGCCCTTCCTAAAGGAGCAAGCTGCACAGCTTCTCGCCCAGGTCCTTGTCATTTCTAGGCTGAACAATTACAATGCTCTTCTGGCTGGACTTCCATCATGTGTAATCGAATCTTTAAAAATGATCCAGAACACAGCAGCATGACTGGTCTTTAATGAGCCCAAGTGTTATGGTTACCAGTTACAGTTTGCATCAATTTTAAGGCACCTCAACTTGCTCTTACGAGTCTACATCCCCTCCAGAAGCCTGGGGTCAGTAAGTGAACAACACCTTGTTGTACCTTCACTGAGAGGCACATAATCACTTTCCAGAACATTTTCGTTAGCTGTTCCTTGCTGATGGAATGATCTTCCAAAGATCCAGTGTGTGCAGTGGGGGCGTGGGAGCTTATGCTTTGAGGTCAAATATGGATACGAAAAACATGTTCAAAGGTATAGATTCTATAAATGCTCCAAATAATTGACAACTGATCGGAACGAGTTGATAATTTCTTTGTTTGATGTGGTCTCTCAGATCACATCACCTTTATTACAAAGCAAACAAGGAGAGCTTTCTCACACCAGCCGGCTGCATCCACCGGCATGGAGTGCAATAATAACGCAGTGAAAAGGTGTGTGACACAAACTACTTTATTAAAAAAATACCCCAAACAACCGCCATTTACTGTCTGCATACATGTGCTCTTCTTTCACTCTCTTCTAAACTATTTCCTTCACACAAGAGCTCTTATTCTCCTTGTTAGAGCTTAAGGTGAAGGGTCGCCAGTAATAGATACCGGTTGACTGAGCATCAATCAGAACCGGCCCATACCATTTTTTTTAATTTATTTTTTTGGCCAATCTCTGTTCAGGACTTGCTCACAAAATGCATTGCAAGCATTTCCCAAAATGTAATTTGTGTGGAAATAGGAAGTCTGCAAACAGGATGTTGAAAAAGGACAGAGACATGCTGATGACGGATGCAAAGAGGAGAGAAAACAGCCTACTGTATACCACGCAGAGCTAGCTCACTTTTGTGATGCTCGGAATATTGGAAGAAAATTCTACATATTAGACTGGGGTGGGGGTATATATACATTTCTGAACGTAACTGAATGAGTGACTTCACAAAAGTTTTGATGACATTTTCTTTTCGTCTTACCTCCATATGAGGCCTATTACAACAGTGTTTACAATGTCCAGTGCTGCTTTGTTTGCAGCGGTAACCAAGGAAACTCTATTTTGCTGCTGTTCCATATCGCCACCCTTTGGTGGAGAGTGAATTGCATGTTTGGTAACACTGCATTTGAAGTCTATATATAATGCATTATACAAATATTCTTGAATGCATTAATCATGCCTTGTAATGCACCTTGATTTTTTATGATGACTCGTTTGGATAAAAGTGTCTGCTAAATTAATAAATGTGTTTTTTTTTTCTGTTTATGATAAAGTTTTATTGTGATTGACTAATCGTTGTTATTGACTATTTTTTTATTGCATGGTGATATACATGATTGATAGCGAGACAAACAATTAAAGTCCATTAAGCATTTAGTTTTACATTCATATTTTTAACCCTTGTGCATCCTTATGGACATTTTTGTCCTTTTCAGTTTTGTTTTTTGATCACTTTGCCTGTGTTAAAGCTAACTGCAAAAAATTTGGCACAGGTGTGTATTTTTATTGGAATTTTAGTATTTCACCCTCATTTTCTTAAAAAAAATATTTGGTAACACTTTACAGTAAGGGTACATGAATTATCATGAATTTATGTATAAATTAATGCATGAACTATGCATTCATGCATGCATTAATATCTCATGAATCATCAGGAACTAACACAAGTTCAATATTTTTCATTCATGACTTGATGAATAAAAGAAAACATCATGAACCTCAAGAAAACATCATGAACATGCGTAATAAATCATAATTCATGATGATGTTCTCATCTTAGTTAATGTTTTAATTAAGGTGTTGTTCATTCATGAAGTCATGAATGAAAAACGTTGAACTTGTGTAAGTTCCTGATGATTCATGAGATATTAATTCATGAATGAATGCATAATTCATGCATTAATTTATACATGAATTCATGATAATTCATGTACCCTTACCGTAAAGTGTTACCAAATATTTTTTTTTGCATTAGGTACAAAAAAATACTCCCTCTCAGCGCCTTTTGGACAAAAATGTCCCCATTGAAACCCATTAAAACTGCAATTTTTAATCCCCAGTTCAGTTAACTATAAAATTATGCAATCTTTGTTAAGAGGCTTCCTTCTGTTGGCAAGGCTTCAAAATGTTATTTTTTACTATTTTTTTTATCAGATGGCGACATTTTTTTTTAGGTTTGGCCTATAAAACAAATGTCGCTTTATTCCTGTTTTCTGCTTCGGCATATTATAGAGCCAACTGGATAAATTATGCAACGATATTTGTTGGTATGGATGTCAGAGTGTGGTTAGTATGCGTGTTATAAAAAATGTGTGTGTGTGTGTGTGTGTGTGTGTGTGTGTGTGTGTGTGTGTGTGTGCATGTGTGTGTTTGTAATACTGAGAGAGAAAAACTGCAAATAACAAATCCAATCACTGTGAGCACCAGTGGGGTTTTGCTGGCACCCAATGGGGAAAATATGTTACTACGCCCAAACAAACTGTTACCGAAAGCTCATTTTTTGAGATATCATCCTCAAATTTGGAACACAACCTATTTAGATTTATGGCTTTGATTGAGTTCAACCTGATTTATAAAATATATATTTTATATAAAATAGTTTTTATAAATAATTTTCATAAACTTATACCTATATAACTTTTTTTGGGGATTTACTTACAGTATTAATATTATTTTTTATACTTCAGCAATAATCTGTGAAGGGTCTTCTTTAAAATTATACCAAACTTAAGTCTGTGCTCCCAAGCATCACATTTTTATGACAGTTTTTTGACAAGGACATTTTTGTCATCTATGTACCTATGTACCTCTAACTTTTTTTAATTGATGCACAAGGGTTAATTGCGGCATATTGCATTTTGTAGATATAAATCATTTTTAATGATTTCTAATTATTAAAAGCAACACTGCAGATACAACAATATAAAAATACAGATCAATGAACTGTGATATCTGTGCTTCCCCACTTTTGAAAAGCACCACTGGTCCTGATCTATAGCCGGCTGTAGTCTGAGCTCTGCTTACCGTCTAGTTATTGCACAGCTAACAGGACTCCTATAACTGCAGGGCACTGTGCCAGTTACTGAGTTCTGACATATAGAGTTTCATCCTGTCCTTATATCCCTCTCTGTCTTTCTCTATCTCTCTCTCTCAATATACAATAACCTGAGGGTTTTGCTCAGTTGACGTCTGTATTACCCTGGTGGGGGGCTGGAAAAAAGAGCCTAGCTGTTCATGTGAACAGGATTCAGGCAGCATCACATTACCGCCTAAGGGAATTACAGACATGCAACAATGATATGGAGAATGAATGGTGCCACATTCATCTGATGTTCATTTATTCATTTATTAGATTCATTAATCTGATCACAGATCAGGAAACCGGAGAAATGTCTGGGCTCAAATCACTGACCTGAAACATTACATGGATCTAACACATAGACAAAGACAAAGGTTTCCTGGCCCTGATCTAATGAATGACTATGATTACTCTGTTGTCTCTTTTTTTTAATTTTCCTTTCCCCCTCTACACACTCACAGTGCCTCATCTCTCTCTCTTTCACACACTCACTCTGATTGGGTAGCTCTTAAATATTTAATAATTGTTGATGGAAACTGGCATCACTGATTCGGTTTTCCAGTAATGGTTGAATTGCTCTGGACAAATTACACAAAAGAAACTATGGCAGCTATCAGCATCAGAATATGAGCTTCCAACATTGCTTATTTAAATTTTTGTGAAAATGTGACAGTTTTGAAATGTTTTGATAGAGTAGAGGACAATAAGAGCTCCATTTACATTAAAAAAACAAAAACAAAACAAAAAACAGCTAGACCAGCACAGTGTCAGAATAACTTGCGCAAGATGGCAAAATAATATGATATGTATAACTTGCTTCAAACAGAAAAGGAGTTTGGGGTAAGATTTGTTTTGAAAGAAATTAATACTTTTATTCAGCAAGGATGCATTGAATTGATCAAAAGTGACAATAAAAAGAAGATTTCTATTTTGAATCGATGCTGATGAACTTTCTGTATATATATATGTGTATATATATATATATATATCATACTTTTCCATATATATATATATATATATATATATATATATATATATATATATATGGATTCCATCATCATGGCTAGGTTACAGAAAAACGACCCAACTCTATGAATGTGGCATCTTACACATTTTGTTCATAAATTGACAAATGTTCATAAATTGACAGACACAGATCTGAGACACAAAAGGTAGAGGCGATGTGTGCAGAAGGACAAAAGAAGACGTATGACCCCTTACAGCACCCAAAATCATAACAAAAAGCTTAATCTGCTTAAATTGATTACACATTAGCAGGTTCACACAACCTAGTTTTGAAAAATTTGATTATAATTTCAGCTAATATTCAAGGTTAGGACATTTTGACTATTTTTAATAATTTGCTGATTCTCAACCAAAATCTGGAACTACACATTCACTTGCAGAACCTTCTCTGCAGAACAATATGCACTTCACTGCAGAGAGGAATGGGGACATAAAAGGCACATTCATTTACTCATATTTTTAAAGTTCAGTGTACATTTTCAATTTCTGGATGTTCCCTCTATGATTTGGATGTGGCCAGATACACTAAGTTCTCTAAGGTCACTATATTATTTTTATAACCCTTGATCTCAAAACTATTATCATTTATACCTGATATTTTTTAGTTTGACACTTATTGTGTGGTTAGATATAAACAGAATCTAACAGAACAAATTACAGAGAAACATTTATATGGGGAGTGATGAGTTACACATTGATCTAATGAGCCAAATTCAGTTACCCCCACGCTGAAGAAAACCACAGAAACACAGCTGTAAAAAACGTGGCCTGAGTGGATTCGATTTATAGTGTGCCTATAGACGCACACCAGCTGTGAGCTCAAATGGTACCAGTAGCAATAAACCCAATCATATGCGTCACTTTTAATGTCACAGAACCCCGTCACTTTAGTCTGCCTCTGAATCTCCATAAATCTGAGCATGTGTGAACTCAGAGGAATGGTAATTTCTGTCATTTCAAAGTTGTGTGTGGTAGGAGGCTATGACCTTTAACAAATGGAATTAGCATAAAAGTCTGTGTGAGTGAGGCCTCTGATCCCAGGTCAGATAGAGGGGAAATGTGCTGCAGTGGAGGTGGACTACATTACCGGTTTGCTCCCACAACATTTATTCAAAAGCCACTTCATAATGTTGAACAGAGTAGTAGCTGTAATTCAACGTGGTGGGGGTTTAGGAGCCTCATATTCAAAAAGTGTCAATCCGAGGCCAGAATTTGCACTTCATTGAAAACTGCAAAAAAGAAACCATTAACTATATTTTTATCTGGCAACATCTTCTGGAGAATTTCTTTGATTTTTCCCCTCAAGATGTCATTTGGGTGACAGGAACATTTTCTCAAAATTTCATGTTACAGTAATCCCCCAAATTGGGGAAATATTAAAAAAAAAACTTATTTCATACTTCTGCAACACATTTTATTTCATCACGTACACTCACACACTGTAGAGTTGACCTTTCCTTGGTGCTTATAAAATATGAATGTGGTCCAGAGTCAAATAACTTCAAGTCTTTCTGCTCAATTGAACCTGCTGGTGATTTAGTACCCAACCTCTGTTGTCGGGCCAGGTTTTTATATGGTAAAAACATCAAATGTAGGTTGAAATAATCTATAGTGAACATAAATATATATATAGTAGTATAAATAAGTACTTATAAGTACTGAAAGTGAACACAAATGTAAACATACAATTAAGTACAAAGCAAACCAGAGAGTACCAAGCTCTGGCCTTACACACCCTACATACATCTGGCCCCGCCCCTACACAGCCTGCAGCCTACCAGTCACGCCTCTTGCTCTTCGCCCCGCCCCTACAAGTTACCTGATGACAATTAAGTTATTCTAACAGTGAATGCATAAAACATCAACTGAACATCATACATATTATACACAATGGCTGGGTAAACAGACATAATTCCCATATAGTCAAAGGGTCCACAGTGTTAATTGGGGAAATGGGGGGTTCAATATAGAAAGCTTCAAAAGTCTCTGATCATCTTGCAAATAAACACACTCCATAAAGTTGGACAATATTGGACAAATCCATTCTGAGCTTTTAATTGTTACTTTCCACAGCGTTAAGTGTCTGTAATATAGTTTTAATCGACATCTCAAACTTCTTCTATTGCACCATACAGTATGGCTAAAAATAAAATGGTCTCTATGGGGTATCCTGCTGTCCTTATCACAGTTTAACATCCATAATACAGTTTAATCACTTGAACATAGTTTTCGGAATTATGCAAATATTCCCGTTTCCCCAGGGGAGAAATTTGCCCAGTGTTTCCACACTGGTAAACAGATCCTGGCATATTGTATTTGATACTGATACCTATAAGCTAAGCTGCATGCGAGTGTGTAAATATCTGGAGGAGACAGACTTTCTGTTTTTTATCACTTTTGTTGGAATAAATCCTTTCTGTAACTAATTATAACCTTTCTTATCAAAGCAAAATCCATCAAGTCTTTCCTTCCAATCATAATCTTCTAATCCTTCTCTTCTCTTCTCTTCTCTTCTCTTCTCTTCTCTTCTCTTCTCTTCTCCTCTCCTCTCTTCTCTTCTCTTCTCTTCTCCTCTCTTCTCTTCTCTTCTCTTAAGCGAGCTGTCACTTTAGTCGTGACCTACTTCAGCTGCACTGTGCTCCAGACCTACTTAACATGACCGCCATAATTATCTCTCTAACACACACACACACACACACACACACACACACACACACACACACACACACACACACACACACACACACACACACACACACACACACACACACACACACACACACACACACACACACACACACACACACACACACACACACACACAGTCTGTCCCCAGCCAACACATCAAAGAACAGAGCTGCAGCCGGAACAAGATCCTTAGAGAGAGAGACAGAGAAAGGAAGACGAAATATATATCATGAAAAAAAAAAAAACAAACAATAAATCTAGGTTAGTGGCACACATGTTTGCATTCCTCATTAGGTACTTCTTTACAGTGTGTCAGTTGCAGCAGGGTTCTCAAAGATGTGAGTTATGTAAACTCGATGATTTACAGACTGATGGATATACCACACATGCTGCAGGGGAGTTCAACGAAAGTGTCCTTCATTATCTCATTCATAAAATATCTGATATCTCCCTTGATGAAGCTAATCTCATATGAAATAAATATGTCAGTGTTGGGGAGACATGATCATCGGTCCAACACTAACATTCTCATTTTAAAAGTGAAATCAGAAAAGAATCCCTCAGTCCAACCATTTTGGCAGACCTTGCATCATAAAAAAACACATTTACAATACTCACTACAGGAAATCCCATGGGATAAACCTTGTAAGCACTTTACCACCTAGATCAATCAACCATTGACCAGTTGGTGACTGGCCAAGATCTTTCACTGCCAAACTAAGACTATATAAAGGTTATTCTTCAACTTCAATGGTTTATGTCCTTCTGAGTCCCTTTTCAAGCTTTTTCTTATAAAGGTCACATTTACATTGTCTTGAAAACCTGCCTTTATTATTATTATTATTATTATTTTTAATTATTATTCAAATGCTTTATGTATATCTTATCCTTAACCCCTGTCCCAAACACAGACTTTTAACCTTAAAATATAAATTATGAATATCCACCATTGAATAATCAAAAGAAAGATAATTGAAAGACAGACAGAAATAATCATAAACTATTTTAACATTTAATATTTATTGTGTGACCTTACAGCGAGTTTTTTTTACTGACCCTCAGTTGTGGTCTTTTCCACCGCACCAAACAATTTTGCCCTTATTTTTATTTTATTAATTTAATTACTGTACTTGTTTACCACCAACAATGCTTGCAATTTTGTCAAATTATGTAGAAAGTGTGAAAATATTTTGCGTGTAGGATCAATACAAACAAGTCAGACATTTTATTCCAGATAATGTAATAATAATAATAATAATATAAAATAATTTTAATATATATATATATATATATATGAAGAGTTCAGATGCAAAAGCCTCTAAATGCCATTTGAAATTTTCTTCTTTAATGATGATTTTTATCAAACTTGTATATTTAAGTTCAGTAATTTCACTTAAATAACAATTAATAGGTAATTATCATTGCCATTTAAGTGAAACCACTGAACTTAAATATACAAGCTTGATAAAAATGATCATTCTAGAAGAAAATTTCAAATGGCACTTAGAGGCTTTTGCATCTGAACTCTTCATATATATACAGTATATATATATATATATATATATATATATATATATATATATTTCCTTAACATTTTTTTTTTCTATTAAAGAATGTCATTTGAGAAGGTGGTGGAAATAATACTATCATAACTTTAACCAAACAAAATGTTACTGAACACATCAAAAAACTAGATACAGTTCAATGTTTTATAAGATATTATTTTCTCAGCATCCACAGGGCTAAGAGAGTTCACAGCTGAAGAAACACCCATAAAGCAGTTTAAAAATTGCCAGGTCAAATGCAAGCTCACACCTATTGTTATGACCAGAACATAATTTAAACAAAATGCCAAGGCAGATCCATACATTCAGACTGTACCTAGTGCAGTAAATATTGCAGAAGCACATCCTATTAATGCCAGAATACACTAAAGATGCAGGCTATAGCATGACTGATAATACATTGATACCAAATACATATTGTGAAAGATCTCAAGGTCATCATATGTTCAAATGATGCAATGAAAATCTTCCTGACAACATACTTTCAAGCTCAGGGGAAACACTCCAGCCTATGGAACATACGACATGCCTCTCTTACTGTACAGGTCACATGACTTCCTCAGAGAAAAATGCCCTCAGACAAGACATCCGGTTATTATTGATAGCGTGCCTCGCCCTTAGTGTCTCCAGAGGCAGGACTTTTTTTGCACCGTCACACTTTCAGCTAAAAATTGTAAAAAAAATATTTGTTCAAATCAGCCAGTGCCTGTTTTCCTTGGAGTTTCTGAACCTGAAGGTCAGCTTGTTAAACTTTAGGAAAATGTCAGGATCATTTCTGCCATCTCATGAATTCAGATTTCTGAGATCTCCAAAGGTTACCATCCCAGCACATGTTCAAGGTTAGCTGACTGCCTCAAGTTTAAACTTTGAACTCTTGTTCTGGATGAAATTAATGAATTTTTAAGGTCAAGTGTTGTCATCTAGAGAATATTCATCTTATTTATTAATAAAACTGTAATACAGTTCCCAGCAGTCAAAGGCACAGATGTCCTCGCTAATGACCTTGCCACACTGTGAGAATTTTTCATAAAACTGAACAATGTACTAACAAGGCCGTTGGAGCAATAAAGCCTGACAGTGGTTCGAGAGACAAGAACCAGTCTGTAGAGAAATGTTCAGATCAATGATGTCACCTTAAATAGAAACACACACACCACATGCACACATTGTCGTGCAGCCACACGGTACCATCCTTTTTCTAACACTGACAGAAAATCTGGACGAAAAAAAAAAAAACTCTTTTTAGGTCAAAAACACCAACATGCTTCCTGGTCTGTCTGATATCACTGAAATCATTTTGAAGAATGAGGTAAGAGAAACAGCACACCCACCCAATCTTTCAAACATATCCTCACACATAATCACCAGGTTGAGTAAAACAGGGGCCAATGTTTTTCGGTTTCAGTCTCTTGCATCATATTCTGTGTTGTAGCTATATTTCTCTTCAGTCAAACAAATTCAGCGGCCATGGTGATTAAAGACTGACCAGACAAATCACTCTGAACACTACACGCTTCAACACTTGCTATTTGATTTAGTCTCTAATTTGTTTTGCCTCCTTTTCCATCTAAAGTGACTTTGGCTGCCTTAACAGCAGCAGAATACAGTTATACAGACGTCTAAAGTGTTTGTAGTGCTACTGTAAATACATTGGCAACACGGTCTGTTAACATTCTACTCAATAGCAATTTGGCCTACCTTTCGCTGACCTCAAAATATATTTGAATGTCACTTCTATTGAAATTTGTAATTCATGTATTTAAATATGACGCAGTGGATATGGTGCAGTGGATAAGACACATGCCTTTGGTGTGAGAGACCTGGGTTCAAATCCACTGTGAGACACCAATATGTCCCTGAGTAGAGGAGTGTGACCTCTGACATATATAGCAATTTTAAGTCGCTTTGGATAAAAGCGTCAGCTAAATGAATGTAAATGTAAAAGAAAGTGTATTTACTTTAAGTACACTTAGGTATTGAGTAATATTATTATTTGATCTGCAAGTAGTTTTTGAAAAATACTTTTAAGGTTAAAAGTAGGGGACCGCGGGGCACAACCTAACACGGGGTTAAATGTAACACGGACCCTTTACATAGTTAGTCAGGACCAAGCAGTCCCAAGTGTTTTCTCTCTTTTTCTCTCGCTGCCAGAAGACAGTCTCCCGAAAATTTGTATATTTTTATATATAGATGATATTTCGTGAAGAGACTGGACAAAGAGTGTTTTGACACCATGCAAGATTTTTTCATCATAAATCAAAATATAGTACACAACCAAACAATGAAAAAAGGTAAGAAAGCAGGCAAATTCAAATGCCAAATTGCCACAGCATGATATTACTCAATGAGACTTGGGTCTGACGTTAGCCAGGCTAGTTAATACTAGTATAAAGACTTCTCTTCTCTGTCTTCAGACAGAAGCATGACTGTTTGTAGAAATCAGATTTTCTCTGTTGAATTTTGGGAATTTTTCCACTCTTCTGCGATTGGTTGCAGCAAGATAGACGGAACACGTCTACTGTTCTTTATAACAACAAATAAGACACATCAAAACTCACAGAACTGACATTCTGAGCACTCTGGGGAAAAGCCATCGTGGAAGAAGACCTTAATAAAGCTCCCAGCCACTAGATGGCACTTCCACAAACTGATGTGCATAATTGATCAATTCTTCACATTTTATCTCTTAGGTTTCACTACAGTTCTGTTTCTTTGCTCATTCATCTTATGTTTGTCCAGACTATACTCTCATGCACTTCCAATCATGTATTTTTTATTCGTGCTGTGATACGTAAAAATACCCAGCCCATTCTCACCCTCAAGGCGTCACTTAACTGCTTTAGGCGCCCTTTAGCGTCAGTTAGATGACGCCCTAGGATCGCGTCTACCCTACCCCCACCCCACACCTAAACCTAACCGCGTCCTCTAACTGACGCTTTCCTTTAGCGTCAGTTAGATGACGCCGTAGGATCGCGTCATGTAAGTGACGCTAAAGGGCGCCTAAAACGTCAAATATTGAAGCATGGTCAAAGGTGACGCCTTGGGGTGAGAATGCGTTGAAATACCATAACTTACTATAACTAGTATGCAAAATAATTCAGTGATAATCTTCAGCCACAACTTTATCTCTTTAGTCACAAACGCATTTGCTTTTGCTTAATGTCACTGAAATACTCTTAAAGGTATAGCGGAGGATTTTCTTTTTCCGGGTTTTTCCTTTTTCTTTTTCTTTGAAAATGGCTGAGGGTCGAAAGAGGAAAAATGTATACGAAGTGTATGATAAGAAGAGAATATAGAAACAAGACCATTTTGGGTTAATATCACATGCTGACGTGCGCTAAAAGCACAGGTTGGGCTTCTCACTGATGCCGCAGTCGCGAAGATTCTACTAGACAGGTAAAGTTTGTCATGCTATTTGGAGAAATCCATATAAAATCACTAGTAAAAGTTAATGCAAGCTACTTTGCAATGCTAGCCCTGGCACAAGTCATGCACCGCATAGACACGGTAAACATCTCAATTTGTCTAAAGTAGCCTTTTGACCAAATGATAAATGGTATCACCCTGAAATATTCTAAAACCTTTTGTGTTCATGTGTTCATATTCTAAAACCTTGTGTGTTTATTATTACACAAATGCAACAAGCTACTTCTCCATTACATATGCAACTATGTATAAAAAGAACGTATTATTAACAATGAGACATATTAGGTTAAGGACCAACGTAATAGCACTGCTTATATGTTGCCATGCAACGTAATTGCGATTTGCAAAATAGTTTCCTCAGAACGTATTTCGTGTGATACAGGGTTGTACATACCATGTCTTGAGTCCTCGGTCACTCAATCGATCAGTATAATAAGTAAATAAAACACGGAAGGGCATTTGGAGAGGGGGTAAAATCTTTCCGTGGACGGGTGGAGTGACAGGTCTCGGTGGCAGCTGTCCCTGCCACGGAAAGATTTTACCCTTACTGGGCATTTGACATGTTGTCTTTTTTATGAATGTTTTTGAGTTAGTTTATAATTTGCAACATAATTGTGTAAGGCGTAATAGACGTTCCCTCTCGGGAGCAAGAGTGTTGTGTTTGTCCATGTGCATTTTTTTAAAAAACTTGGAGAGGGCGGGTCTTCTCTAAAATTCAGAAAGATCCTCCGCTATACCTTTAAGTTTACAATGTTCATGAAACAGCCGGTGTTGGTGTTATTTATTTATTAGTCATAGGGCTCTTACCTCCAGAGCTCGACTACCAAAAACCGAGAATAAACCTGCATGGCCCATCAAACAAACATAGATCAGCCCTGAAGGTTAAATGATGTAAATAGGAATGTTTTTAAAGGCACGTCCTTCATAAACATCACCACTGCCCTCATTTACATGCTCATCACCTGCATACACTTCCAGCGGCCTCTGTTCACACTTGCTCAACAGATCCTCATTATATCCGTCACTCAAACATTGGCCACATTGATCTCCTCTTGGCTTGCGGCTGTTTTCTCTGCTGGACCGTGTGTGTATGTGTGTGTGTGTGCGAGAATTAGGCTGTACTTCAGAGAGCTCCACTATTCACCTGCACTGCAAAGGTGATCCTTTATTCATCAAAAAAAAGAAAGAAAGATGAATAGTAAAGGGAGGTATAGGGAAAGACATAGCATGGTGGGTGGTTTTGACGGCTTTTGGCTGAGATTCACAGCTTTAAATGAAACCACTGTGGAGTGTCTGCTGGGGTGGGCCGGGCAGCATACATTTGGGTCAAGCTGAGCTGAAAGTGACTTACTTTCTCTTTGATGTTCTCAGCATGGTCCAGAGCAAAGCTCGGTGATGTTCACTTTTAGCCACCATCATCTTTTTTCATGGGGTCTTGATGCAATCAGTATTTGCAGTAATGGGATTATAAGTAATGGGAATAGGAGATTTATATTACAGATTTAAATTTATGATGGGATTTATTAGAGATTCATTTATAAGAGATGCAGTTTGTGAGTACATGTACTTTATGAGACTGCCCAATGCATTCTCATCCTAGGGCGTGGATCTAACTGACACTTTTGACCATGTGTCTAAATCTGACGAACATGGCAACCTTTAGCGTCAGTTAGATGACGCGGGTAGGTTTAGGTCTGGGGTAGGGTTAGACCACTAGAAGGCGCATCTCATATTGATGCTGACAATTAATGTCAGCCTTAACAAAAGTGAGTTTATTAGAGCGCATTTGTCTCTGACAAAGATAAAATCATCTGACAGGTTTGTCAACTGATGGAGGAAGGTTTGGATGGTCACCAATAAAATCATATCTTTTTGTTGTTTTTTGTTATGCAGCCCATCGATTTTACCCCGTAAATAATTACTTGAAATACATTTTGAAAAGATATTGATGTCAAATGTTCTTTCTGCAAGAAGCATCCTGATTTAATATTGCAAGTGTATTCTGGCATTGCCAATACACCTAGTCAATCCAAAAGTCTAATCCAAATTTATAGCTTTTATTACAAATTTAGAGCTTTATTTATTTAGAAAAAAATGTGCTGCATGGTTGGCCTTGGACAAAACTTCAAAAATGTAAATGTAAACCTTCTTTGTTTTCATAACAAAAAGTACGTACATCTTTCAAACCATTAGCAACTAATTTTCTCTGCAGTAGTCCTTGTAGGATTACACACACAGAAAGAGAGAGAGAGAAATCTCTGTTGCATAAATTAGTTTGAGATCTTAAGTAGCAGGTAGGCTAAACTACAGTAGATATGTATATAATAATAATACCAATCATATATTTCACATTGTTTTCTAAGAAATAATCAGTCATTGTGGAATGATCTCAAAGTGTACAAAATCTTTTTAGTCTCATAAATGAAATAGGCTAGTGACCTCTAAATAGTGCTCTTAAACAAACCATAGTTGATTGCTTTGATCTCAATCTCATCTAAGTGATGGCCAAGAAAATCGGCAATATGTACCAGATCTTTAGTTTGGCTTTGTGAGACTGTAGCTAGCATATTCTGAGGTTCACCTTGTACACGCTATTAGTGATCTAAGAGAAGATCCATCTGCGTAATGGCTGGAATCCTTCATCTCTGCCATGTGGAAAATTTCATTACTGTATATACATAATTAATACAGCAATAATAGTTATTCTTGCTTCTCAGTCTCATTGGATGCCTGTGAGCCCTATCCATGACCTGCCAATGTGGAAATAAGAGTAAGACATGACAGCTTTGAATCGATGTCAAATGCCCAATGAGAATTAATAAAGTTACATCACATTGAATGACAAACGCCACTTGCTAATCTTGCTAATCTGCCCCAGAAGCTATCAAGGGAAAAGATGCAACTTCTAGAACTGATTTGTAGCATTTTTCTCTCTGCCGGTTGTTGTGTGTGTGAGCCTAAGAGTCTGCCAGCCTGAGCTATACATCAAAACCTTCAAGATCAACAGAGCTAGCTATGCCTACAGAGTAATGAACAGATGACAAGTGTTAGCAAAGAAGCTAAATTATTCTGTTTCTCGTATTGAATTTTTAAAAAAGTAATTAGCGTGCATGCTAATGTAATGAATTGTTCATTAGAAGCGTTGTCAGACGCCGAGGCAGTGATGGATGTTTGGCTAGCCGAGGCTGCTAAGCCGATCAAACAGGTCTGAGTTCTTTCCTACAATATGCTAATCCACCGTTCTCAAAGATTTCCAGACATGAAGCAGGTATTGAAATGCTTGTGCGCTGAATGTCTGGTAATGAGTATCAGGCTGTCCTATCTGTTTAAATTAAAACTCAAAGAGATCCTCAGCCACGCCCCCTCTGCAGCAGATCCATGCTTACCAACAAGGTTGCCTAGCACCAGTTGCTAAGTTACCGCTAAAGCCTGATGTTCCTCTACAGGCAGTGGTGCAAATGTTATGTTAGTTTCTAAATATAGAAAGCATTCTGATTTACTAGTGTCATTGTAGAAGTGCCTTTTCTGCCTGGCTCAGAATAGAACACAGGGCTTTATCCTTAAATAACGCACAGCCCAATCATTTTGGGACTTTAATGAACATAATTATTTCCTAATCATCATTTGGGCACTGTCTGGATTTGTTGACGTGACTAATTGTTCGAGATGAAAATAAAGACTAGACAATCCGTTAGCATCGTTCTTCGGGTCATTGGCTCCGTGCGCAGGGAAATCAATTTGTGTTGTGCACAACAGCGGAAACGGTACATTTCTATGAGCCTGTCACTATTCTCTCATGCTGTAAATGAGAATCTTTTCCAGATCATCACCTCAAAGAGCCGTCGAAACTCAATGGTGACCACAACCGTCCCGGCAACCACCCTGGCGACCTGGCAAGACACCAAACAAAACCAGCAGGAAAGGACAGAACTGCAAGCAATCAATTAATGTTCCTCAATGAAGATGCATTTCGACTGTGAATCCTTGGCCTGTGTGTGTGGACATATGCTAACTGGACAATGACGAAGAAAGGTGCTGCCATTCTGCTTCAGAGCTGTTTCTCCATCACCCTTCCCCCCGGGGCCACCATTGTGTGTCTGGTTTTCTATCAACGAGACTAATTTAAACCACCCTCAAGGGAGTGAAAGAGAAATATCGAGCTATGTTCTTCGAAATGCAGCAATCTTCCATCCTCCATCACCTACAAATTCACACTCAAATAATCTGAGCAGTAGCATTGCTAAAAGTAATAAATCTGTATGTATTTGAAATATATTACCTTTTCTATAGTACATTGCAAATATACTATTTTTAAATATATTCAAATTATTATTTTAAACACACTTTAAAATAATAGTCCTTGAAAAATATACTTAAAGTATTGTAGTTTTTTTTAAAGTGTATTTATTTGCACTTAATTAAAAATATGTTTTAGGTTTAGTTCAACTGTGTGCTTCTAAATGATCATTGTAACAATGCATTGAAAGTATACTTTTAATATACATTATAGTTTACAATAGTATTTTATGTGTATTTGTCACTGAAGTGTGCAATTTGTAGTGTACATTTATGGTAGGCACCAATAGCTAAATTATACAATAATCAGTTGGCTATTTAACCTGAAGAAAATATATTCAATGTTATCCACATGATATTTCATATGAACAGCATTGTGAACTTTTATAAAGATACAGTTGATCATTAACTTTTACATGCATCCTTATGCAAACACAAGAAGAGACTTCTCTGCATAAAAGACACATCAACGTGTTACTACATTTCTCTCCGATATGGTAAGAAATTAAATTAAATTTAATGTGGAGGGATTTTAACTGTAGCAATATGATTGACAGGGCAGTTTACATGGTGACAGGACGCGAATAAAACAAAGCGACAGAGCTGTCTGTTAAAGACGCAATTATGATGAAGTAGTATGTCCTAAAGCTTGCCTACTCTTTTGCTACAGCTACACACTCAAAAGTATATACATTTCCCTCACAAAAACAGTACACACTTTTAGGGCTTAGTATAAGTAAATTGGAATGTAGCATCTGATTATTTGAGTCGGTTCTTGTAAATGAATCAGTGAATGAATAAATGTTTTTTGTTTTGTTTTTTAAGTTGGTTTAATTAAGTTTTTCCTCTTTGTCGCCATCTCTGTTTGAAATCTGAAATTGCAGTAATTCACGGAATTATCAACTTTACGTGAATTGTGCCTCGACACGGCACAGCGGTGATGAATCCAATGTTTGAGGAGAGTGTCGGTCACCGCGACGGTGTGGATACTGAATCACAGATTATACTTTTTGGAAGTATGACCATCATCATAATTTTCACTGTCATCTGAACAAGTAACATCCACTTTTGTTCTGGTTCTAAGGGGGAAAAAATCATTGCAGACTGCAGTAAATAGCTAGCCTGGCTAACGCCAGACCACGTATCATTGAGAATGAAACGTGGTCTGGAAACCACATGTTCATTTTCTCGTATTTGAGGCATGGTTTACGAATGCTCAGAGCCGTATCATTGGGTGCTACGAATGTCTATCAAATGTGCCTGTGCTCCCTCCCCGTTCTGTGATTGGTTCCCTATTTCAGGGGAAAATTTGGTTCATGGTATCCAGATTGTGCGAATAAAATCGCGCTGCGGCAAGGCAGAATGGGAAAACCCAGACTAGTAAATAGCGCTGATTAAATCTAACAATCGCTTATCATATCACGTAAAACCGTGCAAAGTATACTTTATTCTCAAATTGTTAATGATCAACATCAGCATTGCGTGACTACATTTAATGCCCTTCCGAAATCTATACATGTTTTCGCATGTGCTCGGTTGCAATCTCTTTTTTTTTCTGTAGTTGCTCCGAAGTCTTTTGCATTTTACAAGGGGTGAATGTTTAGTTGTCAATGGTGATTGTCATTGAATCTTTCTGGATCCGCCATCAAATTGATGAGTTTAATTATATGAAGTGCTGTGAGAAAAGGCTATAAGTCTCCACTTTCAACATCCTCACACGCAATAGACCATTTTGCAAGATGTAAACAACACTGGTCATAAACACTTCCTGTTTCAGTTTGTAACTGTTTTCTTTATATGTAAAGAAAACATCTTAGAGATGTTTGTTTAACTTTTTGATTTTTAAGTAGTGTTCTGTTGGTTGTATTTTTAAGAACTTTTTCACTTTTAAGTAGTGTTAACAGGAAGTTAAGTAGTGAAACAGGAAGTGCTTCTGGACCAGTGTTGTTTACATCTTGCAAATTGGTCTATAGCTTATACTAGCCGAGACTCCTTCTTTATGTGTACAGATGTGAAGTAATGACGCAATCTCCCACGGAAATCCACCAGTACCACTGGAATTGAAAACAATATTACAAGCTTACAGATGTGAATCAAGCTAAGGCAAGCAGATAGTTTTGAACACTGGCTGCTTATGTATTTGCTCCAAAAATTATTTTGGGATAATTTTTAACCCAAACAATCTACGGACTGCAGTTCTTCCAGCATAAATGACTAATTTTACATTAGCTTAATGTAGCTACTTTTTCTAAAATTAGCTTTCTAAATTTTCTTTTTTTGATTAGCTTGTCCAACACTGCACAGACTTAAGCATTTACACATGCACACATTCTGTTCACCTTTCAGACACTGAACACAACCTGCCATGGTGACCCACTGCAGTGACATTTGAGTCATTTAAAGGCCTGAGGTGGGAGAGTAATTATAGTGTGAAGGAAAATGGTGAGTGAGCGTTGGATTCTAATATTATGTGAATAAAATCAGCAGGCATTCATGAGAGGAACAGGAGTGCTCAAACATGTTGAACTGTTCTAGAATACAAACAGCCCCCTCCATCTTTAAAGAACAGCCACACTCTCAGCACTAATGTAGAGCACTAGAAGGGCAGCACTCTGCCTTTGAGATAAATGATTCAGCTGATCCCCTGTATTAGCTGAAGGATAATCCCCCCTTAAAAGGGTGAAGGTTAACATCCGCAGACAGGTAAACACAAATACCATTTCTCCATAAAGAGCATAGCTACTGTATCAGATTGCACAGGTATCATCCATTTCACCGTGGCTGTCTGCATGACGATCTGCTGCTTTTATGGATCTGTAAGCGTATGCTAAGAGCGGCACGTCTCTGGGGTGCGTTGTAGGTAATTGTATGGATTGCGGTGCTCTTAAACTGTGTTTGTAGAAAAAGCTTGGCAGGATAACAGACAGTGATTATCCCGAATCTTATTGATTTCCCTTCACCGGCTCAGTGAGACCATGAAAGATACTTCTGCCTTTAGAAGCAACAAGAACAAAATCATACACGCGTAAAAACACAGTATGCCACATGAGCCCTGATAACAGATGCACCACATAATGGTCAAGTTAATGTGTGAGAAAATAATGTCCGCTTTATAGCAGACGAACGATTCCAGATTCCCTGTTGGAATAAAAACATTTTAAACCAGCCTAAGCTGGTTTTCCAATCTCAGCTGTTCATTCAGGCCTGTCTGGTGTGCTGATTTTACAGGGACTGGTCAGGCTGCAGTTTCACCACAAAACTTTAGACTGGTTTTATATGTATTGGATTATTAAAATAATGGTGCCATATTCAATTATCTGATTGACTGAAACTGAATCCTCACCCTTACAGAAAAAAACAAATATTTTTTAAAACTGTTCCAAAACCAAAAGTACGTGTTTGTTTCACTTATGTTTCAAATATCTTCCATATATTTTGGACAATATAAAATAACATTTAAAATATAAATAAAAATATACAACAGGTCACAAATATATGAGGAAATATTTCTGTAAGTTACAAACATGTCTCAAATATCTATTATTAATATATTTCTGTGTTTTGAAAAAAATATAAAAAATATACCTATAATATAAAATATTATATATATATATGAAGAGTTCAGATGCAAAAGCCTCTAAGTGCCATTTGAAATTTTCTTCTAGAATGATCATTTTTATCAAGCTTGTATATTTAAGTTCAGTGATTTCACTTAAATGGCAATGATAATTACCTATTAATTGTTATTTAAGTGAAATTACTGAACTTAAATATACAATTTTGATAAAAATCATCATTAAATAAGAAAATTTCAAATGGCATTTAGAGGCTTTTGCATCTGAACTCTTCATATCCTTAAAGATGTATATACTGGTTTGGTTTAGCTGGTTTCATTCTCTTCACCAAAAAATAAATCGTCAGTTGAAATGGTAAGAACCCCCAAAATGGTTTACCTATAACATAGATGTTACCACATTTTTCAGTTTATGTTGCAGTGTTAGGCTAAGAAGCCTGCCGACACATATCAACTATACTGGGAATCTGTTATAAACTCTGATCCGTTTTGTTCTAACTTTTATTGTAAACTGCAGTGACATGCATAATAACAGGTTCAGTGAAGAAATGTCATAAATTTCATCGAAAAATTACACGAAAATGTGAAATTAATTGAGGCAGACGCAACCTTCAAGTTAACGAGAATTGTATTAGCTCTCCAATCTGTGCGAAGCCCTCAATAACGAGACAACAGCAATTAAAATTCTTAATTGTAAATGTCAGGTTGTTGAAGCAGTGAGTGTTTGTGGGAGGAGACAGATTGGTGGCTGCCAGGGTTTCAGAGGGTTTTTTTCTGTTGTTGTTTTGTTTTTTTGAGCGCATTGACAGCCGAGAGCGTGAATCGGGGTGTTTTTGTCTCTGTTTTGAAAGCCTGCTATGTGGACAAAGTGAGAGATTGTAAACCGTCCTCACCTCAGTCTGTTATAAACAAAACAGTGCACTCTGACTATGTGTATTTTTAATAAGGCTTTCAGTTTTAGGATTCTGTATCAGTCAAGGCAAACTTGGTCTGCTTAAAATAAAAGCTCCAACCTCAGATACACATATTACAAAAGGAACTGCCAATATCATGATAGATACTAGAAATTTTGTCGTATTTCTGTTAAATGCCGACGTTTTAAAAATGTAGTTGAAGTGTATAATAGTTTAGATGAGTTTGGCTGTTAGTGTTGGTGCTGTTTGTTATGCATTGCTAGGTAAGTTTGTAAGCCCATTGATTTCTCCTGACAGATATATTCTGAGCTCTCAGCTCAACTGATTCCCTTCGGGGAAAAGATCCGCTAGAAGACACACTTAGGTGGTTTTCATCCATCAGCTTCATTCTGGGCAAGAATATGTGATGGTTAAATTTAGAAAAATTGATGAACGTTTCCCTGAGCAGAACCTTCTGATGTTTCCATAAATTGAATTTGTTTTTTAAAGTCTTAACTGAATCATCTGCAGCCAGGGACGATGACATCAGCAGTCGTTTCATGGCGATGGCTCTGAAAGCGGTCCGGATATATTTAGTGTCCCAAAGACCGAGTTGGACTAGAGAGAAAAGAGAGAAAAGCATTTTCATCATTTTTAAGCTAGATTTCCGTCTCTTTAATCTGTATTTTCAGTTGGGATCTGAGAAAGCCCAAGGCCATTTTAATAACTTGAAAATATATACTAAATATTAAAGAATCATGTTGTTATTTATTTCATAACTTTTCTTAATCTTAAGGGACCTGATTTTTTTTTTTTTAAATCAATATATGATAATTCATTCTTTTACCTTAACTAACTCCAGTTAACTCCAGCAGGCTACAGTTGTGATTCACGTAAATGACGTAACTGCAAAAGTCAGTCTCCCTATAATATAATATAATATAATATAATATAATATAATATAATATAATATAATATAATATAGTTTTTGTTTTGTTTTTTGTTTTTTGCTTCAAATCAAAGGTTGCAATGTTGTGATTAACCTCATAGCTGGTTGGTTTGGCTCATTCCTTATTTCTGGTATTTTTATGAATAAGACCCCGACACAAAAATTAGCAAATGCAATTAATTTTCATGTAACATTACCAAATTGATAGGATATATCATTCTATTACTGCAGTTTATTTAATGTGCTTTTTATTTTTCTATTTTCTTGTTTTTGCTCATACTAACTCCAAACATAAACAACATTGAATGAATATATCACTAATTTGTGGTTAAATGTTTTTTAAAATGAAATGATTAAAGATATATTAATACCACCTGTCCAGTGGATTTTGGTTACGTAAAAATAACATTAACATAATTTAAAGGAAAAATTATTATTAAATTATTATAAAATAATTAAGCATTTTTGATGTTAATAAAAATGCAATGTAACTTGTTTGTGTATAACACTATATAAATACAGTAATATAATACAAAAATTGTCTCAAGTCACATGCAGATTTAGAAAATTGAAACATAATGCTAGACTCCATTTGCATCTCCATCCACCATTATTTGACACTAACAGAGACAGTGAGGACACAGTGGAAAAAGCATAATGTGGCCTTGAGAGAGAATAAACAGCGTTCGCAAACAAAATCGAACTCTGGGCATAAACAATTCACAGCCAATCCAGTTTTAAAACATTCAGATGTTCATTTTTGCAGCTCAGACCTCTGAACATGTCTGGGTCGTGCCTCACATTATATGTAAAGATCATTCTAATTATTTTTGCCCAGTCGTTTCTACATTCCCTCCAGTCAACCGTGTAACTGAACAGCACAGAGCATTAGGGGCAAACACATTAACAGTTATAAAAATCAGCAGCAGTCTTTGATCTTTTGACTGGCTTCTAAACAAAAATTAAAGTCTCGACTACAGCCTCAGGATTTGAATCTTGAGAGAGAGAGGGAAGAGAGAGAAGGATAGATTTCCACTATGACAAGGGGTCAAGAATGAAAGATCCTGCCTGGGGGATCATAGTCTAACAGCAGAGTAATTAACACAGCCGAATTATCTACCCGCAACAGAGCAATGACGCAACTGCAAGCTACGATTTGAAACATAATCATGCCTAAAAGCTATGAGGGAGTATTTGGGATTTAAAATTGAAGCAGATGGGCATGTATAAGAGCTAAAGTGGTTTATTTTGCGATAATGATCAGCTGACTGTAGATCATCAGTGTTAAATTATTGTTTTATTGTTGTTATATTTATTACATGTATAAATTAAAGGGTTTGTGCACCGAAAATGTTAAATTCTGTCATAATTTACTTCGCGACACATCATTCCAAAGCTGTAAGACTTTATTTCATCTTCTGAACACAAATGAAGATCTTTTTCATTAAATCTGTGAATCTTTCTATCCCTCCATAGACAGCTACACAACGACACTTTGATGCTTCAAAAAGTTTATAAAGGGATCATGAAACAGTTTAGTCCAGATTTTCTGAAGAGACTCGATTGCTTTATATGATGAATAGATTAAATTTAGGCTTTTACTCACATATAGGCCTAAACAATCATCAACACACTCCTCTAAAATGGTAAATTGAGGACCAAGCACGCTTGCTTGACGTGCGAGAACAAATGAGGTTCATTTTCGTGTGTTTCACAGCACGTCTGAACTTCTGCTTTAACCGGATTGTTCTCGCTCATCAAGCAGGTTCAGTTGAGCTTCTTTTTATGTTTGCAAATCAATGTTCATATTTAAAAGACTAAATTCAATCTGTTCATCATATAAAGCGATCATGTCTCTTCTAATTTGGACTAAATTGCTCAATTAATATGGATTATGGCTTTTTGAAGGATCAAAGTGTTTAAATAAAAAAATAAGTAAAATCTCTCAGATTTCATTAAAAAGATCTTCATCTCCAACTTTTCCCACATTTAAATAGTAGGTAAACGCCAGAGTTAGTATCAGTCTGGACTGAGAATTCATCTACAGCTTTTTCTCTGGACACAAATTAGCCGAACGGCCCTATTTCAGAACATGCCAGATTCATAAAGGATGTATACCTTAATGTGGAACAGTCATTCAGACATTGCAATAGACACAACCCCAGGCACACATCAATGTTTTACAGAGTCTTATTGAACCTTTAGAGTGAAATATTTAAGTTAAGTTTTGTAAGTTTTAGGGCTGTCAAACGATTAATCGCGATGAACCGCATCCAAAATAAAAGTTTGTGTTTACATAATATATGTGGGTGCAGTGTGTATAATTATTATATATATATATATGAAGAGTTCAGATGCAAAAGCCTCTAAGTGCCATTTGAAATTTTCTTCTAAAATGATCATTTTTATCAAGCTTGTATATTTAAGTTCAGTAATTTCACTTAAATGGCAATGAAGATTACCTATTAATTGTCATTTAAGTGAAATTACTGAACTTAAATATACAAGCTTAATAAAAATGGTCATTTTAGAAGAAAATTTTAAATGGCATTTAGAGGCTTTTGCATCTGAACTCTTCATATATATATATATATATATATATATATACACACACATGCTTGTATATATTAAAGAAATATTTGCATGTATATACTGTATATAGATTTATATATAATTTATATTATATATAAATATAAATATTTTATATATAAATAATATTTTTTTTAAATAAAAATGCATGTGTGTGTATATATATCAGCCCGTTCTCATCCTTTAGCATCACAGAACGCTATATGACAAAACGGCGCTATACTACGCACATGGCACCCTTTATCGTTAATATTCACGCGAACCCAAGGCGTCATAAATCCTTTAGCGTAATATCAGACTACCCTACCCCCCACACCTAAACCTAACCATCACAGCGCGTGTTATATTAACGATAACGGGTGCCATGTGCATAGTATAGCGCCGTTTTGTCATATAGCGTTCTATATGACGCTAAAGGATGAGAATGCGTTGCATATATAATTATACACAGTGCACCCACATATATTTTGTAAACACAAACTTTTATTTTGGATGCGATTAATCGTGATTCATCGTTTGACAGCCCTAAAACTTACAAAACTTAACTTAAATATTTCACTCTAAAACAGGAAGTGATATCATTGAAATGACCCCTGATGACCTTGTGACTGTCAAGGTCAAGAATCATCTTAAAATACCAGCTAATTTTGATCTTTTCTAAGCTGTAAAATGTTAATCCCCCAAAAACTTATTTATAAATGTTATTTAGGAATTAATAATTCATACTGTTTGTTCAACATTTTTAACTGAACAAACCTGTGTGTCTGTCTGTTATTCAATGTGTAAGGAAAATGTGTTGTATTTTACCAAATGATTATAGCACATGACCTTTTCAGAGTCGTTCAATTTACGTATTTAAAACTCGAATGCATAGAAAATACAAAGAACTTAACAAAACTATTTTAAACTATATATATTTTTTAAAGATTTTTCGTTGAACACTCTAATTTGTCAACTGACCCTTAATTTTGAAATGGAGTAAATTCATACTTTTTGGCTATATCGATATTATAGTTGTCTCAGAACATTAAACTATAATGTGAGAAAGCATTTTACTGTAACACTGAAACAAATTGCACACAGCAGCTTTAATCTCCTGCTTCCCCTCACTGATGAAAAAGAAAAAATAATCTTAGAGAGCGATTTCCACAATAAACAGCTTTTGAAGTCACAAACTCACCTCATTCCCTTGTAAATGAGCTCACCTGTGCCTGGCTGACACATTTAAAGATCCGTTTAGACAGCAAGGGCATGAGTTGCCTTCCTGTTCCACATTCTCCAGTCAAAGCAGATGCTAAACTCTGTGCATGGGCGGCAGTTGCTCACACTGGCTCAATTTGAAAGGTAAGGCTTTCATTTTGCTGGTGAATGTGAAGTTAGTCAACCAACTAAAATATCCAATCCTACCACAATTCAACTGAGCAACTGTCCCTTACAGCAACTGCCATATTAATATAAAATACAACTGCAAGAAACATAAAACTACAACAGACTGGACTGACCATTCGCATTGGCCATCTCCCCGGACACGAAGTATAGTTGAATGTAATGACCCCGTCACTGTACTACACAATTAGACATGATTTAAAGGTCTTTTAAGGCCTCAACATTATGGCCTCAAACTGATCATTACAGAAGTAAATCAAAATGTAATTTGGTGTTTTCTAGGCATCAGAGTTCAGGGTTGTTCGTGGATCATCAATGTTCTTTGTAACAAGATGTCACATATAATTAAATGGACATTTTAAGCACACATATGGGAATTTTTGCCAATTTCTGTATAAATGGCAAGTGAGGTACAGTACATGTTGTCAGCATACTGAAAGCTCAGCTTACAGCCGACCGGCTTCTGTGAATTTATATGAGATCTGTGACCTGAGTTTGGATAGGTTTTGAGGAGGTGTAACAAAACAACCTCTCCATAATTCATACCGCTATTATTCCTCTCTTTCTCTCTCTGTCATTCCCTTCGTCCTTCTCCCTCTATCTCTCTCCATCTCTTTCTCACAGTAAGGCTGTTCACCTGTATTAATAAATGGTCCAACACCCCTGTGCTGCCTGTCATCATGGCCGTGTTGTGGAGAGAGAGGGAGGGGGGAGAGGGAGGTGTCAGGGCGACATGAATAATGGAGGGGGTGTAGACTGTGATCTGTCTCTGTCTGTCCAGCACGTTGCCACTGCCATGTTTTACTGCTGAACCCTGCATTGGCCAAACTGCATCATCTTAATTCACATGCACTAGCACACTACCTACTGTACCCTAAGACACCCACACTTACACTAACACTAACAAAAAGGTTTGCTGCAGAGTCCACATTGGAAATATGGGATCCAAAATATCATTTCAACTTAAAAAAAAAACTATCTTTAATGATTTTGAACAAGTTTAAAGTGCCCCTATTTTCAAATATTTCCTTTCATGCAGTGTGTATTATAACTGTTTGTGAATGTAAAGTTGTAAAGTTGAAACAAGTGCATGATTAATTATTATTATCATAATTGTTGTCTCCCAAAAGAAAGAATCCACTCTGAACCGACCCTTACGAGTTTTTTTATTAAGAAGAATCCTAGAAGAATCCTACTGCTTTGCAGATCTACATCATTAAAAGATATACATTTGCATAATGCCTGCCTATGTTGTGTCTGCCTCGTCATTTTACTGACGACTGAGTTCAGCGTGGGATTCCCAAAACACTTGCTCTAGACTTAATCCTCAGAATCAAAACCCCTAAGTATGAATAATTATTGATGTATTCGTTTTTCTACCAGGTGTTCAAAATACTAACGGAGTACATTTATATGAGTACTGTACTGAAGTACAATTTTGAGGGATCTGTACTTTACTTTAGTATCATTTTTGGGGAGTACTCATGACTTTACTCAAGTACATTTGTGAGGGAAATATTGTACTCTTTACTCTACATTTCTATCTATAACCGTGAGTACCCGTTACTACTTTGGAAAAGAAAAAAAATGGAAAAAAAGAAAAATCTCGGAAACCCTCAATTTTTTTTCTCCCTCTCAAACGTGATTGGATTGTGCAGGCGCCACTGATTGGGGCAGCCTATCAGCAATCACCTTCAGCTTTCCGCCAAAGTCAACTCCATGGTCAGATCTAGGTAAGAGACGAAACCATGGACGAAAAAATGGTTGAAGACGCAGCAGGTCCATCCCGGTAATGTACCAACCCATGGCCCCACCTCGCCAGACTATTTATTTATTTTCTGAATTTTCTGAAATTTTCTGAAATGTTAAATATAGCAACATGGTAAAAGATGCAAATGACTTGATTTTACTTTCAATTCCTTTTACATTCTCCAAGGTACTTACATTACAAATTTTTCATAACTCCATGTAGAACGTTTCTGTACATAAATGTAAGCACTGTGGGAGTAGTAATGCAATATGGACTCTTGTACTCTTGATACTCAAGTACATTTAAAAACATCTCAGGTTACACATATAACCTGGTTCCCTGAGAGGGAACGAGATGCTGCGTTTGAGACGCGGTGGGAACGCCCTGCGTGATTAGGTCGTGAAGCACATGTAAAATCAGTTCAATGGAAGCCCGAATCGTCATAGGCGTCATACTGTAGATCAGGAAACTATAAAGCACCCCTGAAATCAGACCACGCCGGCTTCTGAAAAAACCTGAAGCAAATCGATCAGGCCATGCAGGAAGTATGGCAGGCAAATGCAGAGTCTCGTTCCCTCTCAGGGAAACAGGGTGACATAAGTAACATGATGCGTTCCCTTTCAAGGGAACTTCAAGTTGCGTTTGAGGCGCGGTGGGATCCCCATACCCACTATGCCATAGTGACAAATGCCTTTCTGTGTGAAGTCCTTGAGCACACTAAGAAGCAAGCAAGCTTGTCCCTGGAGTGGAGAGGTCAAGGTCATAAAATCTGACAAATGTATGCAGAGAGGACCATCCAGCCGCATTACAAATATCAAGATGGGAAACACCCGAAATAAAGACCGTAGCGGCCGCCATACTCCTAGTAGAATAGGCCAGAACAGCCAGAGGTGAAGGCTGTCCGGCCACTTCATAAGCCAATGAAATAGCCTCGACTATCCATTTGCTCATAACCTGTTTAGATGCAGGGTACCCTCTCTTGAGTGACCCAAAGCAGACAAATAGGCATCTAATGCCCGAACTGGACATAACAGGTTCAGTCGTTCCTGATCTGGGGTATTAAAAGGTGGAGGATAAAAGGCCTGCAGCACTATAGGGCCCCCAACATTATAACTGGGACCTTAGGAGTATAACCCGGTCTAGGGTATAGAAATGCTTTCACCATACCAGGTGCAAATTCCAGAAATGAGGGAGCAACCGACAGGTCATGTAGATTTCCAATTCATCTGATAGAAGAAATAGCAAGGAGAAAAAAGAGTCTTTAGAATGAGGAATTTTTCTGAAACCTCTTCAATGGGCTCAAAGGGAGCCAAAGCCAAACCTTCAAGTACAACGGCTAAATCCCAGGCCGGTGCTCTAGAGTGCAGTGCAGGTCTAAACCTCAGTGTACCATGGAGAAAACGAGTAATAAGAAGATCTCTCCCAAAATAAATACCCACATAGGGGTGTGGTAGGCAGATATAGCAGCTATGGCTACGTTCACACTGCAGGCTGAAACGACCTAATTCCGATTTTTTGCCCCAATGCGACCTGTATCTGATTTTTTCATGACAGTCTGAACGACACAGATCCGATCTTTTCAAATGCGACCCAGGCCACTTGGGTATGTGGTCTAAATCCGATATGTATCCGATCTTTTGAAATGCGACTTCAATCTGAACGGCCAGGTCACATATATCCGACCCGCACGTCATTGCAAGCACCTGTAGCCAGCCAATACATGCTAACTCCAACGCGTTTCCTCACTGTTATGGGCCACTGCAGACGTGTCTCTTCCCCAGTGTTGTGCCTGAACGACGTTCAATGAACGATTGTGCATGAACGCGTTCATATTTTCGCGAATCATATTATTCACGTTCGCCCGAAATAAACATACTGTATTACTGCCTGATGAGCATTACTGTGAACACGTTCATTCTGGTGTATGTGAACGTGCGCTCTCTGTCAGTATAACTTTGTACAGTAGGGTGCCAGATATAGAGCCTTCCAAGCGAAAACCTGGCTAAAACACATGTGAACATGCCTTAAAATGTAGCGAATAACCACCCAATCTGGCAACACCAGCCACCAGTGTCGCACTGCGGCCGTCGGTGACAAAGCAAGGAGCGCCGCGGACACGCACTATCAATTAAACGGGTTTTATGACGAGGTCGGTGAGGATCGGAAAAATCTTACATTTATGTGCAAACTTTGCCCGTCGATAAAATAATTATTGTCTGTGTTTGTATATGGGCTGTGGGAATAATAATAATAAAACAAAAGCTCGCAACATATAAAAAAAAAGAACTATTCTGCAAACAACAAGTGACGTCTTTGACCGTTGATTACTCTTCTGCGCATGCGGGTCACTTCTGGGTCATTTCACGTTCACACAGGAGATCACAAAAGGTCGCATTTAATTGGAAATGTGAACGGCCTTGCAAAAAAATCGAATTTTTTCAAAAAATCGGAATTGAGCATTAAGCCCTGCAGTGTGAACGTAGCCTATGTAAACCTTTAGGGTGGAACGGTCTTGCAAAAAATCGAGAACTGAATCAACAGGGCAGTTAACAGGATCTAAATAAATAAGTCACCACACCAGGTGGAGAATAATTTCCATTTCAATGCATACAGTCTTCTCGTGGAAGGGGCTCCGGAATGGAGAATGTTCTCAACAACTTCAGTCGAGAGACAGGATTCTATGAGCTGGGCCCCCTCAGAGGCCAGGCCCACAGTTTCCACAACTTCGATCGAGGGTGAAATATCGTGCCCCCTGCCTGGGACAGCAGGTCCCTCCTGAGCGGAATCTCCATGGGAAAGCCGTCCAGATGAGACATTAAGTCCAAGAACCAAATTCGAGTCGGCCAGTAAGGGACTACTAGTAGCAGATGAGCCCCTTCCGGGCGAACCCTCTCCAGAACCCCCTGGAGCATAGATATGGAGGGAAATGCGTACAGGTGCAGCCTTGTCCACTCCTGCACCATCGCATCCAGTTTGAGAAGAGCTGGCTGCATGAGGGAGAACCATATAGAGCAATGCGTTGTACAAACAATGTGAAAGATCAACTTAACTTTAAGTTCTTCCTAAGAAGCTCCACAACCTCAGGATGAAGTCTCCAATCCCCTGGGCCTTAGCCCCTGCCTCAACAGGATATCCGCTCTAATATAAGAGACCATCAGTGTGTTGTCCGCCATTCGCCGAGCAACCACTCATGATCGCCCCCAATTGTGAGGGAAGCATCTGTCGATAGCAATATGCGTCGACAAGAAACCCCAACAATGGGCCTGGGCGAGGAACCAAGGTTCTTCCACTTGATCGAGGCACGAAGACATAGCCGCGTGACCTTGATTATGTGAAAACATATTTCCCTCTGAGAAAACCCCTTGGTCCTGAGCCACCACTGCAGGGGTCTCATGTACAGAAGGCCAAAATTACGTTGGACGCAGCTGCCATGAGACCCACCAGTCTGAAACTGACTGGCCTAGATATACCCCATTACAGCTGTGAGAATCGCTACACCTAGAAAAGTGGTCCTCTGGCCCATCAGAGCACAGCAGGCTTTCGGAAAGGATGGATATAGAGAGACTGGTTCATCCGACGAGTCATTTGAGAATCATTGAACAATGTGGTGATGCAAATGTAAATTCTGAGAAAATTAAAGTGTTTTTGTTTTTTGTTGTTCTTTTTTTTTTACTTTTGATGCATGTAATCTGGCTGTAGGAGACAAAATTGGGAGTCTTTAAAATATAACAATAGGGGCACTTTAAACAAAAAAAACTGACTGGTGGACAGTTTGATAGACAGACATTTAGTTATTTAGATAGATGGATAGATAATAGTTAGTTAGTTAGTTAGTTAGTTAGTTAGTTAGTTAGTTAGTTAGTTAGTTAGTTAGTTAGTTAGTTAGTTAGTTAGTTAGTTAGTTAGTTAGTTAGTTAGTTAGTTAGTAGGACGGACGGATAGACGGGCAGACAGACAGACAGGGTGTTTTTGTGTTCACTGCAGTAATTAACACAAGCATGTACAGCATGCGGTACAACAGTCACTATTTCTGTTAATTTCCCCCCTCATGTTTTTTATTGGCTGTCCCAATTACCACAACCAGTCGATCAAATTCATCATGTCGACTGCAGTTAATGCTCTTGTTAGCCTATTAGTGCAGTAATCTAATCAGAGAGCAGGACCATCACACAGTGAGATGTCCTAATCAGACATTTTCCTGCCAATTTCCCACTGCTCGTTAAGTTAACGATCTTTTCACAGAGCGACAAATTGTCATAATTGATTTTCTCAAAGTCAAGGCAAAGACTGCAAGACCCCTCAGGAGCTCCAATGCCCATCCCTCCATTTTCCCACCTAAAAAATAGGACCATAAGAAACATCACAAACTCATCCCAATGTAAAAAGTGGTTTGTTGGTCTTTGGAGCTTTAAACTGCATGATCTACCAGTCTGGTTAAACTGCATGGTCTACCTCACCTGGTCAGCGGACAGGTGCCCAAAACCATTCTAAAATCAGTAATCCAGACAAGTCTGACCAGTCTAAACTGGTTTAAGCTGTAGAGTTGACAGCCAGTGGAGTCTCAATGACAACTAAATCAGTGTATCTCTTAAAGTGCAAACCAGCATTAAGGGCTGAGGAGTCATTACTGGATTCTCATATTTTCTGTAAAGAAAAGAACAAAGGAAACACATTAAAGCGTAGAAGTGCTATCAAATTAAAATTATTTTAAGCAGGCAGAGGCCACAGCAGACATTTCATTTCATTTCTGTGTGGAGAGATGTCAGACAGCAAACACATTCTTCTTAAGAAAATAATGAGATTCTAACTAAACTGTGGAACATATTCTAGCAAAATGTATATATAAAATGTGGAAGTTTCTGTAATATTTCATGTAGAATTAATTTACAAAAAAACTGTTCAGAACAGATTTGGTATAATTAAAAGGCCACAGTCTGGAATGTTTCTTTTTAACCAGATATGAAAACTTTCACTGAAAATCGAAAGAAAGCAAGTCTAAACTGTACAAGGTTTGTTGTCAGACAGCATTCATAAAAAGTCATTCTGTTTATTCAAACATTCATCCCATTTAAATATTCACAGACATTTTTAATCAAAATGTCTAAGGGATTGAAAAAAGTGATACAAGTGAGATAGCATGCTGCTAACAACACCAAGGTCATGGATTCAGTTCACTTTGAATGCATGAACTGATACAATACCTTGAATACACTTTAAGTTGCTTTGGACGTAAAACGCTGATAATAAAAATTGACTAATAAAAACTGACATACTGTACTTTATTTCTCCCATTTTCAATCCTGACTCTTCATTCCTGTATCGGTAACACTTTAAAATAATGGTCCGTAGTTAACAAGTAGCTATGCAGGAAGTAATAGGTAGTACTGCATTAACACCGAAGTTAATACTATTAACTAATATGGAAGCAATTAACTAATCATTAAGTAACAGGTAATTTAGTACAAAGGTAGTTCCTTGGTAGGTATTTGATTGTTACTAAAGAAATATATCCTCATTGAGAACTACTTGTGAACTAAGAAATAATAACCAATTAATTACTAATCACAAAAGTAACATGTCTAAAAAGTGAACAATTGTGGGGGGTTACTCTTAACATGGTCATAACATTTCAGAAGCATGAGTTCTTTGTGGCAACAAGTTTATGAATATTACATCCCCCCAAATACATTAGCTAGGTTGAGATTGTGACTACTACTCTTGCCAGGATGGACGCATGTTCTCTGTTTATTTAAAACTTAAACATAAAATAATACTAATAAAGACAGTTTTTAAAAATAAACCTTAAATAATTAGGAAGTGATGCTGACACTCTCATGATTGGATTAGTTCTCTTACGAGAGGTTCTCTCGTATTGCGTAAGCTAGCTTACGCTACGGGAAAGATTCATCTTTGCTGAGAAGTTGAAGCCAAAAAATTATTCCATAATTTTGTAATCATTGTCAACGCAGTCTCTTCTGAGGCAGACCATGAGCGGGCTAGCTAGCGGCTCATTGGTTCGCTCAGAGAGAATGCACGAACCTATGGGAGAGCGGCGCTGAGTCCGCGGCCAATGAGCGGACGGCGCTCGCTCACTGCGTCACAGCCCGCCAAAAGGGGCGTGGCTACAGTGTATAAAGGTCGCTCTCCCAGCTCGTTCGTCGATTCTTTTTCATTCAGCGAGCTACACGCATCCGCTGTCCTGGGAAGAAGCCGCCGTCGTCGAGAAGGCACCTTCTAGCGAGCTCCGGAGTCTGAGGAAGCCGGCCGTCTGCCACCTTCAGCCGCCCAGCAAGCTAGCGCCATCCGACGCGTATCCTTTACTATTCCATATTCCTAAAAGAGCCGAGCGTCTTTTTAAAGATGCCTCGTATTTCCTGCGGCTCATGCCGCTCTCCACTCGACGAAGGAGACCGCCACCCCATCTGCGCTCTCTGTCTCGGAGTGGAACACGCAGAGCTCGCCCTCGCCAACGGAGGATGCGACCACTGCGAGGACCTGCCGCTGTCAACCCTGCGGGCTCGACTACAGGCGGTCAAAACCGCTCCAGCGCCGCCTCTCACTTCGCCGCGGAAAAAGAAACGCCGCTCCCAGAGGCCGCCGGAGCCCCCTGCGGATCCATGTGGGCCGCCGCCGCCGCCCACCGACCGCTCTCCCTCTCCGCCCCTGCCGGACTTACAGTTGCCGCCGAGTGGCCGCTCTGTCGCCTCCGATGACACCGCGGATGAGAAGGACTCTTGTTCGCTGCACGCTTCGGACAGCGAGGATTGGTCGTCGATCGGCTCATCGACGAGAGAGTCTGCGGGGACCCGCGCCGGCATCGAAGAGGAACTAACGCGCCTCCTTTCACAGGCCGTTAGCCGCCTGGGTCTCGAGTGGTCTCC
This sequence comes from Pimephales promelas, assembly GCF_016745375.1. The sequence goes on from NW_024121099.1 coordinate 49,058,798, forward strand.
TCCCCCGGAGCAACCACCGAACCGCATGGATGGGAAGTTCCTGCACCGGCGCCCGGCCCCCGCCTGCAGCCGGGCTGCACCATTCCTGCCTGAGATTCACAGCGAGCTCACGAAATCCTGGAATGCTCCTCTTTCGGCTCGTAATCGCTCTGATGTGTCCGCTTCGCTGCGCTCCGTGGACGGAGCCGCCGAGAAGGGTTATACTGCCATGCCGCCCGTCGAGGACTCGGTCGCCGCTCATCTCTGCCCGCCCTCTGCTAGATGGCGGTCTTCTCATACGCTTCCCTCTAAAGCGTGCAGAGCGACCTCTAACTTCCATGCCCGCGCCTATTCCGCCGCCGGTCAGGCCGCTTCAGCGCTGCATTCGATGTCTGTCCTCCAGGTGCTCCAGAGCGACATCTTGTGCGAAATGGCGAGCAGCGGGAGGCAACCGCCCGTCCTTTCGGATCTGAGAAGCGCTACGGATCTTTCCCTTCGCGCCACTAAAGCCGCCGCACAAGCTCTGGGGAGATGCATGGCCGCCCTCTGTGTCGCCGAGAGACACTTATGGCTCACGCTTACCGACATGGGAGAGTCAGAACGCGCCGTGTTCCTCAACGCGCCTATTTCTCCTACCGGGTCTTCGGATCTGCCGTCACGGGCATCGTTGACCGCTTCTCCGAGGTACAAAAAGCGACTCAGGCCATGAACTTGTTCCTGCCCCGCCGCTCGAGCTCTTCGACGGGCCGCTCTCACGAGCCGCCTGCCAGAACCCCACAGCAGCGCCCGCCTCAGCAAGCTCAGCAGCCCCAGCGTAGACAGGGCGGCCGCCCTCGCTCTCGCTCAGACAGCCGCCGCAGACAGCCTCCTCCCCGGGGCCTCGACCCAAGATCGCGCTGAAGCCCGATCAACAGAAGTCTGCCTAGCACAGCTGAGAAAAAGACGGCTTTCTCCCGCTGCGGCCGGACCGCCGTCAAAGCTTCGCCCACTGTTAGTCCCCGTCTCACCGCTGACTGCAGTAGTGTTTACCGCCACAAACAAGCCGGTTTCCCTGCCCGCTTGCGAGCGACTAAAAGCCGTTTTCACGGCTACCCAGAGAGTTCACAAAAAGAGCATAAAAGCCTCAAGTGTAAAAAATGTGCCCACAAGCATGTGCTCACGTACACACACAAGCACTTTATGCCCAGGGTCTCTCACAGAGCCCATTCTCACGGAGCGTGCACTATCCGCTCCAGTAGCAGAGAACATAAGCACGCCCACGAGCCCGTGCGCGTGTCCCCCCTCTGCCCGCTCTGTCTCACGGCCCATAAACTCCTCTCTGAGTGTAAGTCCCGTTGCCATCCACATTATAAGTGTGCCCACACCCAGTGTCCAGCCCGCTATGTGCAGCAATCAGGGCGAAATCGCCATTCAACCACTAGCCGCATGCTACGAAGAGTGGGAAGCCATCCCCGGCATCTCCCCGTGGGTTTTAAGCATAATAAAGAATGGGTATCGATTACAGTTTCGTCGCCGCCCGCCACGCTCGCGCGTGCGGCTCGAATCCACTGTCAGCCCGGCTGCTATGAACACGCTTCGCTTAGAAATAGCCAAGCTACTGCAGAAGGGCGCTATAGAGAGAGTCCCGCCATCTATGACCGAGTCGGGGTTTTACGGCCGTTATTTTCTGGTTCCCAAGAAAGACGGCGGCCTCAGGCCGATCTTAGATCTCAGGGCTTTGAACAAAGCGCTCATGAAGAGACCGTTCAAAATGCTCACAGTCAGGAAACTCCTCGCGCACGTCCGCCAGGGGGACTGGTTCATCTCTCTAGACCTGAAAGACGCCTATTTTCAGATCCAGATAAACCCTCATCACAGGCCATTCCTACGTTTCGCCTTCGAGGGCCAAGTTTACCAGTATGCCGTTCTCCCGTTCGGCCTATCCTTAGCACCCCGTACGTTCACGAAGTGCATGGATACAGCGCTCGCCCCCCTGCGAAGTCAGGGGCTGCGCATACTGAATTATCTGGACGACTGGCTGATTCTAGCAGATTCCCAGACGGAGCTGCTGTCGCACCGCACAGTTCTCCTCAACCATCTGGAAGCGCTGGGACTCTCTGTCAACTGGACAAAGAGCTCTCTCCAGCCCAGTCAAACTATTTCGTTCCTTGGAATAGATTTGAACTCTATCACTATGACGGCTCGCTTATCCACACAGCGCGCGCGCCGTGTTCAGCGCCTAGCCGCCTCGTTTCAGATGGGTACCCATACATCCCTGAAATCGCTTCAGAGGATGCTGGGTCATATGGCTTCAGCCTCCGCTGTGCTACAGCTGGGTCTTCTGCACATGCGCCCCCTTCAACTCTGGTTAAAGAGCCGCGTATCCCACCACGAGTGGACGACGGGCCGCCAGATGATCAAGATTACTCAGACATGTATCACTGCACTGCAGCCATGGTCAGTAAGCGAGTGGTTTCAGAGTTAACATGTTTTTCACTTTAAAATAATGGGCCACATCACTAGTAGTTCCTGCGGGATGACAAGGTAACACTTAAGTAGTTATTGAGGAGTTTAACATGTTTTTCACAAATGATACAAGTAATTTAATTTTATATTTGACACATACTGTACAGGTTCTGTGAGGCACTAATATTCTAACAAACACTGTAATCTGGTAGATGTGGTTTTGCGCTTATCGTAACATAAATCATCGGACTTCTAAAGAGAAGTCCTCCTCAGGCAGCTACTGGAACATAGTTATAATAGTGAACTAATCCAATCATGAGAGTGTCAGCATCACTTCCTAATTATTTAAGATTTATTTTTAAAAACTGTCTTTATTAGGATTATTTTATGTTTAAGTTTTAAATAAACAGAGAACATGCATCCATCCTGGCAAGAGTAGTGGTCACAATCTCAACCTAGCTAATGTATTTGGGGGGATGTATAAACTTCATAAACTGGTTTCCACAAAGAACCCATTTGAGGCACATGCTTCTGAAATGTCATGACCATGTTAAGAGTATAAAACCCCCACAATTGTTCACTTTTTAGACATGTTACTTTTGTGATTAGTAATTAATTGGTTATTATTTCTTAGTTCACAAGTAGTTCTCAATGAGGATATATTTCTTTAGTAACAATCAAATACCTACCAAGGAATTACCTTTGTACTAAATTACCTATTACTTAATGATTAGTTAATATTGCTTCCATATTAGTTAGTATTAACTTCGGTGTTAATGCAGTACTACCTATTACTTCCTGCATAGCTACTTGTTAACTACTGACCATTATTTTAAAGTGTTACCCCTGTATCTTTCCACGTTTAGAGTCTCACTGATTATTCAGTCACAATGGGTGAATTACTGCAAACCACAGCAGATCTGTGACACCTTCCAAATTAAATATACAGTGCCTCTCTTCATTAAACAGAACAATGCAGGAAGCAAACAGATGATGTGGTTATACTAGTTTCAACTGAAAACACAGCAGCCATATAGAAACTAGGTGAGGAATATAAGCAGGGAAGATCGAGAAAGAGGGGAAGGGAAACATTATGAATAATGAAATGGTTAGGATTAATCCATAATCCCACAGTGAAGGAGGAGATGCAGGAGATCCATGACAGGAGTGAGGCAGAAGATAGTTTGAAAGTGGGCAAAAAAAATGTATGGGACGTTCTGCCTCATTTAAAGTTCAGGTTTCAGTTCCTTCTTTTTTTTCTGATTGGCTCTTTTATGCCACTCTCATTATTTATCATGGCATTTTTAAATTTCTATAAAGAAACAACAGTATCTGTATAACTATAAGCATGTCACCAGTGCAGGCCTGAAATGTACATTGCCCACCTGTTCTCATCTCCTCATCCATCCTTCTTTCTGCCACTGAGAGTTAAACAGAAACATCACACAGTTATTTTATCCACTTCACAAACTCGAACCTTTTTCTCTGGACCAGCGCCCTTTAGCGTCAGTTAGATGACGCCCTAGGATCGCGTGTACCCTACCCCCACCCCACACCTAAACCTAACCGCGTCCTCTGACGCTTTCCTTTAGCGTCAGTTAGATGACGCCGTAGGATCGCGTCATGTAAGTGACGCTAAAGGGCGCCTAAAACGTCAAATATTGAAGCATGGTCAAAGGTGACGCCTTGGGGTGAGAATGCGTTGAAAGTTTAGTTCACACGTTTTAAAATTTTAACACACCTCCCTTTTCGAATCCATTCAGCTGATTTTCTGATATTTAGAAGAATATCAGTAACCAGACAGTTTCTGGTCTCATTGACTTCCATAGTAGGAAAAAAAAAAGGTACGAAAGCTGTCACTGGGGCGGTACCTTTTCAAAAAGGTACACTTTTGTACCTAAAGGGTGCATATTGGTACCATAATTGTACAAATATGTACCATGAAGGTACCAATATGCACCCTTTAGGTACAAAAGTGTACCTTTTGAAAAGGTACCGCCCCAGTGACAGCTTTTGTACCTTTTTTTCTGAGAGTGTGGTATGGAAGTCAATGAGACCAGAAACCGTCTGCTTAGTAATATTCTAAATATCAGAAAATCGGTTGAATACATTCGAAAACGGTAAAACCCAACTGTTTATCTCTGAGGGAGTGGTAAATTAAACCTATTTCCAAATGGAGTATCCCTTTAAATGCTGTTTGCTCACCAGTCTGTCATACAAAATTGTTTGTGTGGTGTATTATGTGATAACTCCTGCCTAGCAAATACTAAGGACAGACACAGTGTTTACACTCAGATAGATTCATATAGCGCTTTCTGAAGGCACAGAATCTTTCCTGGTCGATAACGTCACCCGCCTATGACCCGTCAAGCCTCACCCGTCTCTCCATTGGACTGATTCCATACGTGCTTCATGACGCACAACGCAGGGGCGTTCCCACAACGTTTTCACACAGCTCGAAGTTCCCTGATAGGAAACAGCATTAATGTGAGACATTATTACAATATGTATTAAAATGTAATTTAATCATTTGAATTAAAAGCTAAATTTTCATCTCTTCAGTGTCATATCCATTTACATTACATTTACATTTATTCATTTAGCTGACGCTTTTATCCAAAGTGACTTACAATTGCTATATATGTCAGAGGTCACACGCCTCTGGAGCAAATAGGGGTTAAGTGTCTTGCTCAGGGACACATTGGTGTCTCAAGGTGGATTCGAACCTGGGTCTCTCACACCAAAGGCATGTGTCTGATCGACTACGCCATCACCACCACCAAGGTGTGATTATATCCTTAATAAATTATTCTAACATGCTGATTTGGATCACAAGAAACACGTCTTATTATTATCAATGTTGTGCTGTTTACACAGCACAACATTAAATAGAAATAGAAAAACTGAAATAGAAATATTTTGTCTCATTACAAATGTCTTTAGAAGTATTCATTTTATTTATTTATTTTAAATCTGAATTGACAAAAAACATTTTAACAGTAGTATATACTGTACAGTATTTACATGAATTATGGAACACTTTTCTCCAAAACAACTTACATTCAAGATACACAATAAAGTAGTATATGAATTCTGCAGGAATCATGACCATTGCCATTGGTAGCACAACACTACCACAACACTCCATTTGTGCTACAGGAATGCATTTTTTGTAAAGTACAAATATTCTAGTAAGCTCACAAATGCAAATCAAAATGTTTGCTGTTTTAGATTTACAGCATGTACAGCATGTCACACTGCAAGACATGTCAACGCCTCAAAAGTATTTAATGTCCACCACCCTTGTACAGTGACAAATCATGCTTGATACGAGGTGAAACACACCCCCATGCAGCATAAATCAGACATCATTTAAAATGAGAAAAGCCTTAAACTGACGTTTTACCAAACAAACTTTAACAAAAGAGCTTACTAAATTATGTGCCTATAGTCTTCCTCTCCAGAATCCACTTACAAAGATAACATTGTTCCATGTTTAATCACAAGGAACAGGAATTACAGATTATGAATGATTTAAAACGAACGTGAGTGTTCGAGCATGTGATCTTGAAACTGAAGTGAAGGACAGTGTTCAATGTCATATCTAAAACTGTGCAATGGCTTAGCTTTGTGTTTCATTTCCCCAATCAGTGAGAAGAACACACTGAAACACACACACACACACACACACAAGGCTGACTACAGGAATGCTTAAGTGTATTAATATTGAATGGGTGCCTTTAATTAGAGAACTGAGCTTCACTGCTGTGGTCTTGGCAGAACTTGATTAAACAAGAGCCGAGGTTTCAAAGGAGTTTGAATTTGTGTGTGTGTGTGTATGTGTGTGTGCTTCTGTGCACGCATACATGCGATTGTGTTCACGTGTAATTGCCGTGTGAAAATTATGGTGCACATAACCCTAGTTAGCACTCAGACTATTTTAAAGATCATGGGTGCACTGCACCTCACAAGACCTCACAATACGGCAACAAAGCTAAATTTATTTTTCTTCTTTTACGACTCTCTCAACCCCTTGGTTTATTGTGTACTTTGGCGTCGAGGGCCAGCTGTCATAGTTATCAGCTGCCATTGTCATTCTCTTGTAGGATCTTTTGCCATGTTGTTAAAGTAGTGCTGTGTTTCAATATTGGCCTGTGATCAGACAAATAACAATCAAGTTGATTTGATTTGGCATCAAGCTTTAATCAACAGTACATTACTTTGGCATTACATAATTAGACCCTTATGGATTAGAAATATAGCCAAATTCCAGAAACCAGAAACCAGTTCCAGAAATTATTAAATTAATGATTTATTTTTATTTGTTTGAGTGGCAGATTGAGGATTAGATTAGACTGGAATTACGCCATGGATCCCAACATGAGGGATCAATGAACCAAAAGGAACATTTTCATAGCTCAGGAGACTTAATGGATTTCTCAGTTTGAAATGTTATTTTGGCCTTAGGTTGGTGGTAAAATACCATTTTCACAAGATGTAAAATAAATCTCTGATGTCCTCAGAGTGTGAGTGTGAAGTTTTAGCACAAAATACCCCACAGATATTTTTATATAGCATGTTAAAGTTGTCACTTTTTGAGGGTTTGCAAAAACGCACCATTTTGTGCCTGGCCCTTTAAATGCAAGTGAGCTGCTACAGAAGGCGGGGTTTCAAGAACTCGTGTTAGCAGCTGCAATTTCCTCATGCAGACACACTAAAATGACAGAAACTGTTCTCCCTTTAATGTTAAAGATGGAAAGACTCAAGAGACAAGTCTGCAGCCTTCCTTAACTCAGCTACATCTTCTGGAGGTGGTCCCACGCCCTCATCGATGTCCTTAAGAAGGTCGGCCTGGTAAGCTTGTATCATGACATGGCTTAGTGGGCAGCACCGGGGCTTTTAGGGACGATAAAGATTCAGGAAATAAATGTAGCTAATGGCTGTTCCATCTGCGGCATCGACCCATAACCTTTCTTTCGCGACCCCTAAAATATTGCTGTCATTTAAAATAGGGGGGTTGGACACAAGCGAGGAATGAGGCTTGTTCCACGATTTACACAACTTGTGTAAATCGGGAAAGAAAGGCAAGCCCCAATGCTGAGGAAGCACTCATCTAATTTTCTTTTCACGGGCGCTTCCTGCTTCTCATGTGGCCAACTGATATTGAGACGGTCCACAGCACGAGAGAAAACCTCTACCAGCTCCTCATATGCAGGGATTTGGGGTGGCGACTCATCCCCAAAATTTCTGCCCTCGATGCTGAGCCTCGATGCTGAAAAATTGTAGGATCTAAACAAAAACCGGTCGCACAGTTATATCAAATTGCAGCCCATTCTCACCCCCAAGGCATCACTTAACTGACGCCTTGGGAAGCATTTGGACATGCTTCAATATCTGACGCTTTAGGCGCCCTTTAGCGTCAGTTAGATGACGCCCTAGGATCGCGTGTACCCTACCCACACCTAAACCTAACCGCGTCCTCTAACTGACGCGTTCCTTTAGCGTCAGTTAGATGACGCCGTAGGATCGTGTCATGTAAGTGACGCTAAAGGGCGCCTAAAACGTCAAATATTGAAGCATGGTCAAAGGTGACGCCTTGGGGTGAGAATGCGTTGCAAATTGCTGTTCAAAGGAAAGCTTTGACTATAGCAAGAGATACATCACACCCTTTGAATCATGTATTTAAATTATTGCCATCACGTCATCGTTACAGAACTCCAAAAGCTATTAAAGCAATATATAAACAATCTTTCGTACCAAATGCAATAAGTCTTTTAAATAAAAGGAAGGAATTGTGATTATTTTAATCATATATGTTTATGTATTATGTGTTGTTAATTGTTTTTTGTGATTGTAATTGCGAGACCAAAGACCAATTTTCAGCCAAGGCTGAACAATAAAGGCTTACTTACTTACTTACTTACTTACTTAATTGTTCCCTTTTATTCAGGTTTATGCATGCTCATTGCCAGTGGCGGCTGGTGAAAATTATTGTAGGGGGGGCTGAATAAGAGGGGGGTCTGGGGGTTCCCCCCCAGAAAATTTTGAATTTAGTAGATGTGATTTCCTGCATTCTGGTGCATTTTAGGCCTTAGGCCATGCCCTTACCTATACCAATAAAATAACTTAAACCAGTCAATACCAATGGTCAAATAATACAATAATAATAATAACAGTTTGACAGTTAATGATAATGAACAAGTTGCATGTTTATTATGCTCTGTGTGCTGACAGAAAAAGTGCAAACGCATAATATTGATAAATTATAATATAGGTAATACAAAAAAAAAACAAAAAAAAAAATAGGTAATACAACAATCTAGTTTAATCAATCCCCAGCTGTATACTACAAATTTTTGACAAATTGACAATTGGATAATGGATAACAATGTGTTGATACTAGAGAAAGAGAGAGAGAAAAGGCTCTGAAAGAGAGGGTGGGACAACGTTCTTGATTGTAACACCCAAGTATGAGAAGAAAGTTGATTTTAACTAGTATGAAACACAGTAATCTAGCTCAGAACTTTAAAACATCAAAAAACAAAGCAAACACACAGGTATTAATATTCCTATAACTATTTTAATATCAAATGTGTGTGAAACAGTGTTTATGTGTGTGTGAGTGAGTGAGTGAGTGAGTGACAGAGACAGACAGGTCAATTCCCACGACTAACTTTACATTATTTCCACTCGACGTCACTGGCGCTGCCATTCTTCTCTCATCTGAGGTAAAAAAAAATGTCCCGTGGTGCGCGTGCACGGTGCACTCCCCTAATCTGATACTGTGGGCGATATTTTCAGCGCCCCCAAACCATAAAATTTGACGGCGCTGATTGGCGAAATATAAACTTTTTTGCATAGCAACCGGGGAACCATTGGCTTAAATTCCAGCACTGTGGGGCTGAGCGAACTGGCGCCCTGAGAAGACAGCCTATTGGCTATACTACTACACCAACATGATAAAAGTAACGAAAGTGAATGCAAATATAATTCTGGTGAGTTCAAAACACTTTTCAAAGTAAAACCATTATTAGCATATAATTAACACAGATTATTTTTCAAAATTATAAATTATAATATATATTAAAAAAACAGACAGACAGGTCGGAGGGAGGGCGGCGCCCCAGCGCCCTCTATGGGCGAGCCGCCCCTGCTCATTGCACTGTGAGTATTTTCACAAGGATGATGTACTTGATATATGTTCAGTTGGTGTATAGGACATAGAAAATGGACAGGTAATTTAGGAATGATTAAACCTTATTAAATCTGCAGAGCCGGCCAACCAGCTGCCCGGCTCTCCTTGACAGAATACCAAGCAAACCCCCCAGCAGAATAAAGCACTGCATATAAAACATAAATTCTGCTGTCAGTTAAACATTACAATACATAATAAAACATGACAATGTTTAACATGTGTGTGTTTTTATTTAAATCCTTGCCTCAAGCAAAGATGTTTTCCATAGACTGAACTCTAAGGATACTCTAATTAATCCAAGCACACCAGGCATACAGTATGTAAACCCAAAGCTTTAGTGTATGAGTGTACAGTATAAACATTAAGCCAACTAAAAATATAATGTCTTTACTGTATGTCAAGCCACCAAAACAATTCTGACCAACCTTTCAAGCATAGTGGTCACTACAGTGGACAGCTATTTAAAAAAGCATTTTCTTTTTTCTTTTCCTTTTTTTTTGGGGGGGGGGGGGGGGGGGGGGGGGGGGGGGTTTGATGGGGAAGTTGCACATCAATCTCTTCAATGGACCCTGGTGCATCATCCTATCCATTGCAACAAAGTTGTAAGCAATTGAGTTTTGATTTTTTCCCCCTCCAAACCAAGATGGCCAATGGCCAGTCAGACACGCCAAGTTGCTCCAGAATATCCATCTATTTCTTCTATCCTAGGACACTCTTGTAGGTAAAAAAAAAAAAAAAAAAAAGCATCACGCAGTATCTAATGAGTCATATCACAGTAAAATTTTCCAATTTTTAATTTGAGATTGGGAGAAAAATCTGATTAATCACCTCACTATAGTTGACCTCATGCATCAATGCTATATTTTCTCACTTATATAGCTATAATTCACACTTATACTTTGAATATTGTTTTTGAAAATAGTTAATCTGTAACTTTTTTTGACTGTAAATAAATGTATTTGTATTATTAGAATCATTGACGTCTAAAAAAGTTATGCAATTACATAATTTGTGACTTGTAACTTTACTCATTTCATCAAAAAGTAATCTAATTACGTAATGCATTACTATCTGTTTACATAATGAATGTTGCTTGCAATGCATTTATTTACTCGTAACATCAAGAAGTAATCTGATTACGTAATGCACGTTATTGTAATGTGTTTCTTTACTCGTAACATCAAAAAGTAAGCTCATTATGTGCATGTTACTTGTAATGCGTTACTTGTTAGATCAAAATGAATCTGATTATGTAATGCATGTTATTGTAATGCATTGTTAGATCAAAAAGTAATCTGATTACATAATGCATGTTACTTGTAATGCATTACTTGCTCAATCAAAAATTAATCTGATTATGTAATGTCTGTTACTTGTAATGCGTTTCTTTATTCGTAACAACAAAAAGTAATCTGATTACGTAATGCACATTACTTGTAATTAATTACTTGTTAGATCAAAAAGTAATCTGATTAGGTAATGCATGTTACTTCTAACACATGGCTTTACTTGTAACATCAAACAAGTAATCTGAATGCATTATGCCTGCCCCAACACTGCTCATTCCAGATGAGATTGAAAAAGACGTATCGCTAGGTTTTCTCAGAAGAGGGCTATGCTAGAAATGTGTCCATCTCTAACATAATCCGAATTATCAGCTAATAAGGGTAAACATAGTGTAAACAAGGGTGACATCCTCTGGCACACTGGAGGGAGCATCTGAGTGTTTCCACAGTTGTACATTGACAGGCTGTAGACATTTCTGATGGAATCACATCCTCATGTTCTGATATCCAAGATACACTGAGAGCAACTTGTATGAAGGTCAATTGCCTTAGCAATATTTCAGATTTATATACTTTTTTTTATAGTTTTCAAATGATTTGATGTAATTGTATTGATTAGTTTGTTAAATGCACATACTTTATCTGTTTGATTCTTGTATTATGTGTAATACAGTATCTCTTCAGTTTAAACTATAAATACATGCCACTCAAGTGGACATCTAAAAATCTCTTTGAAAAATTTGTTCAAATTAAAAAAAAAAAAATTAAATCAAATCTTGTTTTTCATGCCCTAAGAGCAATAAAAACACAAAAGAAAAAAAATCCTGACTGAGGATATCATAATTAATGCATGAAAGGGTTAAGGTCTACCACTGCACCATGTTCCAAAACACATCTTCCGACTCAAGATGGATTTTCCCTGTTAGCTTGGCCTTATAAAGCATTATTAAGTTGAGAGAGGTACAAGAATCTCTGCTCTGTCACCATTGTACTGAGAAGGCATTTTGAATGAACAGCCTTCTCTGAATGACAAGTCATCAAGCTCATTGTTTGACACAGACTTCTGCTTATTCACATTTTATAGAAGACAGTAGAAGCTGTCAGAATGAGGGAACAAAAGGGCATTCATCAGCACAACTCATAACACCACAGGGGTGCATATCAATGCCATCAATCAAACTATTATTAATTTATGATGCACTGCATTAGGTTGCCTTCATCTTCATGTAAATGTCTACCAGAGTACAGTATAGGAGGAATGCTTGAAATAAAACCCTTATGAAGTTAAAGGGTTAGTTCACCCAAAAATGAAAATTAAGTCATTAATTACTCACCCCCATGCTGTACCAACCCCGTAAGACCTTCGTTCATCTTCGGAACACAAATGAAGATATTTTTGATTAAATTTGAGAGCTGTATAACTACCACATTGGCTCCTAAAGGACTGCCTCTTGACGGCCCAGAAAGTCAATGAAGAAAATGTTTAAATATCCCAAGTGACTACCGTGGCTCAACTATATGTTTATCAAGCGACGCGAATACTTTTGTGCGAAAAAACAAACAAAAATAACGAGTTTATTCGACTATTTCTTTTCTTCCTTGTAGGCCAGAACGAGACTTCCTTAGATTTCCACGACGCATGCGCGAGAATTGCGATCTGAAGTGGTGTAAGCTGATGTGAGCAGATCGCAAATCTCGCGCATGCGTCGTGGAAATCTAAGGAAGTCTCGTTCTGGCCTACAAGGAAGAAAAGAAATAGTCGAATAAACTCGTTATTTTTGTTTGTTTTTTCGCACAAAAAGTATTCGCGTCGCTTGATAAACATATAGTTGAGCCACGGTAGTCACTTGGGATATTTAAACATTTTCTTCATTGACTTTCTGGGCCGTCAAGAGGCAGTCCTTTAGGAGCCAATGTGGTAGTTATACAGCTCTCAAATTTAATCAAAAATATCTTCATTTGTGTTCCGAAGATGAACGAAGGTCTTACGGGGTTGGTACAGCATGGGGGTGAGTAATTAATGACTTAATTTTCATTTTTGGGTGAACTAACCCTTTAATGCATGACTTATTTAAGTGTATAATTAAAATATTAAATGAATGTCCCACAAGAATAGTCTAAAATTCCTACTCAATTTAAATTACAATAAAATAAAAATGAGTGTAGATGACTACCAGTCTCTTAAATTAAACATGTACCCAGACATGGGTGGCGCTAGCAGGTGCTTTAGCACCTCCAAGAAAGACCAAAACACCCCGATAGCACCCCCAAAAATAATAATGTCTGGAATCAATTATATTCAGGCTGTATTTGGAAGCCACGTGGTGAAGGAAAAATAAAACTAAGTCATTATTACGATATAATATAATATCTCGTTATTTCGACATAATAACCAACGCATTCTCACCCCAAGGCGTCACCTTTGACCATGCTTCAATATTTGACGTTTTAGGCGCCCTTTAGCGTCACTTACATGACGCGATCCTACGGCGTCATCTAACTGAAGCTAAAGGAAAGCGTCAGTTAGAGGACGCGGTTAGGTTTAGGTGTGGGGTGGGGGTAGGGTACACGCGATCCTAGGGCGTCATCTTACTGACGCTAAAGAGCGCCTAAAGCGTCAGATATTGAAGCATGTCCAAATGCTCAGTTAAGTGACGCCTTGGGGGTGAGAATGGGCTGTAATAACAGGGGTTTTCTTGCATTGAATTTTTTTGAAGGTTGCCAAAGCAAATTTTTGTCCCGCAAATCCTTTTTTGATCGAGGAGTGATGTACTGTAGAATAGAATGACTACTGCGCTTGACAGGGCCCCAAGTCCCCACTCCTAGGACAATTAACTCCTGTACTTTTTATAAATAAGCATATTTTAATCTGTCTTGATCATATGTGCTTTTTATACAATGACTGGCGAGGAGGCGGCTCCAAGACTTAGTGTACAAGGTAGCTTTCCCAGAGTGTAATAAAATAAATTAACCCCTTTTCTACTACCAGCCTACAAGACAGGAGGAATGCCCCTACTCCAAGATGACAGAAATTGAAGGTGTATTTATTCTAAAATAAAGAAAATGATTGTAAGTGCCAAAAATAAACTTTTGTTTCACATCACTTATGAATGAAAAATAAACAGTCACAGAAATAAAGCTTCAAGCTTATGTTCAGTCTCTTTCCTTTCTGCAGGAATACTCAAGTCAAACAAAATAAAATTAACAACAGCTCCAACAGAATATTCAGGTGAGAACCAGTTCCCTTTCAAGGGAACTTCGAGCTGCATCGAACGCTGTGGGAACGCCCCTGCGTTGTGCGTCATGAAGTACGTACGGAATCAGCCCAATGGAGAGACGGAAAGTCATAGGCGGGTGACGTTATTGACCAGGAAACTATAAAGCACCCCACACACAACTGTCACCGTGACGGGCAACGTCACTTTTCGTATGACACAGCCATACGTTCAGCTGCGGTCACACTTGTAACTCATGACACTAATAGTACAAGCTCGGTACAGCTTCTCGTCCGCTCATCTCGACACTTGTCAACTGCTGTTCGCGTAAAATAAAATAAAATAAATCACTACAAAACTGTTTATTTCGTCTTTCACTCAAATTTACTCGCACTCCCGATCGTTTCACTCGTGCGCTCCGAATTTTCTCCTTCTTGCTCACTGTCCCGGTTGCTGTATCTTCCGAGAAAACGTTCAAAATAAAAGTCCTTGAAAATCTCCACATTCTCTAAAAAGCGTTCCGCCCATTCAGCTGGCATAAACAACATTTAACTAAACGAAAAACCTATCCAGTAATTAAATGTTTTCTATATTGACGCCAATCTTTTGCGATATTCTAAACTGCCGAGATAATCACACAAGCTTGCCGTAGGCTGGACGTCAACTAATGACACGTCACACGTCCGATACGCAAACGACTCATTTCAACCATTCTCTGTAATGAATAGTTAAAACAACTGACCTGTCCAACACTGAAACTCATGAGACCTGTATCGGTGTATAAAAAAGGGTAACTTAATTAGATTAGTTAACATTTAGGGTCAATACTATTAATAAACTGCACTTCTACAGCATTGTTAATGCTAATTTCACTATTTAGAGAGTCTCTAGCTAGGCACACTATATGTGCCATTAAATAAGCGCATTTAGTTTAATTTTTGTTAAAATATTTTTTACATCTATGCTGATTATGAAAATTGAACAGCATGAGTAAGATGCACAATAAAAAGATGGGTCAAAAATGATTTTGACCACTAAATTAAGTTTTGTTTTGTAGAAAGCCTTTCTTTAATGTGGATTTCGTTTTGTATAAATTGTTTCTTAATTTTATTAGTTGTATCTTAACAAAACATTAGCTATTGCTCTTAATGTCATTGGAGGCATTAAACTTTATTTAGTCTTTGTCACAAGGGGTCTCAAATGAATAGAAGTTTGAACCCCAGTACTTCTTTGTTCTCCAAAGCAAAGTACAAAAACCAAAAGACCTAAGGAACCAAGACTCATCTATAACATGTGTGGCATATTAAAAATAAGATCTGACAACACAGTAAAGGAACAAGAGGGTATTTAAATACTTGAACTAGTAGGTAAACAAGACACGTGGACATCAAAATAAAACATCAAAACGGCAGTTCAGAGCTAGGGATTACAATTTCTCCCTCAGAGGAATTCCCAGATAGTTACAAATACAATTCATGATGTCATACTCTCAAAGAAGAGAGTATAACCTCCTACTTTTTAAATATTCCTTCAGATTATGTAGGTTCTTGGTTCAGTGAAGCTTAATGTTTTGGGGGGGGGTAGTAATTTCTATTCTTCTCACACTGTCTCTGACTTGTGTCTTCAGTAAACTTATGGGATTTGCAATCTTATGTAGGATTGGAAATGTATTGGTCAAACAAATACCCCAACATTTTCATTCCTATTTACCTTTCTGTTTTACACCTTCCTTTCAACTTGCATATTTTTATTTTCCACATCTTTCTTCTCACATCACATTTGCTTTCCCAAACTCCCAATGATGTTATTCCAGTCAGTGTTCTGGCTTTCCAGTCCTTCCTAAATGTAGTTCCCTTTGTCCACTCTACCTTGGGAATATGGCCAAGGGCAATCATTAATAATTCAAGCAGACTTCAAATGTTTTCAACTCCGTGTAAAGGTTGAGTGCTGGAATCAGGAGAGACTTTCTGAGTCTATTTCAATCAGGCCACCTAGGGATTCGGCACACCTGTGTGAGCCAGCTCTGTTGTCCGAAACCTGAAGAGGTTTGGAGTTTTGGTCTTTTGTTTTGTTATTTATCTCTTTTGTTTTTCCTCAGATTTGCTCAGAGAAAAATACAAAAGCCACCAGCAATTTTCTGATGGAGCGATAATTGCACAACCAGTTTTACTGCTTAATGAACTGTTAAAATCAACCCCTCGCAGCTGTTCAAATATTTTTAGAAAATGCGGTATATTGACAAAACATGAAAAACACCACTGCCTCATATCACTCATTTTAAAGCACAATTTTGCCAGAACAACTTTGAAAAACCTTGTTTTATGAAATCTTTGCTCAGCGCCATGCCCGGCTTTCTTCAGAGCTCCAGTGGGGACATGTTTTTCGGTAATCACTGGTTCTTAACTACTACTCTGTGCGGCGACTAGCACGCATCTCTGAACTGAGACTCACAAAGCCCAATGCAGGGTCGACCGCATTAATGAATGGTTGCTTGGATACAGTCAAGTGCACTGATTCTATTCACCGAGCTCGGCAGACCTACCGGGGAACACAAGTAGACAACATCCAACCAAAGTGCTCTCAGCCCCTGACTTTTCCTGCTTAACCCTCACATGGCCAACACACACCAGCTCTCTGCCAAAACAGCTGGAGACACCATGAGAGCAGAAGAGAGAAAGAGAGTGAGGATGTGCATGGTCTAAGCTTATGTGCATCTGTATGCAGTCTAAAAAATGTAAGATAAACCCCAAAACAATTTATTTTCTTCAATTTAGAAAATTAAAAAGTTTTCTCATAACTACAGAGGGCCCAAGGTCTGAGACCATTCGTGAAACCGCTTATTTTGTATTGCTAAAATTAGAAACATAGAAAATATTTCACAATCCATAAAAATCCAAAATCCAAAGATACAAAATCCATAAAAAAAAATCGAACTTTATATAACTGAAATGGTTGTCTTTCTTGAAACCCTTGGATAATATCCAGAGTTTGTCCAAAGCTACAGAAGCTAATGTTAATACACTCTCTGAAAAAAAGGCGCAAAAGCTGTCACTGAGGCATTACGTTTTAAAAGGGTGCTTAACGGGTGCATATTAGAACCTAAAGCGTGCAAAATAGCACCTAAACATAGTAGTGCCTTTTAAAAGGGTACTGCCCCAGACCGAGCTTCTTTTTTTATTTTTACTTTCATTTTAAAAAATTAACTAAGATTAATAAATTCTATAGATGTATTGTTGTAGATGTATCAATTTATCAGTCTAACCACTTTTAATATTGAACACAATCAGAGACTCACATTTCCTCACAGTGTCAGCTTCCACTGACATCTTCCGTTGTAAGAGCAAACGATACTTGGTGATCCTGGCGCAGACTGACAAGCTCAGAGCTAATAAACAACCTGTTTGGCACAATCTCTAATGACTGATTCATCAGCTGTGTGTTGAAATCAGAGCAGGACGAGTCTGAGTCTTTACTGACGACTGTCGAGGTAGAGCGTTTCACCGTCAGCCTGCATCTCACCGTTAATGGGCTGTCATGGGGGAGGGAGGAGTTGTCGGTATTGATTTTGTTATTGAGTAAGATGTTGCAACATCTTACTCTATAGGGTGATAAACGCAGATTGAGTCATATGAATCTCCATGTGATCGATAACTCTATCGTGCCGGTAAGTCTCTCACTACAAGGAAGCACTCGGTGTGGTCACAGTTAGTTTGTCTCTGATGACAGACAGTTCAATCCAGGATGAAGACTCATTCTAGATCCTGTGTATACATAGTAAAGATTTTCAAATTATTCATTAAGTTGAATTTGTTGATATTTTTTCACAATGTCAGAATGCAAAAATTGATGTTTTTGCTCAGGGTGCTTGTTCCAATTGCATGGCACTGCAACGGACATGTCTACAGCATTTATTATAGTCTGCTCTAACTGCTTCATTAATTATGAATAATGATAAAATGGAAAAATGAATTCCACATACTGTTCTAACATCTCAGAGTAAGATGATACGAGAGAACGATGCATAGATATCTCTCTCTAGCAGGTTAGTGTTGAAGGGAGTGTTCTTTATGCAACTTAATTGCAGAACTTAATTCCCCTCTTGACTGACCTTGGTGAGGTACAGACAGTCTCTTTTAATTACCGCTTATTAGCAACAACACAGGGAAAAAAGAAAGAAAAAGACAGAAAGGTTCATTACACTGCATGTTTAAAAAAGAGTTTTGTTAATTTTATTAAGAAACTTCATATTACTGTCAAAAAAAGTCCACAAGAATTTCGTGTGAAAGATTTTTTACAAGCGGATATTGTATTCAGTTGATCATGTAAAATTACTCCCCAAAGTTGTTTGAAACCTGTATGGATTTCTTTCTTTTGCTGAAAAAAAGAAGATATTTTGAAGAATATAGGTAACCAAACAGTTGATGGACCCCATTGACTTCCATTGTATTGAGCCCATCAACTGACATTGGCCCACCATACACAGATATGGTATTGTATGCTATAATTAGGATTAGTACATCAAAAAATAATACAAATTCTGTCATCATTTACTCACCTTCGTGTTGTTTCAAACCTGCATATTTTTTTTTTCTTTCTCTTGTGGAACACAAGAGTCCACGCTTTTGTTTTTTATGGCAGGAATTTCAGTGAACAACTTAAATTTATGTTTTTCCTCACACAAAGATATATTGCTTCAGAACACTTTCATTTTGCTTTTATGGTCTTTCATTGTATGAAACAGAGAAGCAAAAATATCATTTTGTGTTTCATTGAAAGAAAGAAAGAAAGAAAGAAAGAAAGAAAGAAAGAAAGAAAGAAAGAAAAGAAAGAAAGAAAGAAAGAAAGAAAGAAAGAAAGAAAGAAAGAAAGAAAGAAAGAAAGAAAGAAAGAAAGAAAGAAAGAAAGAAAGAAAGAAAGAAAGAAAGAAAGAAAGAAAGAAAGACTTTATTAGTCATACAGGTTTGAACAACATGAGGGTTAGTAAATTACACACCTTTCATTTTAGGGAGAACTGTCTCATTTCATTTTCCATTGATACAGTATCTCCACTGTAAAAAATATTTTCAAGATTTGTTATTACAACATATTTTCTTTTGTCAAACCAACTTTATAATAATTTATTTAGTTGAGATAACTTATTATTTTGAGTTTCTGATGATTAAATTAATCCCCTTTATTGTATTAACTCACTTTTTCCAGTTCAATCAACTTCAAATTTTAAGGCAACCTGCAGGTTACTTACTTTAAGTTAAACCAACAATATTTTTTTTTTTTACAGTTTAGTAATCACAACATTTTTTATTTTGTCAAATCAACTTAAATAATTTATTTAGTTCAGATAACATATAATTTTGAGTTTCTGATGATTAAATCATTCTCCTTCATTGTATTAACTCACTTTTTCCAGTTCAATGAACTTAAAATTTTAAGGCAACCAGGTTACTTTTTTAAGTTAAACTGTCAATATTTTTTACAGTGTAGCTACAAGGGTTGGGCATTGAAACTAAAACACAATAATTTTTAGTATATGGTGTAGAGCCATTTTGCTGACAGTTACTCCTGTTGGATGTTGTTCGTCCAGCATTGGTGATATGCTGGCATTACACCCATTATGTTATGTGGATTGCGATATTTATATACAGTTGCTTGCTCTGCTAATAGAAGGAATGGATTGACGTCACTTTCCCGCCTGAACAATCCCCCTCAGCCTGACTGAGTGGCAAAAGATTTGCTGTGTGTCTGGATTTAATAGGGGAAACTGCAAAAATGTGAGTAAAATGAACATTTTTATCAATTTAAACTAAATGTTGGACTCAATATAATAGTGTTCCTTACAACTTACTAAAGATCCAGTGATCCATGGATATTGACATGCAGCCAGGAATCGTGTTGCCTGACATTTATGTTTGCCTGATTTCGACACCGGGAAAATAAAAGCAATATAGACCTAAACATAAAGCAATTTTGCCTGTGAACGCTTTATATAAATACAATATAGGTAGGTCTAAATCCGGGTGATCCGTTACATCAGTGCTATATATCATCATATCGTCCAGCCCTAAAACTTTATAGCTTTTTATTTGGGTGAGTGTTTATTAAAAAACATCAAATAATGCAAAATCTGCAATGATAACTATTTAATTGATGGGTTGTTAACATGTTTAACAATACAAAATATATGAGTATGGTTTTACACCTAAATTCACAACGCATTCTCACCCCAAGGCGTCACCTTTGACCATGCTTCAATATTTGACGTTTTAGGCGCCCTTTAGCGTCACTTACATGACGCGATCCTACGGCGTCATCTAACTGACGCTAAAGGAAAGCGTCAGTTAGAGGACGCGGTTAGGTTTAGGTGTGGGGTGGGGGTAGGGTTCACGCGATCCTAGGGCGTCATCTAACTGACGCTAAAGGGCGCCTAAAGCGTCAGATATTGAAGCATGTCCAAATGCTTCCCAAGGCGTCAGTTAAGTGACGCCTTGGGGGTGAGAATGGGCTGAAATTCAGCATACTGACACAAAATGATAACTGCAAATCCACCTTTCGCTGACTGGAGTCCAGTTGTTTCTGTGAATTGCAGCGATCCATTTGCTTCTCTTTCTACAGCAGTCTGTAAAAATAAACCTCTGATTTTTTATTTTTTTTTGTTTTTGTTTTGTCAAATCTAGTTGTACAGTCAATCGCAAAGCTCTTTCCCACTTTATATGTGTTGTGTTTGTTTTGCGCGGCATTCAAGCTGAAAACATATACTGCCGCTCAGTCTTTTTGCCACTCACTGTGAGTAACTGCAGACACTCCGGCCAATGGTGACGTCACGCGCATAGCCTCTATTCGACCTTCTCACTTGCTCTTACAGATGGAATGTAAATTCTGTGAAGATTGGCCACCAGGCCGTGCATATACTGTATGCATGAAACCTCTATATCGGACAGTGTTTCAGTTTCATTGTCCAACCCCTGAATTAAAGCTATGCAATTGTCCTTTTTAATCAGACTAAATTATATATTCGGGGGTTTGAAAAGTTCCATTTATGCACAAGGTTAACAGTGATTGTCGTAATATTACATAAAAGTACTGACACCGAGAACAGTCAAAGACGCGATGAAATCGTCTCTGGTTACGTATGTAACCTTAGTTCCCTGAAGGGAACGAGACGCTGCGTGTAAACGCCGTGGGGAACGCCTCTGCGTGACGAGTCATGAAGCACGTATGAAATCTGTCCAATGGCGAGACGGAACGTCATAGGCGGGGTGACGTATCGACCAGGAAACTATAAAGCATCCCCGAAACACAAGCGCAACAGCTTCTGATAGGACTGAAGCAAGCGCTCACGGGCATGCTGGGAGTATGGCATAGACACGCAGCGTCTCGTTCCCTTCAGGGAACTAAGGTTACATACGTAACCAGAGACGTTCCCATTCAGGGAACTTCGAGCTGCGTGTAAACGCCGTGGGAACGCTAATACCAACGCCGCCATGCGAGCAGGTGTCCGTTGTATGAATATCAGGGTGCACATTCTGACGAAAGCATCTGAGCCCCAGGGGTGGAGCTGAAGTCCAGATGGTAAAACTTCACAAATGTGTGAGGTGAAGACCATCCTGCCGCCTCACAGATGTCACACAAGGGAACTCCTGATAAAAATGCCTTAGAGGCAGCCATACTCCGGGTTGAATGAGCCCGGACAGCCAAGGGAGAAGGCTGACCAGAGGACTCATAAGCAAGTGAAATGGCCTCGACCACCCACTTACTCATTCTCTGCTTAGACGCCGCAGAACCTCTATTAGGAGGCCCAAAGCAGACAAATAATTGTTCTGATTCCCTCCACAGGGCAGCTCTGTGGACATATGCGTCTAAGGCCCTCACCGGGCAGAGCAGATTTAGTTTCTCCTGGTCTGGTGTCCGAAACGGAGGAGGACAGAAGGCCTGTAGCACTATAGGTCTGACAACCGTAGTTGGAACCTTCGGAACATACCCCGGTCTAGGGAGGATGAAAGCCTTCGCCATACCGGGAGCAAATTTCAAGCACGAGGGGGAAACCGACAGCGCCTGAATATCTCCAATCCTCTTTAGGGAAGAGATGGCTAGGAGAAAGATGGTTTTGAGAGTAAGAAACTTCTCAGGCACCTCATCAATGGGCTCGAAAGGGGCTAAACAGAGCCCCTCCAACACAACCGCTAGATCCCAGGTCGGTACCCTCGTACGCACTACCGGCCTCAGCCTCAGGATACCACGAAGGAAACGGGTTACCAGGGGATGTCTCCCAAGAGAAGCTCCACTCAAAGGGACATGGTAAGCGGATAGGGCCGCCACGTACACCTTTAGTGTGGAGTACGATAACCCTGTGGAGAAGCGTTCCTGAAGGAATTCCAGCACTGCCGGCAACGGGCAGTTAACTGGATCCAACTGTCGCTCTCCACACCAAGAGGTGAACAGTTTCCACCTCGAGGCATACAACTTCCTCGTGGATGGGGCTCTGGACTGGAGGATGGTCTCCACGACCTCAGTCGAGAGACCTGAATCTATGAGCTGGGCCCCCTCAGAGGCCAAGCCCACAACCTCCACAGTTCTGGACGGGGGTGGAGTATCCCCCCGTCCGCTTGAGACAGAAGGTCCCTCCTGACCGGAATCTCCAGAGGAGGACCCTCGAGAAGGGAAATCAGGTCCGCAAACCATACCCTGGTTGGCCAACGGGGGGCCACCAGAAGTACACTGGCCCCCTCCTGGCGAATCCTTTCCAGAACCCCTGGGAGCAGAGCAATCGGGGGAAAAGCGTACAGGGGTGCTCGGCCACTCCTGTACCAACGCATCCAGCCCCAATGGAGCTGGAGGACTCAGGGAAAACCACAGCGGGCAGTGTGAGTTCTCCCTGGACGCAAAAAGGTCCACTTCGGCCTGACCGAAGTGTCTCCAAAGGAGCTCCACCACCTCGGGGTGAAGTCTCCACTCCCCGGGCCTCGGCCCCTGCCTCGACAGGATGTCCGCTCCCCGATTTAAGTATCCTGGGATATAAATCGCTCTCAGCGACCGAAGTTTCCCCTGGGACCACAACAGGATCTGGCGCGCCAGCTTGTACAATGGACGTGAGCGCAGACCCCCTGGTGGTTTATGTAAGAGACCACAGACATGTTGTCTGACCGGACAAGAACATGATGATCTCTGAGGTCTGGGAGAAAGTGTTTCAAAGCCTGAAACACCGCCATCATCTCTAGACAATTTATATGCCATCGGAGATGATGGTCTTGCCACAGCCCGCGGGCCGAGCGACCACTCATGATCGCTCCCCAGCCCGTGAGAGAGGCATCCGTCGTCACCGTTACCGGCGACACGGGGCTCCCAGCGCAGGTCCCAGGGACAGGAACCAAGGTTCTTTCCACATAGCCAGGGCACGGAGACCACGTCGCGTGACCTTGATCTTGCGGAGCGGGTTTCCCCTCGGGGAGAACCCCTTGGTCCTGAGCCACCACTGTAGTGGTCTCATGTACAGCAGGCCGCACGGTAACACGTTGGATGCTGCTGCCATCAGACCCAGAATTCTCTGGAATTCCTTTACAGTGAGTGACTGGCCTAGCTTCACTTGCGTGACAGTCGAGATAATCGAGGCTATACGAGCCGGCGACAGACGTGCCTGCATCGTCGTCGAATCCCATACCACGCCTAGAAAAGTGGTCCGCTGAACTGGCGAAAGCACACTCTTCTTGGCGTTGAGTCTCAACCCCAACCTTCTGATGTGGGCGAGGACGGCATCTCGATGCCGAATCGCCTGATGCTCTGATTGAGCCAGAATCAACCAATCGTCGATATAATTTAAAATGCGAATGCCCTGGAGACGCAGCGGAGCCAAGGCCGCGTCCATGCATTTCGTGAAGGTTCGAGGAGATAACGCTAGGCCGAATGGAAGGACCCGATATTGGTACGCTTCGCCCCCAAAAGCGAACCTCAGGAACTTCCGATGTTGCGGAAGGATGGAGATATGGAAGTACGCGTCTTTTAGGTCTATTGTGACAAACCAGTCCTCGGACCTGATCTGTGACACGATCTGCTTGAGAGTCAGCATTTTGAACTTGAGCTTCCCTACTGACCGATTTAAGAGGCGCAGGTCTAAAATCGGACGCAGCCCCCCATCCTTCTTCGGAACAATGAAGTACCGGCTGTAATACCCCAGCTCTCTGTCGGGAGGAAGAACTCGTTCTATCGCCCCCTTCATTAGCAGAGCTTTCACTTCTTGTTCCATAACCAGAGCCTGCTCGGGGGTCACCACTGTGGGCAAAACCCCCCCGAAAACGAGGTGGACGCGACCTGAACTGGATCGCGTACCCGCGTTCGATAGTCTGCAGGACCCAACGAGATATATTTGGAAGACTTCCCCATTCTACCAGAAATTCTACTAAGGGTACCAGCCTCTCGAGACTGGCCTCTGGAGTAGTTTTTAAAACAGAAACAGCGCCCTGTGACCGCGCACAGGCAGGGTTCAACGACCGTTCTGTATCGCTCCTCGGAGCAAACGAGCGTCCCTCGGGAAATCGCTCGCTGGGACCGTCTGCACCCCCCATTACAGGCAGGGTTGGCAGAACGAACCCCTGAGGGCACCGAGAGAGAGCGGGCGCCGGATTCAGCGGCGAACACCTCTGTCTCACGGTGGGGACCACCCTCAGTAGCCTGACACCAGTGGCGTCAGGACTTCTTCGACGAAGCCTTCCTGGCGACAATAACCGTCCTCAGATCGGTTCTATCCCGGGAAGACCTCCCCTGAGAACGCCGCGTCTCAGCCCAGTTTTGCTGGGGAGGAGCCCGAGACGCGACGCTCTTCTTCTGCTGCGCCCTATGCGAGGAACCCGACGGGCGGGGCTGCTCTCGCCCAGCAGCCCCCGAAGGATGAGTACGGACGGGGAGACATTTCTGGAGCGCCGCTGCCTGCTTTTTTCCCTCTTGGAATCTCTCAATCACTGCGTTCACAGAACCACCAAAAAGACCTTCGGTCGACAGCGGCGCATCCAGGAGAAAAGCTTTATCTTTCTCCTTCATATTAGCCAGATTTAGCCATAAATGCCTCTCCGTGGCCACCAGGGCTGCCATAGAGCGGCCGACTGATCTGGCCGTCTCCTTGGTGGCACGGAGAGAAATATCTGCCGCCTGACGCAGCTCATTAATCACGTCAGTGCTGACGACCTCCCCCTCGCTCATATCCTTCAGCAGATCTGCTTGATACGCCTGGAGGATGGCCATCGTATGCAAGCAAGATGCTGCCTGTCCCGCCGCTGAATAAGCTTTGCCCACCAAAACCGAAGTATTTCTGAGTGGCTTGGTGGGCAACGCCGGTGTTTTAAAAGACGATGCCGTCTCAGGAGAAAGATGGCTCGCCAAAACTTCCTCCATCCTCGGCATCGCCCCATAACCGTGTCCCCTAGACCCAGCAATATTAGCGTACATAGAGGTCTGTTGTGTCAAAATTCTAGCTGACACTGGTTTGTTCCACGATCTACACACCTCGGTGTGTAGATCGGGAAAAAAGGGCAAACACCGGCGTGGAGGTAGTGAGTGTGATTTTAAAAATCTCTCATCCATTTTACTTTTTACTCTCGACTCTTGTTTTTCAACTGGCCATTCAATGGTTAATTTTTCCACAGCCCGAGTCAAAACCTCCATCAGCTCTACATTCGCGGGAGACTGGGATGGCGAGTCCCCGATCTCCACTGAGTCCATAGACTCTGCATCCACACTTTCAACATCCAGCTCCTCAGAACTGGATAATTGAAGTGATGGCGCCTCAGCCCGGGCAGGAGAAACCGCAACGCGGACCCCCGCAGCGAGAACTGAGGCACTGGATCTACCAGGTAAGGGCAGAGAAAGGGCGGGGCCCGTCTCAATCCCCGCTGATAGATCCATCTGCGAACCCCACGACGCAAGCCTTCGCTGTGCCTCGGCAGCAGCGGGACCCGAGCCGCGGGGAGCGCGCACCGAACCACTCTCCTCGAAGAGTGCCCGGCGGGAGCGAAGTGTCTTCATGGACAGACACTCGCAGTGCTCACAGCCGGCCCCCTCGAGAGCCGACTGAGCATGCTGCACTCCCAAACAAACAACACACAGATCGTGTGTGTCCCCACCCGTGATGAAGCGAGGGCAGGGATGAACACACTTTCTGAAATTCTGCTGTTGTTTGTTCGCCATAATTTCCAATATATATATATATACAATATCAGACAGACAGACAATATTCATACATAGAGCGCTTGTGAAGACTCAGAAGCTGTTGCGCTTGTGTTTCGGGGATGCTTTATAGTTTCCTGGTCGATACGTCACCCCGCCTATGACGTTCCGTCTCGCCATTGGACAGATTTCATACGTGCTTCATGACTCGTCACGCAGAGGCGTTCCCCACGGCGTTTACACGCAGCTCGAAGTTCCCTGAATGGGAACATAATAATAGTATTGAGGATGATGTATTATTTTAACAGGTCTCACTTGCTTTGTCATGTTGCCATGGCGAAGTCTCAGTTTTGGCTGCTATGAGGAAAAGAATTGTCCCACGGATCCATCAATCAATGGTCAGATTGACCGTCCATTGGTCCTGCAGTGCAGGAGAACTATCATTGACAGAGAGCAGCTGTTCCCTCAAGCCCTATTATGACACCATCAGTGAAATGCTGTGGAATGGTGTGACAAAAATAATGAGGCAGGGATGAGCAGGGCAAACATCAGTCTGAGGACACACTTTTACCCTTCACTTTACTTCTACAACACCAGCGATGTATTATGAATATCCATCATTAGGACAGAGTTTGTTTGACCCGTTTCACACCTTCCCTGAGTTTGGATCAAACTTTTGGAATTGTTTTTTTTTTTTTTTTTTTTTTTTGGCAATGAAATGCAACAAATGTGCAACCAGCACTCAATGTAATATCTGCTGCTGCTCATTATGCTTTAGGGGAGCAGTCATTGGATACTGTATTAGAATAGGTAGGCTAATTAAGTAGCTTGGAAATATTAATACATGTTATTTAGAGTTTGCATGGGTTGTATTTCTGTTACTTGTTCGGTTAGTGGTTTTATGTAAAAATACAGGGTTTCAAGTTACCTTTGTGGAGATTAATGATCCTTTGAAATATGGGTAACACTTTCCAATAAGGTTCATTATTTAACATTAGTTAATGTATTAACTAACATGAACTAACCATGAGCAATACATTTGTTACAGTATTTGTTAATCTTCGTTGATGTTAGTTAATGATAATAAAGCTGTTCATTGTTTGTTCATGTTAGTTCACAGCGCATTAACTAATGTTAACAAGATTTTAATGAAGTATTAGTAAATATTGAAATTAACGTTTACAAAGATTAATAAATACTGTATAAGTGCTGTTCAATATTAGTTCATGCTAACTAATGTAGTTAACTAATGTTAACTAATGAACCTTATTGTAAAGTGTTACCGAAATATGTGTGAGTCTGTCAGTAGCAAATTCATGTTGAATTTGTTGGATTATAAAACTTTATCCCACTGGCTGGCACCCTTAATAAAAAATAGCATTTCAAATAATTATATTAAAATCACATGAAATCATACTGCCGTTCAAAACTTGGATTGGGGGCGCCGTATTATTATTTTTTTAAGTAATTAATACTTTTATTTAGCAAAGATTCCTTAAATAAATCAAAAGTGACAGTAAAGAGATTTACATTTTTACACATTTAAATAAACACTTTCAAATGAATGATGTTCTTTTAAATGTAATTTATTCCAAAAACAGTGTAAATTAATTAATGAATGAATTAATTAAGTAATTTTGACTAGTATTTATATACAAAATACAAAAACATTATATTAAAAAAACAATAAGTTTCATATTGTAAAAAACAATATGTAACATTTCAAAATCATCCATTTTAAATTGTAATAATATTTCAAAAATATTACTGTTTTTGTATTTTGATCAAATAACATATAGCCTTGGTGAATTATCCTGGTTAATGATCCTGGCTACTGACATAAGGTTAATGATCCTAAAGATTAATTATTTTCACAAACATTAAAAAAAAAAAAAAAAAGTACTGCACCCAAAGTTCTGAACAGTAGCATTAGTCCCACTCATTTGCAGGGTCCGCTTTATCAGAATTATCCACACACACGTTGATTTGAGACAGGTTTTATGCAAAATGTCCTTTCTGACTCAACCCAGCACTGACACACACACACAAAAGATCCAATCCACGCCTGGAGCAATCCCACACTGACACGGGGAGAACATACAAACTGGGGCTCAAACCATGGACCTTCTTGCTGTGAGGCCACTGTGCCACCATGAACAGTGGTGTATATATTATATAAGTCCTGCAGTCTATCTGCTTTTGATAATCTAACGATTCTTTCAATGAGCCACTGCCTCAGTGGCAGCTGTAGAGACCAGGCCTCACCTCCCTGTGCCCTGACAGACACGTAACAGCCATACTCTTCACACCGCACTCTCACACCTCATCTCTCAGAGAGAAAGATGCAGACAGACACACACTTTCCACTCCTCTAGAGAGTACGTAACTAGGTCACTCTATCCCATATGCGAGCACATCCTGAACTCTGTCAGGTAGCACAACACTCTCTCTCTCCCAAAGCTGAAACAAAAGTCAAATCTAATCAGTCCAGACGCAATTCAGTCAACTATAACACCGCAATTTAGTGAACATTGTTTAGACAACAAATCCTATTGGGAATACATTTTTAACAAAAGATAAACACCCTTGACACAAAATAAACATCCATTACACAGACAAAAAAAGTCTACTGTAATGGATTCAGTTTGATTTATGGATGAGAGCAGCTTCTCACTAAAATGTTCAAAATGATAAATTTAGATAAAACAACAAGACCCCTCTGTGAGCATGAGTGGATTTGGGATCCATTTATCACCATTACATTCACATTAATTTAGCTGCAAATATTAGTTCATTGTCTAAAACATAGAGTGGATGTTATTAAACACGTTATTAACTATGTTTGCTTTTCATTAACATACTAATCTAACAGCTACTGTTCTGGTGACAAATGTGAACCTTTGAATAGGTTTATAGGCCTGCCTCAGATGTTCAAATAGGTTTATATTATACTAAAGAATTCGCCACCATCGCTACTCTTTCAAAATTTCAGAAGGTCACTCAAAATCACAGCTAAATGTCTGTCTTGAATTGCTTGATGTTGGTGGTCATTATTTCAGTGTGTAAGAGGAATGCTTTGAATGCCAAAAAAGAAAATTACTGCACTTTGAAACACCGACGCATATGCAAAGTTATCAAATAACGCCTGGATCGTTCAGACAGACATTACAATAATAATGAGACAAAACAAACTCATCACAAACTGTAATGCATCGTGCTGTGAGTATATCCTGGTTTGAGGATGTCTATCAGTCATTGATGGGAAGTTAATTCAGGATGGAGTAATTAGTCCATCCATTACCTTTGCCTGTATCCTACTGATCTTAAACTTCACCTGACATATAAAATAAGTCAGAAAAAAGCCTTTTATTGAGCCTTTGAACAAAATTCCTTAAAAAAAGTCTGCATTCATGTTTTTTTTAGAGTAGGCTGTTAGATATAGATAGGGGAGCATGGGACACAAGAATTGTATTTAAATACAATTCTATTTAGCATTTGTACATTAAAAATTGTCCTATTTATAAAACCAAGTGAATCGTTTACGCATTATTACATTTATTCAAAAATATTAAATAAAGCCAATAAAAAAATTAACAATATATTTTATTTGTGAATATCATATTGTTACAGGTATTTTCATCAGTTATCAAGATACGAAGGTGTACCTTTAATTTCACCAAGCTGATTGCTGACTGAACCCCACAGCCATCATGTTTTAGGCCATTTCAATTTAGATTTTTGTGTGACTTAAAGCAGTGAAATTGAACTGGGTGAGTTGTTTACTTTTTTTTTTTTTTGCACAAATTAATCATATCCAACCATAACCAATCATTTTTTATCATAGCATGAAGGAAGTATTCATTCTCAATTACCCCCCGCCCACCAACAAACTATGTGAGAATGAATGGGGTAAAGTCTTGTGGTTTTTAGGGGTCTGTTTAAAGTCTTCAAGTCAATCATTTCACATTTTGTAATATTTGTGCTGTTTTGAAATGGATTATTTTCTCATCCATTTTTCTTTTTTTTTTTTTTGCCTCCCCTGCCTCCTGCATGAAGGAAACGCCCTTGGGCTTTGGTTATGAACAAATTATCAGAAGATCTAGTCCTGACTGAAATTTTGCTGCAAGACCTGAAGCAAGTAGTTCATGCAAAACGATCCAAATATATCATTGACCTGAAGAAATGCTGTAAAAATGGGCCAAAAATGTCTGTATGTGGACATAAAGGACTGAAAATCGAAATATCCCAAAGGGGGCTTTGTGATTGAACATGTTTTATAAAGTTGTCTGCCTGGTGTGTGCTGCTAAAAGTGTATTAGGATCCCAGCTCAGTTTTATTTAGATGCCATAAATAAATCATCATGAGTGAGTCATGATCATTAGCAGCAGCAGGTCAGTGATGACATATGAATTAATGAGCATTTAAACATGCTGTAAATGCTCTCCAGGGTCAATAGTGCTCATTGCAACATATTTTACGTGCGCTCCTTGTGTTGTTTAATACTCAATTATGGTCCTCTGGCTCTGCCAATAGAGACTAGTTTATGGTGAATGTCAAAACAGTGTACAAGCTTCATTTGAATATTGCCTGTTAAGCTCATCAAGAGCATGTGAAGCTACATCATAATGACGCAGCATGCAGCTTCTCTCGACCCAGCAAGCAGTGACACTTACAATACAAAGAGGCCTTGTCACACTGCTCTACACCAACACATAGAAGAACCATGATGACGACCTCGGTGGGCCTCATCACTTTTTCATCCCGAATAGCTCCTTCAAAAAGACTAAGCACTTTACGGTCTCAAAACCCAATGGTCAATCAACTTTCTCTACATGTGAACAGCAAAAGTCACCAGTAAAAATACTGAATCATCCTCCAAAACAGATCAACTGACTTTGACTTACAAAAGTTATTATTTTTACCCCAATGATAAATTGATGTTTTCTTGTTTCAAATGAACGAAAAAACGAAATGCACATTTCGAACTTAAATGGTTGTAATTCGATTGCTTTGGAATATAGACGTAAGATTGGTCTCGTTTTAAAGAAGACATTTGGCAGATTTTGTAGAAGTGAAATAAATTAAGAAAATGGAACAGAAAAAAAGTTATAAAAGTTTGAGTTTATGGAAATGTACAATGTAAAATAAATAATTATTCATATTTTTTATATAAAATATATACAGTATTTTCAAAACCTGGGCTACTCTAAAACTGCAGAAAAATCAAAGCAATATCTGAACAAGTTGTGTTTAAAATTTTAGGTTGATATCTCAAAAAATGTGCTTTCAGTGAGATTTTGTTTGGGCACAGTACCAAACTTTTTCACTAGGGCACAACCAGACTCCATTACATATAGTGGCGCCTCCATTTCCATATGTGTTTTGAGTGATATGAACCATTATTTCCACAATTTTCATACAATTTATGAAGTAGACATCCTATTCAAAAGTAGTTTGGGAAGTTTGTTAGATTTTGATATGAATTCAACCTCTAAGAAACACATACAAAGAACACGCATGTGCGTTATAGCTTCCTGCCACATCACAAATGGTGAATTTATTATTTTTTTCTTTATTTTCAAAACATTTTCAGACCATTTTTTTCTAAAATAATTGAATGGATGCAATCTTTTGAACCTTTGGCATGAAAACAGAGGGTTTTTTGTTTTTTTTTTTTTGTTTGTTTGTTTTTTGTTTTTTACGGCTCCTCTGTAATTTATTTTGAAAATCAGTCACCAAATATGGAAACTAGAGATTGTAAGCTTTCAAATGATATATAGTTTAATGATAATATTACTTAAGATCTTTTCTAAGATATTATTGTTTTAAAAATATAATGGCAAGCGTCCCACCTGTGGGACAGTGACAGTCAAGGGGTAGCCTAACATATAAAATATTATATTCTCTGAAAACACATTTTAAATGTTGTATTTTTGTCTCTAAGGTAATTTCACAATTATAGGCTGTGTTCAACTGCTCTTTTAGACACGCACTCGCAAACTTCCCTGAGCACTTCCCCTTGGGGGAATCCCTGCCGCCATTTTGAAGTGCGTTCCATTTCATGAAGTGGATGAGGGATGTTTCTATGGACAGACCCTTGGGAGCGAGTCTACTCCAATTGTACACTTTAAGCAGCTCTATATCCACAATTCAACTTGACTGTCACGCTACAGCATATCATGCTTAACTGGTGTATAATATATCAATTATGATGAGATTTGATTGCAAAATACTTGCAGCTCCTCATGTTTACAGTCAAAGTTTACGTTTTTGTGTTATTTTATATTTCTCCAACAACTTATATGTATATAGAATCTTATATATATATATATATATATATATATATATGTGTGTGTGTGTGTGTGTGTGTGTGTGTGTTTTGTGAATATAGCATATTCTATAAAAAATCGTTTTTGTACAAAAAGGACCCTGCTTAAATTGGACGGAGGGTGCTTAGTGAAAAAGACACAAATATCTAAATTTAAACAAAATTTAAGTCACACTTTGGCTGAGTGTGGTATAGGTTTGACGCAAAGACAAAATCTCTCTCTCTCTCTCTCTCTCTCTCTCTCTCTCTCTCTCTCTCTCTCTCTCTCTCTCTCTCTCTCTGCTGTTAATGTAATCAGTACAAGTAGGTCAAACTAATATAAACTAATATAATTAATAGAATATGTAATGCAATATCTGACATATACTATAAAGCATCATTATTAAACACATTACTTAAAACACATATATGAATTTCTTAGAATTTTTATTAAATTGCAATTCTGCTTCCTTTAATTCAAATGTGAAATGTAATTCTAGATCCTGTTTTTGACATCAATTCAAATTCAATTCAAATTCAAGAATTGAATTGGAATTCAGGAGTTCAGAAATTCTGAATTGTGCACAAGCCTGATATATATACATTTCTTTTTTTTCTTTTTTTTTTTAAATGTGGTTCAAAAATAATTTAAGAATTGCAGCATCTATAGTACTGAGTGAAAGTATTTCCTTTTGCCATTAAGTGTAATAATCCAGTGATCTGACAACAGCTGGCACTCCACGCGGAGATCTGATCTCACCATCAACGAGTCTGTCTGGGATTACATGAGGATGCAAAAGAAACTGAGACAGACTAAATCCAGAAGAACTGTGGCAACGTCTCCAAGACACTTGAAGAAACCTTCCTGCAAAGATACCTGAAAACCTATGTGCAAGTGTACCTAGGACAAAAGCTGTTTTAAATGCAAAGGGTGGTCACATCAAATATTGAATTTATCTATTTAGTTCTAATTTATTTAGCTCTAAAATCTATTTATGACATTATTTTTGAAAGCACCGTTGCAGCAGTTCTTCTGGATTTAGTTTATCTCAGTTTTTTACTGTTTCTTCATGTAATCACAGACAGAATATACCAACTGTTGTCAGACAAAACTCACTGGATAATTATAATTAATGACAAAAGGAATGTTTGGAAATGTAAACTGATATTTCCTATTGACACACTGCTGCAAATTATAAATAACTGGTGAAAAACCTTTTTTGGGAGGTGAAAATATAAACTGCCTAAGACTTTTGGCACTATGTAAATTGCATTCAGCACTGATATCTTGGGTCTGTTTGTGCCATTACCTGATTTGCATATTTCCTTAAGTGAACTGCATGCTAAAACAACACAGACGGCGCAAACAAACAAACATTAGCGAATACCCCCGGTGTCTGGTTTGTTGTCATGGATACTAAATAAGTTTGTGATTTATGTCATGTGGGGTTTTGCTGAATTGCACAGGAGTTTCACTTTGGGTCCTGTGCTGAATTCATCTTACGTGGTCAGCAGCAGTTGTGAGTAGTTTACATGTCTAATGTTTTAGGAGAGGAAGTCTGTGTGGTGCGGGCGGTGCTGCACTGTTTATGGAGCCTTGGGGCTCATGAAAGCAAGGTAATGTCGGGTCAGCTTATTGCCGGTGTGACAGTACAAAATTTTCCATTTCGCATGACAAGAGTGATATGTGTGTTTACAGAGGGCCAGTTCTGCCTCTGCTCTCTCCCCTTATAGAGTAAGACAGCCAGCAAAGGGTCTTCAGCATACTGTTATGCTGTTCAAGAGCTTAACGCACTGTATGTGTGTATACATGCACGTGTGTGGTCTAGAAAGAGAGTGTCGCAGCGTACGACGTGCACCTGGGTGCCATTAAAACAAAGAAACGCACACACCCTTGATTGTGCACTAATATACACACTCCTGCAGTTCCTTTGGACCTTGAATACAGTAACCTTTAACAGACTCACGACAGCTGTGGCTCCTATGTCTCCCTACAGCTTATCTATTTATTTCACAGAGGGGAACATCCCTGCACTTTACTCATCAGAAAGATGCACAGCACATACAAATATATTAATACAACTGCATATGATCAAAGGTTTATGTTCCCAGATCTCTGCTGAGAAACACGGATTACAGCCTAGAGGTCACACAGAGGTTATTCTGACTTACGCAATGTGGGAACACGGCTTGCATAAAAAAATAAAAAAACACAAGGTGACAACAATGTGAAAGCTAAGATAAAAATGTACTGTATATGAATCTGGTATAATTTATTGCCACCAATGGTGTCCATACAATCATGTATGTTTGTATGCATGTATATGGACTGATAAATAGGCAGAAATGTCATGTTATACCATTCAAAAATGATTTTTAAGATGTATTATTTTATTCCGCAAAGATGCATTCAATTGACAGAATATTTTTTGAATGTCTTTACTGTGATTTTCGATTTCAAATAAATGCTCTTATTTTAAACTTTCTATTCATCAAAGAATCCTAAGGAAAAAAAATATCAACACAAATTCAGCATATTAGAATGATTTCTGAAGGATCATGTGACACTGAAAGCTGTAGTAATGATGTTGAAAATGCAGCTTTGCCATCACAGGAATATTACATTTTAAACTACATTCAAATAGAAAAGTCATATTTTTTTTCTAGAACAGTCAAAACTTTGTCAAACAAGGTGTCTCATTAATAAAGAGGAACAATCTGAGGCCTACTTGAACCTTAGATCGGGGTATATAAGCCAACAACAAAAAAATCTTCAGA
Organism: Pimephales promelas; assembly: GCF_016745375.1. Next base: position 49,094,150 of record NW_024121099.1, read on the forward strand.
AGCTGCGGCTGTAGATCTGTGAGAGGGAAATAAGTTATAAAACTGAAATGTTTATATTCAACTGAACTGAGCAACCTTTATGGAAATTTCTAAATAAAATTTTAGGTCCAGTGCTTGAAAGTTGGCATATACTGCAAAAGGCATGGCATTTCAGAACAGATATAGTCATTTTGATGGATATCTGTTACTCATCGCTTAAAGAACACACACACATTTGTTTTTCTACAAGAGTTTCAGATGACTTCTATAAATGTTCTATACTGAGGTAATGATATATTTGTATCCTTTAACCCTCAGGTGCTCTTTGGTCATTTCTGACCGAAAAATGTTCTGTTTTGAAATTTTTAAAAATCACAGCTTCATCGGAATGTTACGAAACTTGGTGACTTTTATGGCATTGGGTATGTGAACACAAAAACAAATTGAGGTCATGATCCGAGCAGGCTAAGTGGTCGTAAAAAAAATAGTCACACTTGTGCTCTTCGGTCAAAAATGACCGACCATAGGAAATGAATGGGAAATTCACAAAAACACAAAAACTTTGAGAATTTTTGTGTGTACAATCTACAAATTGGCCACGATGCAGAAAAAAAGTGCTCAGCATTGAAGGGGTGACACTGTAAAACATCAAGAGTGCAAAACAGACATACCCACCCCTACGCACACACATACACACACACTTTTATACACAAAAACACCAATAAATTGTGATTAAAGAAATCTGTTTTGAATATTTAAAAATCACAGCTTCTTCAGAAAATTACAAAACTTGGTGACTTTTATGGCATTGGGTATGTGAACACACAAAAAAATTGAGGTCATGATTCGAGCAGTTTAAGTGGTCGTAAAAAAATGAGTCACACTTTTGCTCTTCTGTCAAAAATGACAACCCATAGGAAATGAATGGGAAATTGATACAAAAAAAAAATTCTCTGAATTTTTGTATGTACAATCTACAAATCGGCCACAATTCTAAAAAAAAAAGTACACCACAAGAAAGGGGTGACACTCTACAACATCTAGAGTGCAAAACAGACACAGCCACCAACACACACACACACACATACAAACACACTTTTATACACATACACACCAATAAATTTTGATTACAAAAAGTATGTTTTGAATTTTTAAAAATCACAGCTTCATCGCGATGTTGCGAAACTTGGTGACTTTTATGGCATTATGTATGTGAACACACAAAAAAAATTGAGGTCATGATCTGAGCATGCTAAGTGGTCTTAAAAAAAATAGTCACACTTGTGGTCTTTGGTCAAAAATGACCCCATAGGAAATGAATGGGAAATTGTAAAAAAAAAAAAAAAAAAAAAAAAAAAAATAATTGTGAATATTTGTTTTTTGTCATTTTTTTTATAAGAAATAGTTTTTGAGATTGTTTCAACTATATATACAAATCCACCAACAACAACAACAAAAATGTGTTCATAAACAGCTGGGGAATTCACATGCCTCTCAATAGAGAGCTGTACATGCCATCAAGTGGTTACACCATGATTCTACGCTTTTTCTCTATACTGTAACCAGATGGTGCTAATTTTCTTCAAAAAATATTTTTTTTTCTGATGGCCTAGACTCTATATTAAACTAAAATACTGCATTAATATTTTTTTGAAGAAAATAATATATATATAGAAAATAATATTTTTCTATGGCAAAAATAAACTTTAAAAAAAAATATTGCATAAATATTAATAAATTCATTTAAATTGTCTCAAAATACTAAATTAAAAAGAATAAATATTATAGAACAAAAATAAATTGCATTGGTTTTACTGGGATGGAGAAAGTTTCATTTTTAGGTGTCCGGTCACTTTTGACCGGGAAGATAACAAGTGTGACTCCGAAACGAAGAGCACCTGAGGGTTAAACCGACAGCTAGACCTCATTTTTACATTTCAATTAAAACATTATTTACCACCTTCATTAGGCCATCTACATGTAGCTGATTTCATATTTTACTATAGGCAATACCTGATGCACACATGCACCTCTGAGGGTGCTATTTGTGTTTCACTGCAGCCACTGTGATGTAAAAACCTGAATTTATCAATTTCTGACTCTGAGCTATATGCACATCGGCATAAATCGCATCTGAACTGCACTCCATTGCTCTGATGTGTTACTCTCAGCAGAGCACTAAAAGTGACCAATCACCATGAAATCAAAATGGACAATTCTTGTTTTTATGGAACATTGCAGTATTTATTATAAATGAGTTATCCATGCACATCATTATTTTTAAATTTATGTGCCCTCATAATCTTTAATCAAAATGACGTCCACTCCCTCTTGCAATGATCCCCTTCTCTGATGACATGTTTACTGGTGAGAGGGCGGGACAACCTGTCACTCACAAGACCACAACTACAACCATCCAACAATCCAATCAATCAATCGAAATTAATCAAAGTCCCATCCTAGATTTATTTATTTTTTGTTCAAGAGCCATATCGCTTTGAGCTAAAACATAAAGTCACACCCAAGCAACACACATCACCTTATCTTACATATACTATTAACATTAAAACGTTAAATTATATTACTGCGGTCATTTACACAGCCAGTAATTATGTGAATAACTGCAGTCTGGTTTTGCTCCTTGTCACACGCTGAAATGGCTGTAGTTAAATTGATTAACGGTTTCCTTCTAACCACAGACAGTGGACATGTTTCCGTGCCTGAGCTTGTAAATTTAAGCGCATTGTTGGATGCTATTGATCAGTCTATTCTATTTGACAGGATATTTTAGGAAGTCTGGGACTCTGATAGTGTTTTTGTTTTGTTTTTCTTAAAGAATTCTAGACCACGGGTCTTCTCACATTATTCTGCGTTGAGTTGAAATTGGTGAGGAATGAATAAGGGTAATACGAAGGAATTTAGTGGAGTTGAGTCGTATATTTAATTTCCTGTGTCAATATGTGATTTTAGAAAAAGTAGAGTTGTCCGCTCAACTGTAAAAGTTTGCTGTTAGGGTGGATTTTTACACTGTCGCCACTGATATGAGTTTATTGGTATTCTTCAGAACCTTCAGGCCCACTTTGAGAGCTGAGAGTCCCAGCAGAGTTAATTAGGCTTTATATTGCTTACTGAAGCAGCGAATCTGTGGTTACACATATCAGAACCAGCTCCACGCTCAACAGCACACTTCCATCACAAGGCACGCCAGCACACTAAATCCATCAAGGATTTCCAAAGCCGATAACTGCTGAGGATTCATCCACTGAGCCACGTTTGAAGGACGTTACAGGAGAAAAAAGAGGGTTATTAATAATTCACATATACACAATATGAAAAGAACAGAAATTAAATTCAAGTGGTCTGCTTTTGGGCCTGAAGAACAGCAGTGCATATGCTCTTTGTGTTTGCTCATTAATTTGCTGGACTGGTTAAGGTTTTGATCCAAAAACACATAATAAATTGCAATTAAATGACAGCAGAAGGATAATTATGCATGCATGAATGCCCACAGAATTTTTCTTTCAGGTTAAGCAAAATTGCCAAAGTTTGTGAAGCTAGTTTTCATCAAATCTGTAAAAGATAACCAAAAGGTTTTTTTTTTTTTTTTGAAGCACTGGATTGCAATTAAACTAATTAAACTGCTTTGAATTGTGTACTTATTTTTTCTGTACAGTACATCGTATTTCTACATGTTTTCATTTTTAATGAGAATCGTCATTATTTAACTAACTTTTTTTTTTTTTTGCATTACAATATAGCTCTCATAGCCCTGCCCAAAAAAGTCAGTCTATAAGTAAAACAAACTCTGATTGACATATCAGTCAAACAACTCTATGAACCCAACCTTTTGTAGTCAAAGTTCTGGCAGTGAGACCTATACATAAACATTATCATTACATTTAAAGTAGCTATAACATGATTTGCAGCAGTACATGCTTTTACGAGGCCTTTTTTAGACTGGGTTTTGTTATATTTCCGTTTTTTCCCACAAAAAGTCTCTAAAAAAATGTGGCCCTTACAAGTAGGCTATAGCCAAACCAGAGAGAGAGAGAGAGAGAGAGAGAGAGAGAGAGAGAGAATTTTAGGAATTTGTTGCATGTGTCCTGCATCACACAAACTACTAAACAGACAAGTATTTTATGATCTATAAAAAAAAAAACATTTTTTTTTTAATCCTGGTGAGCTAGTTTAACTTGTAATTCGTACATTTACGCGAATAGGGCTTAGTTAAATGTACAATTACGAATTAATGACTGAGAGGACGCAAAGGGCGTTTTGAATGCCATATTTAAATGCGTATGGTTATTGCGCTCGCGAATGACTTTGCAAATCAATTACCATGTCCCCATTTCTGTATGGGTTCAGGCAAGCAGCAAGCAGGATGAGCCCACAATAAAATAAGGTGAAATCACCGTGCTGTCAAACAGTGTGACTGGTGCGAAAGCGAGCGTATACTGCCTCTGTGCGTCTCGCGCTCTCTCTGCTCCACAAACACCGATCGCGCGCTCAGAGCCAAACTAGAGAGCGCGAGACCTGGCAGCGGAGAGACATCGGGGAGGGAGAAAGGGAGTGTGCTGGTTTATGTAGAGGAAGAGAGAGAGAGAGAGAGAGAGAGAGAGAGAGAGAGAGAGAGAGAGAGAGAGAGAGAGAGAGAGAGAGAGAGAGAGAGAGAGAGAGAGAGAGAGGTTGGGAAAAGACTACCACCTCTATCCATCAGCCGAGCATCCTGCGGGAGTCACATCGTGCGCGCGAGCGGTCGGTGCTGCATTTCTGTCCGCCCGAACAATTGGATCATAAAACAGCGTAGGATGTGACAGAGGGACGCAAATAAAAACTAAACTATAATTTTTCCTACCCCAAACACGCTGGCTATTAATTTATTATTTTGTTCTTTCAGTTGGGTTGTTGTTTGTGCTTTTCCTCATTAATGTGCGGATTTTTCGGCGAACACTTTCAAAGTGATGTCAGGAGGAAATGTCATAAATGTAGCTGAATGAATGAAAAGTTTAAAGATTTTTCATGGGTAAGTAACAAAAAAACTCAACTGTTGAAAATTGGTTTGCTGTGTTTTGTACTAGTACATTTATTTCATTATTTTTATGTTGTATTATTTTTTTCTATGGGATTCATTAGTATTTGGGCGCAGCTGTGGATAACCGCGGTTGAAGTGTTAACAGTGCAAATCTTGATGCTCGTAAAGTAAGAACTACAGGACTGTCCGTATAGCGTCCGATATTTCATGGCGTTTTATTGTTTTGCATTAAGCTCAACAGGTTCGCATCTGTTTCAAACTGCTGTGCTGAAGCCAGGGTTCGGTGTCTCGAGCAGAAATCGTGCCTTACCCTTTGGAAACTGTCTTACATGAGCTGAGAATGAATAGTTTTGCAATCAGCTTTCTTTACAAGTTATCATGATGTCTGTACTCTATAATATTTGCTGCCACTGTAAAAGCAATCTTTTAAAATATGTTAGTAATTTTCTTTATTATATAAATGCATGTAAGAATACATGTGTGCAAAACATGGTCTATAAATGATGCCTGGTAAAAAAATAGACAACTATTTTGTTTCTTTGTTTTGGTGGAGAAATTGTAATTCTAACAAATAAGCTTAAGGTTTGAGTTTTTTGTTTTGTTTCGTTTTTTTTCCCCTTCTTTTCCATTGCAACTGTCTTCCCTATCTTTCCTTGTGTTCCATTTCCCCTTTTTTACATACTTCTATTTACTGTACCCTACTTGATTGCTTCCCTTTTACCTCTGCCACTCAATTCTGCTGGTTTCCTGTTCACTCTTGCCATATTTTCACTCCCATTTCACGTCTTACTCTTTCCCACTGGAACTCTCCTCTTCCTGTCCTCCCACATTTGCCAATCTCTCACTCTCTTCTATATTCCCATCTCCCTCTCTCTCTTTATGTAGATGGGGTCTAATCTAAAGTCAAGCTGGTTGTGAAGGTGTTTGATCTGGTCCCCTCGACCCCAGCCGGAGTCCCCATGGCTGCTGGAGTGGCAGCCTGGCTCCCGTTCGCTCGGGCGGCGGCCATAGGATGGATGCCCGTGGCCAACCTGCCCATGCCTGTCGCACCGACCAATAAGAACAAGCGACAGGATGAGCTTATCATCCTCAACGTCAGTGGCCGACGCTTCCAGACCTGGCGGAACACTCTAGACCGTTACCCTGATACTCTCCTTGGGAGCTCCGAAAAAGAGTTCTTCTTCAATGAGGAGACTAGGGAGTATTTCTTTGACCGAGATCCGGATTCGTTCAGAAGTATTCTTAACTTCTACCGCACAGGGAAGCTGCACTACCCACGCTACGAGTGCATCTCTGCCTACGACGAGGAGCTGGCGTTCTTTGGAATCATTCCCGAGATCATCAGCGACTGCTGTTATGAAGAGTATAAGGATCGCAAGAGGGAGAACACGGAACGTCTTATGGATGACCTTGAGGACAACAAAGACAATAAACCTCCCAACATGACTTTCCGCGAGACCATGTGGAGGGCTTTCGAGAACCCACACACTAGCACCATGGCACTGGTTTTCTACTATGTAACCGGATTCTTCATCGCCATATCCGTCATCACCAACGTGGTTGAGACGGTTCCTTGTGGGTCCACGCCGAATCAGAGAGACATCCCTTGCGGGGAGCGCTACACAGAAGCATTTTTCTGCATGGACACGGCTTGCGTAATGATCTTCACGGTGGAGTATCTGATGCGACTGTTTGCGGCACCCAGCAGGTACCGCTTCATGAGAAGCGTGATGAGCATTATCGATGTAGTAGCCATCTTGCCGTATTATATTGGGCTTGTCATGACCAACAATGAGGACGTGAGCGGAGCCTTCGTCACGCTACGGGTGTTCCGCGTCTTCAGGATCTTTAAATTCTCCCGCCACTCCCAGGGTCTCCGAATCCTTGGCTACACGTTAAAGAGCTGTGCGTCTGAGCTTGGCTTCCTCCTCTTCTCCCTCACCATGGCCATCATCATATTTGCCACAGTCATGTTCTACGCTGAGAAAGGTTCCTCGTCCAGCAAGTTCACCAGCATCCCGGCCTCCTTCTGGTACACCATTGTAACCATGACAACCCTGGGGTGAGTTGTATTGTCTCGGAATGACTTTCTCGGTATATTTTTACACTTTTTAACCCTAGACGCACATCAAGTCACACACCTAATACATTTCAGCTTAAAGGGATAGTTCACCTAAGTTAGGTACCCTTAATGTTACAATACTGTAATATGCATCTTTTAGGAGTAGAAAGGGTTTAAAGTTATCCCTTTAAGAGCTGTTGTATCTCTAATGGTGCAAATGTCTTTCTGACTTAAGAAAATAACAATCCAAATTTGTATGACTGCTTAACACAAAATTAGATCATTTTAAAGAATGTTTTTGTTTTTGGACTGCACTGACTTTCATAAAAACAGTTTATCAAAATATCTTCTTTTGTGTTCCACAGAATAAAGTAAGTCATGACCATTAGTAAATGATGACTTTTTGGGAGAACTATCCCTTTAAGTAGGCTTATGTACATGGTATTATAAACCAACTTAAATGAACAACTGTTTACTATACATTACACCTCATCAAGAGAGAAGACGTTTCCCTGCAGCTTGTGTATATTTTCCTTCTTTTCTGCGTTAACTGCTATTAGCATCTAAGCCTAATGACCATGGTTGCTGACTGCAGTCATGTCCCCCCAAAGCAGCGGTAGGTTTGGATTTAACTCACTGCCCCGGGCTAGACTTTATTCATCCCTATTATGCACCAATTAATATTTAAGCCTATGTGAAGCAAGCAGAGGAACATCCTTCAGCGTTTCTCCAATACACACTCAGACAGCAGCTGCAGAGCTGTTAAGCCCCATTCACTTCAACCCTGCCTCTCATAAATCACAGGCCATTTATATGTGTTCATGACTGATACACGTAGACGTTTGACACAATGGTTTTAAGAGTATGTGTAGGATTAATTTAGGCAATTAGTTTGAGTGATTATATGGTGTATAGTTGAGTAATCGGTTGCTACAGCTGTAGCTGTTGTGTCACTCTGACTTTGAAACTGGAGCTGAAGTCAAGTTTAGATGTTTAGTTTAGATGGCTGACTGCCCTTGTGCTCTGTGACCTCAAAACAAAAAGATTAAGGACTTCATTTATTGTGAACAGTAACTCATGAATGTTACATTGCCAAATGGTTTGGTCCGTGAAGAATACAGTTGTGTCGGTGTTCAGTCTAGAGTAAGAAACATGCTTATTTACACTTTTCTTTGAGAGTAGACTAATCTGTGTATATGAGGATGGCTAAACCTCTTAACAGGTCATTGTGTTGAAATATGACCTTATAGATCAACCATATTGTTGTCTCAATGTGTTGGCTAGTTTTACATGGATTTCAGAGTAGCGCAGATCTCTTTACTCATTACTACATTCGCATCAGAGATCCAGTCTCCACCCGCATCTGAGACTTGACCCGAGATGAGAGCGAGAGAGACACTTCTCATCAATAAATCACATGGTAGAAGTGTGTGTCACTGTGACTAATGTTCTCAGGTACATGTGCTGAACAATGTAAACCACAAAGTCATTTCCAACCCCGCTGATGTCATGTGTTGTCACTGCACGTGTGTGGGAGTGTTTCCCATTTAGTTCAAACCAAGGGATTATTTTTACATCCCAGATTTTGACAGTTGGTTGTGTCAGTGTAACACCTGTTGATCCTAATCTTTCTTATCTCTGCTCTTGACCAATGCAGTGGTGTGATTTACACGCCTGGTGCGTCTTTTATTCATTGATTTGTTCACACTCTCCTCGCTTTGTGCGGGACCCGGGTCTCCGGCATGGGGGGTGCTCTAACAAGGAGGTGAGGGAGGTTTACTCATACAGCTCTTACTAACTGGCCTTCGGTACACATATTAATGGGGTCTCCACCTCCCTCTGCCAGAGTAAAACGCAGCACTGCAGTTCAGCTTCACTTGTGAGACTGAGACATCAAGTTACCATGTAAAACACAGACCCACTGCCCTACAAACACATGCGTGATTCTCAGCATGTGAGCTTAGAGAACTATAGTTCCTCAGAAATATCAAGCATATATTGTGTGTGAATGGTTAATGTTCTTCTTGGCCTTGCCATATGTCTGAAGTGTTTTCCTCCTCCTCTGTATTGTTTACACCAGTAACATTTAATTTAGCTGCTCTACTGTTGAATTTCATTGCTCTGTGTTTTGTCTTGGCAAGAAAGCTAGTCTAAGAGTTGAAAATAAAGCAAAGGAGTGCAAGAGGAAAGGGAGAGTGGAAGAAAAAGTATATTGCTTGGATATTGCTCTTTCTTAGTTTAGGAGACTTCAGGTTGTGCTTTATCTTAATATCAACATGTTTCTACTAAACTTCATAGAGATAGCCTGGCAAGCCAGACCTACATCAAGATGTTAGGTCTGGGAGCTCAGAATTGGCATACCTCAATCCGAGGGGTGGGATAAACGATTGTCTTTCAATATCCCTCTGCACGCAATTGGATGGCGCTACAACCAACCGGAGCAACGAACGGCTGTGGCTGAGTGAGTCCCATGTGTTTTCCCCACCAGTGGAGCTAGTTATTATATCAAACTTCTGCAGTATCTATTCGTCAAAACTCCGAACACATCTTCCTTTTTTAAGAATGACTTAAGAGTCGCGACCAAAGCCGATTTGAAAGACTGCTGTTCGCCAGCAGCATCTTGTTTGTTTTCAAGTAGCAGGGAATCAATCACCTATGAAAATCACGGCGGAGAACCGTCACAACTCTGCCGTCATTGTGTTAAGCCCGCCCACCAACTGTATACACAATGTGATTGGCCTGACCAGAGTTTGGTTTTTCCACTTCGAAAGTCAACAGAGAGTTGTTACAACAGAGAGTTTTTGCTGCCGCTAGGGTGCGTCTAGATTTCTAGGCTATCATAGAGATGCATTGACACTAAAACTCGCTAATATATTTTGTCTAAATAAATAAATCATAAACGTGAATTTTGGCTAAATTGAAAGAATATTCATTTTGATATTTTCAGTGTTAGTATTAAAATATTAGAGTTTTTTAAAGATTACCTTCACTGTCATTTAATGTTCAAATAAATTTAATGCAAATGTTTAAATAGTGGAAATTAAAATCACAATTAAATATCCAATATGTGTAAATCAATTAATACATGAAATACATATCTAATTTTAAACCAATAACCAATGTACAGTAGTATAGATATGTCATGCATCCCTAAAATTCCTTGGGATAAATACAAGCTTTCTTCTGAAACACTAGAGAAGCCACATGTTTCTCAGAAAAAAAAAAAAAAATCAAAAAAACCTGTGATTTATTTTGTGATTTTTCTGTCCTATGGGATTAACCTTTAGCATATGAGTGAATGAGACCAAATGATTGCAAACCCGCTGTTGTGTGTTCTGCAGCGAAACATCAGATTTTGTGTTGCATAAATTCTCCAAGTGATGATTCAGTTGCAGAATGGTCCATTTGTTAATCTGGCCCTGAACACAGTACTCTAAAACAACCACACCAGATCCAGGCAGGGTTTTATCTGCATTTTAAAGCTGTTAGAGAGAGAGAGATTTTGACCATATGAGGGCAGAATCTGTTTTGAAAATACTTTGAGCTTTTACACTTGTGTTTCTGCTGTAAAAACAGGAGGCTGCAAAGGGATTGCAAATTTACTGAAGAGAGATGGGTACAGAACGAATGTTTTTTTTTTATTGATTTATTTATTTATTTGCGGTAATAAGATGGTGTTGACCTTTTGGTGGAGTAGCATATTCTAAATGACCTTTAAAGAAAAACACAAATCTCTTGTGTGCTTTAGAACACAGTGGTTTGCAAGAGAGCAATATTGCTGAAATATCATTTTCATTCACTTTCTCTCTACATATAATTCTGTATACTGCTGCCTTATTAGCCTCTAGCCCTGCAGTAGTAGTTCTATTGGTTAAGATACAGTATGCTCCCTATTTTACGGACCTATGGATTCTGCACGCTAATGTTGCTGTGAAGAAAATCACCCTTCTAATGAGGGCTTTCAATTGTTACCACAAGCATTAATTAACATGACACTGAAAATTCACGCCCCTGTTGCAAGCACTAAATAGATCCAGACTAGCCATTCGGCCCCAACACATGGCTCACTCTCTCTAGCTTCAACACTGATTCTATTGCTCTGTTGGTAGGTGAACATGCTTTGTCGATACTGATCAGAAGCATTGATTAAAGGGAACAAAGGATGAGCGAGAAGAGGATAAGGGACAGAAAGAGGAATGAGGTTGAATGCATTAGCAAGGGTGAATGATGATAATCACCCACAGCTGCAGGGTGTCAAACGGAAGCATTTCGTATTGGTAAGGCAACATTTGTCTGTGTGTGGGGGGTCACTGAGTTCACAATAGCTGTTTCTCATGACGTTTGCTGTCAGGGGTTGTGTAGGAGAAGCACAGAAAAAAAATCGGTAAAAAATCGACTTCCAGTCGCACCAAGGAGACCTTTGTGTTGGTAATGCACATGACTTGCTTTGCTGTACATGGAGATTTAAAGTTCTCAACATCATGGACTGAAGTAGATATTATGGTGAGTGTGTGTTGAAATGGATACATAGCCCACCTCTGTAGTTTAAAGGTGAAAACATGACGTTTATTTTAAATTGAACGATAGTACAATATTTTTCTTCTTTTTTTTAAATATTACTGAAATAATTAAAATAACTGATGACACACAATGTTTTAATATATGAAACATGTTTGGTTTTTTTGTCCACTTTCCTTGTATACTGTATAATCATTACAAAAGATGGCATTTATTCTTTTTAAAATGCAGTTGTACTTTTTCTTAACAAACTAATTCAGATCTAGTATATTCAAGTCTGAACCTTCACTCATTTCTAACAGAACATTTCTCAGAGACAGAACATTTCACATAATTTTGTGAACTGTATAGAAAATAGATTTACTATAAGTTTGCACCTCGCCTGTCGCCTTTCCCTAATCATCTACTGCTTCTGAAATTGCATATACACCTACTGTGTGAGTAGGTTCTACATTTGATGAAGTGCTACAAAAGTATGAATGTGTATTGTATGAATATCATTAAGCATGAATGTGTGTATGTGTATGAATGCAGGCTGAATGTACTACATCCACTGCCATGTCGTGGCAGAAGAATTAGATCTGGATACCTTTTTTGCCAACTGTTTTATGTATACTGTGAATTTAGGGAATCAATCTGTACAATTCTTCATAATTCAGCTCAATAGAATTTGATTAAATAAGGACAGAAGTTTCGTTTTTTGGAGAAATAATCCTTTAAAGCAAATAACAAAAGTATAAATTCAAGTATTCACTCCAATCATTTCTCTCTTTCTCTGTATTGTCCCTGCCACCCAGTGAACATTTAACCTTGATCCGTCTATCCTGCACATATCCACATATCCATCTCTAAATACTGTAAATAGCAGCCTGTCTTTATCTGTATAATTTTGTTGTGGTGCATTTCATCAAATGGCACAGAGAGAATTTATGAAATTCAAATGAGCAAAAAGAGAGGTAAAATGCATTTGTTTGTTTGTGCTTTCTTCTCTTCGTTCAAAGGGCTCTGTGTTCCAGGAGCTCGGTTTAGAGTTTCTATGATGGTCAAATTGCTGCCGTTTCATCCCATCAGCCCTCCATAAACACACATTTCCACCATTAGCGATCAGATCTGATGACATAATGGGAGCATCAATGAAGGAAGGTATTGTTACTCTGTGCCCAGTAAAAAGAGCATTAAATCCATTACCTATACAGTTATTTCAACAAGCTTTCGACCCAAAACCGATTTCAGTTCATCTAGTGGTCACTGATCATGGATGTCTGTATTTCTAAGGGTTTTATACTGATTTGCCGAACCTTTGTTTGTGTTTGTCTGTTGGTTTAAAGCTGTCGACAGAAGGTATGAGGTGATTACAGGTGTTAGGTCAAGCTCTCCACTTTAATGAAAGGTCATGGGAGGAAAGTGACAGTCATAAGAACGTCTGACCTTTGAAACTTCAGAAAATACCACTCCAAAAAGTGAGTATGCTATTTACTCTGATGATCAACTCTTGAGTTCAGTGCTGTCATCATTATTTCACTCTCTTGTAATTTCAAACACCTCTGCTCTGACTTTCTTTCTTCTGTGTAAGGAGATATTTTAAAGCTGAACTTTGGAGTTTAAATAACTCCTGACTGATTATGGACAAAAAAATACTGTATTAAAGAAACCGTAACCTCGGTTCTCTCTAGAAGATATTATTACTCTGTAATATCTTACGCTAGGGGAAAACCTCTTTTCCATGAGATATTGAAGCCAAAAATTATCCTTAATTTTGAATTATTGTAAAAAATTCAAACATGCGTTGCGGCAGCATGCAGACATAGTCAAGGCGGCTCGCGTGCCTATTAGCTATCCTGCGGCAACTGCAGAAACCTATCGAGAGAGGCCCTTGGTGACGTCAGATCCAATGGGCTGATAAAATCTGTTTTTTCATTGCTGAAGTGAACCAGAGCGTGTTGCAGGTACCGCAAAGAAACGCGTTACTCGTTCTCTCTTCTAGAGAGAGGTTACGTTAGTAACCGATTACGTACTCTTACGGGAGGTTCTCTTGTACTGCGTAATATCTTACGCTAGGGGAACACAGTGTAAAACGCCGTGCGTGCTGGGATCCAACACCAAAGACTCACAAAGAGTCTGAGAAGAGAGGCTAGAAGCATCATTCCCAATAAGTTAGTGTCCTAAGGGTGCTAATCACATGAACAGTGTTCCACACAATAAGGGTGAAAATGTTCAGCCTGAACTGGGTAACGTTATGGGTCTTACTTTTGCCTATGGAGTTATTCAGCCGATCAGCGAGCGGTGCTCAAGCAGTTGTAGTATTCTTAGCCGAAGCAACGGGGCAGACAATACTGATTTTTAGACTGAAAGTAGTTTAGCCTGTAAGGTGGGAATCTCTTGGTTATAAAACCTTATAAATGTAGACTGGGAGGCCCAGCCTGCCGCCATACAGATATTATGCAAGAAAATCCCGTGGAGTGCGCTCGAACACCTAAAGGACACTTCAAGCCTTTAGACGTGCAAGCCAGCGCTATAGCATCAACTATCCATCTGGATAGGCTCGGTTTCGATGCGGCTAGTCCCTTAACACGTCCACTGAATGAAACGAAGAGCTGCTCAATCTGTCTGAAAACAGACAAGCAAGACACATAGGCACTTAATGCCCTAACTGCCATTCCTCGTTGTAAACCAGCAGGGCAGACAGGGGAATAACCTGAGTCCTGAACGGCTAAAGGGATTTAGGGACGTATCCGTGTCTTGGTTTGAGTATGACTTTCGAGTAATTTGGCCCAAATTCCATACAAGTGGCACTTACGGAGAGGAGGCGTTCCGTCACTGAAATGTTGTCCCAGCGGTGTGGTTGACTTTTTATTCGGGGACGAAAACGCCTCAGCACGCTGTTGACTGCCATCTTTTTTAGACAGTTTATGTGTAGGAGCTTCTCCTGTTCTGACCACTGGCCAAAGAACGGTCTGCCCTCGAGCAGCGGTCCCCATCCAGAGGTGGAGGTGTCCGTGGACACCACCTTCACACTCGAGGAAATCCCCAGGTTTATACAGTACCTGACTGATGCCAGTCGATTGCTCTCCAAGGTTTCAGAGCTGAGACGCAATTCTGATTGACCTTGAGGCGAAACAGACTCGAAGCCCATGCATGAGGTGGCACTCGCGCTTTTAGCCGTAACTGCAGTGATCGTATGCGAAGCAGACCCAACTGGAGCACTGATGATGCCGCAGCCATGAGGCCCAGCATGTTTTGACTTGCATGCCAGTGTGGCTTCTTCACTCCGACTCCAGCGGTGGGTGTGCTTCGAAGAGATGACAAATCAGATTATATGAGCCCATCAAGCTATATTTATATACATATTCTTCCCTATTGTATTATTTTAATTTAATTTATTTGTGCATGAGCTCAAATTACATATTTCTGTCTTGATGGCTAAATATGAATATGATTAATAAAACAAATTAGGATTAAGAAAAGTTGCCTCTTAAATTAAACTATAAAAACAAAGGATTCCCAATTAAGTCACACGGCTGCTCGCTGATACAGTGGTGTGAATGTTGCTACACAGTGATAAAGGATTCAAGCTCAATTCCCTTTTGTCAGGGGACAATTTTGTGATAACCTTGACCTGTACTATATGCCGCTTTTATAATCTCTATTCCATTTTTGGCTTCCAGCAGGTAAAGAGGCTTTTTTTTTTTCACAAGCACTTATCCAATTTCTATGGTGCAGACACATAGCAGCAAGTGAGGGAGCAGCGAAGTAAAGCCCAGGGAGTTGCTGCAAAGAAAGATACCCACTAGGTCAAAATTTCAGTCCTGTCAAACTGCCCCGAATATTTATCTGAAAGATGTGTATGCACTCCCCAACACAGGTAGTGTCTGCATCGCGCTATGGGCTATATGCACGCATAAATTCCGCATTTGACGTAAGGATGCTCGTCCATTTTCGGTTGTGTAAATTAAAGCGGAGGAAAACCGGAGAAAACGGTATTATGGCAGAGTCTTCAATATTTACTGTCCTCCCGTCTTTGAAACGAAACGTACATACGTTTAGATGTAATTTTATATACAGTTATGTTTATTTAATATAATTTTAAAAAGAAGCATAAACACAACGAGGGGTGTCTGGTTTATCTGTTTTTGTGACTAACGTTTCATTAGTATAACCATGGAGTATAAAATTCAATATAAATTCTCGGTATTGCATTGGACTCTATGATCGGCGGAAGTTATCGAGCATCCTTAATCCTTCACCGGAAATAACGCTGTGCATAGAGCCCATTGGGTGCTTTTCACACAAAAAAATCCCGCCCCTCGTTTTCATGCATGTTCTGATTCGCAAATCGATTACAAACCGCAAATCTGAATGAACAAATAATAGTGTTAATGGGTAGACTTATTAAAAAGTAACTAACCCAACTCACACATAAAATCGTTTAATGTCACATCACATTCAAACTTGAAATGACTTCAAAACACGATCTGTGAGGGTTTTTAGTGAGCAATCTGTTTAGTGTAAATAAGGGTACATCTTCGTGTCTGTGACCATCATGACAACTGCAGTGTTTACAAGCTGTGATGATTGATGACCTGAAAATAAGTTTACTATTAAAAATAATACCTGGACATGAGTTCAATGTTACTCTTATAGTTATTATTTTGGAATAAATATAAAAATCATGGGAAATGTGCATTTAAAAAAAACTTATGCCAGGATTTTCCATTTCTCAAAGTAAATACTTCCACAAATAATTTACTGCTGTATTCATTAGAGTCGTCGCACATTGTGGCTATTACACTGAGTAAAACGCATGAGAAAGACATTTTGGCTGGTAGGGCAGAGGGAGCAATGCCTCCGGACGCCCTCCTGTAGTGCCGACCCTGATTGTATGCTGCATAGAGTGCTTATGACAGGTATACAAATTGCCATCCTTCTTCTCAGCATGGGGAATGATCATTGTTTCCTACTGAAATTCCCATAAGCTGATATATCGAGGTTCTTGGAAATCATATATGAGAGTATTCATTAACCCATAATGTTTGTAAGGAGAGAATCTGTGTGTTCATTGTCATAAAAAGCTCATTAAAACTGCATAGAGAAAGAACAAATGAATGATGATGATGATGATGTTTTTTGTGCTGCTGTGTGCAAATGACCGCGCTAAAGTTACGCAGCTGTGTGATCATCTTAAATATGACATTTGCAGTATTGTCCCTCTTTACAGACACTCACATTTCCCCCTGAGACCGCTTCTCTGTGTGTGTGTGCGCGCGCAGTAAACGTGTAATTTTGCTCTCGCCGGTGCTCTTTTCAGCTGTAATCGTTTCACGTCTGGGTTTTAGTCTCTCTGAGTCTAGCTGATCCACACTCTGATTTGTGCAGGTTTCAGAAGGTGATTTGTCACTCAAACACAGAGTAGTTAAGAGCAGACGTCTGACAGATTAGTCTCATGACATGGAAAGATAGCATAATGAATACATTTCAAGACTTTATTCAATGCCGCCAAAGCTCTCTCTTTTAAAATTTGTAGGTTCAGATTCTTACAGTGTGCAAGTAAAATAGAAACGAAATAAAAGTATATAGCACCTCTTAAAACAGTGTTTAAAAAGTGTTTAAAGAAGACATGTCATGCTTGATGTTTATAACAGGGTTGTTTAAATTTTACCACAGAACCCCAAATATGATTAACCCTTTGCTAAGGACTTCCTTCCTAAAATATTAATCAATCCATATAAGTTAATGTATAAAGACACATTTATAACTTTTTTTAAACAAAGTTAACATTCAGAGTAGCTACATTATATGTAAAAACCTGGAGAAAAACATAAAACAGTTGTCAATAGAACAAAATAACGATATTAGTATTGTGATTTCAAACCATTATTTAGAGTGAAACAAAAATAAATGTCAACACTTTATTTAGTGTCATTGTTATACGTCTAACATGTAGTTACTATTGTAGTAATAACTATAAATGATCCATAATTACAAGTAACTAACTCTTAACCAAACCACACCTGTAAGTACATGTAGTTGCTTAAAATTACTCCATACTTAAATGTATAATAACAAATGTAACAAAGACACCTTAAAATAAAGTGTAAACCACTTATTTTATGATATTAATAATCAAGACGACTATGTTTATGTACATTTTTTTGGTCCCACTTTATATTAAGTGGCTTTACTTACGTCGAAAAATAAGTACAACGTGTTATTGTGTTCCTGTTGTATTGTAAAACACTTTTGCTGCTATTGAGGTGTGACAGGGGTAAGGTTAGGGACAGGTGTGGTGGTATGGGTCGGTTTAAGGGTAGGTTAAGGTGCAAGGGTAGGGTCAACATTGTAATTACAAATGTAATTACATAAATTAATTACAGCTGTAATTACATGTAGGTATTTTTAAAATTGAAGTACAATGTAAAGAACATGTATGTACACAAGAAGTCCATTGTATCAAATTATTAATTTCAATGTAAGTACATAGTACTTAAAGCCACTTAATATAAAGTGGGACCAAATGTTTTTTAAAACCTATAATATACATTTTATTAATAGAGTAGCTAGGATGCCCAGTCATGTATAAGTCTATTCTATTCTATTCTATTCTATTCTGAAAAGACAGTGAAGCGGAATGCATAAAGGAGGAAAAGTCTGTGACTGACATCTCTGCCACTCAGTGTTTCAGTTGAATGCATCTGGTCATTGACCACTGTCATCTTAACTGCTGGTAATGAATCTGCTACTGTCACACTAAATAATGATTTCACTCCACACAACCACCAGCTGCTGCTGCTTGGGGCTGTGCATATGTTTCTGTGTGTGTGTGTGTGTGTGTGTGTGTGTGTGTGTACATGAGTGTGCGTGTTGTATGTGCATGTGTGTTTGTGTGACAGGATCAAAACTTTGCTTGTGCTGCATTGAATAAACTGGGATAAATGTCTGTTGTTTTTGTCTTTGGGCTTCAATTTAATCATCATTAGTGAGTCATTCAGAAACATGGAATGGATGGTTTGACAGTCACATGACTAGAGCAGCAACACTTCATACATACTGATGCACACACACACACAAAGACACAAATAAGCACACACCCGCAGCTACCCTTCTGTCTCCCGCGGATCCTTTTCGGCCCCAGCTGGTTGATGCTGGTGCTAATGTCACTAAACAATCATCACTTCTGCATGGTGTTTATGTTTACTCCCGATATTAGTTGCTCATGGCAACAAATTAATTAATGATTCTGCAGTGATAGCTCCTGCTGCTCTGAACTAGTGCATATAAAAACAAATACCCAGCTTAAAACAGATGGACTGTGGAGAGAAAATGCGGTATGTTGTGCCTACCAGCCTTTGAGATGCAACTCTCTTTTAATCTGATCTGTATTTTTCTTGTTTTTCAGTTAAAATTATGCATCTT
Source organism: Pimephales promelas (assembly GCF_016745375.1). The sequence continues at coordinate 49,113,151 of NW_024121099.1, forward strand.
TAAATCAAGACAAATACTATAACCTTGCAAACAAAATTTTGTTTGAAAATCAGACTTATTTTCAAAAATACATACAGTCCCACTGGCAAGTTTTTTTTTTTTTTTTTTTTTTTAAGCATAAACTTGACGGACGTTTATGCTTACAAAGTTTGTATGCTGGAATATGTTTGGTTACTATAAGCGTCAGCTAGAGGACATATCATCCCTTTCATCTGAATGTGTAAATGGAGAGAAAGAGAGAGAAAGTGTGTGTCAGTATGTATGGAATGGAATACTTGCTGACTGCATTCTGAATCTTAACACAATGCAGAATGTTGAAACAAAACATTCAAAAGTTTGGGGTTGATGAGTTGTTTTAATGTTTTTTTTTAAGTCTTATGTTCACCAATTCTGAATCTATTTGATTAAAGAAAAATGCTGTAAAAACAGTATTATTGTGAAATATAATTGTTGTTAATTAAAATAGTTTTCGATTTTAAGAAATGTTATTTATTACTGTGATGGCAACGAATGTTTGCATGATGCTGCAGCAATCATTCTAAAATGCTTATTTTCGTGCTAAAAAAAACATTTCTTATTATTATCAACAGTTGTGCTGCCTAATATTTTTGTGGAAACAGTGACACGTCTTTTTTCAGGATTCTTAGAATATAAATTTCAAAAGAACAGCATTTATTTAAAATAAAATATTTTGTAACATTGTTAGTGTTTTTTTTTTACTTTGAATATTGATACCTTTTTAATATCCTTGATGAAAAAAGCATACATTTCTTTCCAAAAATTGACCCCAATTTTTTTATTATTGTATTGTATGTGAAACAGAATGCAGTATAAAGTAGTATATATAATTTTGCATTTGAAAATGTCTTTTGGCAGTCCGATCAAGTAATCAACAAGAAAATCTTGTTGAAATGAAAGCAAATGTAGTAATCCAGTTCCATTCATGCAAGATTCAGATACTTTATGTATATTACTTTGCTTCATACTGTGAGATTGTAAGTGTATGTGGTTTCATTACTACAAATACGAGCAGTAACCCCCAGTGTCCTCCTCTCTCACCTGTGTTATTTTCCACCGCTTTTATCTTTATTTAAGCATTATGCAATCACACCACAGGACATCTGCACCCCTCTGTTGTTTTTTAACTGCATCTGTACCCCTTGACAATTTTTTCACCTTAATATTCCTCCTCCATGCTTTTCCTGTTCTCTCATTATCAGTAGCTAGACTGCGGTGATTCAAGGTGAATCTGGTCAAACAAACTAAACATCAGCATCCCAGTGGGACCTCATCTCACTGCAGTCACACCATTGTCCTCTCAGGGTTTCCTGCTTCACACAAATGTGGTTAAACAGCTCGACGCAAACAGACAGACCGGTCAGAACGCAGCCAATACCACAGACACCTTCTGGAAAACCACAAACACCTTCTGCAAAACCACAACATCACCTCTGATGCACACAGAGCTCAAATGTACTCAGTACACATTCACGTGATGCTTTTAGATTTTGCGCACTATGCCGTTTTGTAGGGTAAATAGTGCAAGTAGTGTGTTCACACTGAAAAGTCTAAAAACAAAAAGTGCCCTTTAAATACCCAGGTGATGCACTTAATTAACAAACAAAAATCAAAATGTGTCTCTGAACTGTCCCAGAGGGGGAGGGGCTTACAGACAGGTTTGCTGAAAATAGCTGATATTTTTATTTTTTTATTTATTTATTTTTTGCTGGAAAGGAAAAAAAAAAAACCACCACAATAAAAATATATAAATACCCACATTTTTTTCAAGTTTGTTCATCTTTCTCTCTAAAAGGATGGTTCACACACACAACATTTTTTTTTCAAAAAAATAATAACATCAGAGGAAGAAAAAACATTTTTGCCGATTGTTTAAATTATTTTTAGATGTACTCACCTACAAAACCTTCTCAGATTTCCGATTTATAGAATCTTCTTTTCCTACCATTACTGATATATCTACTGACATACAGATGCAATATTCAATCCCTCATTTAACCCACTGCAAAACAGCACATACACAAGTCCAGAGAATGCACAATATAAACACACTCTTGCCAAACTACAGATATTCAAATCACTCTCTCTCTGCCAAGCTGCTGCTATTTTAGCAGCCAAACTCGTTCACAAACATACACATTAAATTACATAAACTTACACTCACACACACACACACACACACAACTCCAGGGCACCAAATGCGTTTGTAAACAGGCAGATGGGCCCCTTCTGCTCCTGAACTCGTGTCCGTCGCCACAGCCAAATACTGCTGATCCAGGTCACACACTTAAGGATAAATACTGAACAATCAGAACAGACGCAGCACATCTGCTCTCAGACCAGATTATTCAATAAGCATGTTTTACATGTAATCTGTAAAAGTATATATGATCAGTGTTGGGGAAAGCTACTTTTAAAAAGAAATGCATTGCAATATTGCGTTTCACTCTAAAAAAAGTAACTATTGTGTTACTTGGTTACTTTTTATGGAAAGTATGTGCTCCCATTTGTAGTCACGGCGAGTGTGCGGGGACGCGGCATTGTCTGAGTCCGACCCAGAACTAACAGCTATGCTTTCCAGGGCCACTGCGAGTGTCAGGTTTTAGTGGTATTCTCCACCCCCTCCTGAACGCTCGCAGTTGGATGATTGGTTCTTGGGGGCTACACATGTCTTGTTCCCCCACATGTCTGGGCCCGTCGTCCCCATGACCCCACTGGTTCAGTCTTTGGGAGCCTGACTTCAGCTTCCTAACCTGTTCCGCTGGGTCGCCATGAGTCTGACCATCAGGTTCGGCTATGCGAATCAGTTTGCATGAGCTCTTCGCCGCTTCTGCGGAGTCCGCTTCATGACGGTCAGTGACAATGTCCCGGTTATGCGTGTGGAGGTTGTAACCTTGCTGGCGAAAGTTGCGTCCGTTCAAAATGCTCACGGCCAAACGCATTTTTGAATGTGTTCAGCCAAAGGATTGGTTTGCAGCGATCGACCTGAAGGACACCTACTTTGCTGGCCGTGGGGCATCTGCAAGCGTGCTTTTCCCCCCAGTGAACCTTCTTGCACAGACCCTTTGCAAGATAAGGGAGGACAAGGAGCAGGTCATTTTGGTTGCGCCTCACCGGCCCTTCCGGACCTGGTTCTTTGAACTTTTACTCATCACGACAGCACCTCCCTGGCCGATTCCTTTGCGGTAGGACCTCCTTTCTCAGGGATGGGGCACCCTATGGCACCCTCGTCCCGATCTTTGGAAACTCTGTGTCTGGTTCTTGGACAAGATGAAGTAGGTTGATTACCCTACCACCAGCGGTGGTGACTACCATTACTTCCGCTAGAGCATCGTCCACGAGACATGCCTATGTGTTGAAGTGGAACCTCTATGTGAACTGGTTCTCTTTTCGCCGAGAAGACCCCACGATAAGAAAGGCTGTCTCCCTCCACCCTGAAAGTTTAGTTTGCCGCTATTGCCGCACATCATGTTGCAGTTTATGCCGACAAAGAGGAAAAACTGTGGACTGCAGCTTTAATAACAAAAAAAGAAAAAAAGCTGCCGTTCTGGATTGAAGAATATGGTGCAGGAAAAGAAAGTACAATTTAAAAAAAAAATTGAAACACAAATGTGATGTGTTGAAATGGACACAAAATTTTAGTTTGCTGGTATGGTTTAATTTGGATGATCAAAGGTCAGCATCAAATACATTGGTCAATAAAGTGAGATTAAAAACGAAGTATATTGTGTTATTTAACATTTAATTATTGCTTGTTTGCATAATATTTTGGGTTTGCATTTCAGTTTTTATTCAGTTTGAGGAATACTAAATCTGTTTTTGTGCAAGTGAGATGAGTGAAATACCTGCTCATATTTAGTCTAACTACAATAAGCATCATGTTTACACACAACGCCTCTGCACCTTATACTATCAATTTCACTCAACATGGGGACTGGAGAGCTGTCAGTTTATAAATGGGAAAACAAAGTAGCTTGCATTGCTTATTTGAAAATGTAACTCAGATATTTTGTATATTATTTGTATATTTTGATATTAAATTTAAAAGTAATCTGTTACTTTACTAGTTACTTAAAAATATATTCTGATTATTCAACTTGTGTTACTTGTACTGTTACACATTGTGTTTATACAGTGTTGGGGGTAAATTAATATCTAAAGGATTAAACGCACATCACATCTGTCTTTCAGAGCACACAGCCGAGGCCATAATAATTTTTTGTGCAGCTATTATTATTTGTCTAGTCTGTCCAACTTCACAAAACCTTGGTAAGGTTTCAGTCAGACAAATTATTGCTTTAATTTGACCAGATTCATTCTTTTAAAGTGCATGTGTGTCCATCTGTTCACATTTTGAGCAGGCATTTTATTGGTGTAATGAAAAGTAATGGTGTTTTTCTACATTTTAAATGGATAGGCTGTTCCTACACATCCTCTGAATGGACTTCTGCTTCAACTTCTTCTTGTTTCTCTCACTTGACTGTGGTAACATCTCTGACACCACTGGTTAAACTTTGATTGATTGTTCCCTATTTATCTCTGCTTTAATCTCCGTAAATCGTTTTCCATTGACTCACAGACTTAATAGATTTGACTGCTTCGGTGTTGGTCTGCAAGATGATGGTGAGTTGTTGAACATTTTACATCACTGGAAAATATAACAAATAACTTTCTCAAGGAATTACACAGTTTAGCGACATCCAGTAAGAATGTTGATCCTGCAATATATCCTACTAGTGTAAATCATGTTAGGCAGATTGCAAACGTGCTAAAACTTTGCAAATGCACAGTGAATTGGGAAATGGTCAGATAAATAATGAATTCTAGCCTCGTCAAATCCACATACTATAGATTCTGAAAGCAGGTGCCCAAACCACAGATTGCCTTACACTAATTGATTTCGACTTCTGCTGGATAGTTCAGTAGCTGCAAGGTCAGATTTATTGACAATGCAGCTTCAGTTATTTGACATAGGTAAAACTAATCAAGTAAATTTAAGATATATACACTTCAGACAGACCATGCTGCTGTTTGAAGTTTTGCTAGTGAGCAGCACGATCCATGTCATCTTATGCTATTTTGCGTAGGTAGTTATCTAGTTTTATGGATGTTTAAATATTTTGACTGGTAAACAAGACAAAAATATTAAGAATAATGATGTTCGGTAGTATGCAGAATCTATGCATACAATAATTCACATACAGTAGTGTGTACTTGAACATACAATATAATAAGCTATAATGAACACTAGCAGATCCGCAAGCCCCTTGCCAGTGTTGTTAGTGTTAACTAAAACTATTGACAATTGTTATTGTTAATTCAAATCCAGCTGAAATAAAATAATATAATACCAAAATAAAATGAATAAATATAAAATATAAATCATAAAATAAAATAAATAAATGTTTTGCATAATTGTTTTCTATATTGATAATAATAATAAATGTTTTTTGAGCAGCAAATCTGCATATTAGAATGATTTCTAAAGGATCACGTGACACTGAAAACTGAGTAAATGATGACAGCATTTTCATTTTTGGATGAACTGTCCCTATTAAACCCATCACATACAGGACTCTCATGCAAGTACAGATAATTTAAACACTGCACAAGCATTCAAAATACTTACAATTTTACTTACATAAAATGTACAACTCACTCACAGTTGTCGACACACAGTCACGCATCAACTAGCTGTCTGTGTGTGAAAGAGAGAATGAAAGGTAATGAAACAGAGGAGCAAAGTATGAACTCAATACATCTGTCTGTCCCTCACTCTCTCTCTCTCTCCATCTCACCCTCTCACTTTTTTCATCTTTTCCTGCCTATGTGTATCTAAGAGAGAAAGTGTGGATAATCCAAACCTGGCTGTCAGTATTTAATTAGAAAGACCCGGGTCTGTGATAATGTTGCAGCAGTCACAGCAAAGAGGACCACACTGAATGTGTGTGTGTGTGTGTTTGTGTATACGTGTACCTACGTGTATGTACATACCGACAGATACTTTCACTAAGAGGATGGCTGTTTTATACAATCATTTCACTGCTCTCTATTAAACATGGCAAAGTGAGGGCAGCACTGACAGGCCCTGGGACTAAAATACACATACACAAACTTGCTTATATAAACACATCCACACACTATTCCTCATAAAAGACAGTACATATAAATTTGTTATGAATAATTATCATTTCAGCACTATTATTTTGATGTAATAAATTATTTGGCTCTGTTTTGTCAAAGTTAAGTGATAAAATATAATTAAGTGCAGCTGCAATAAATGGGGTTTTAAACAGAGGCTTTTAAGCTTCAAAATGGATGTAAAAGCACCATAAAAGTATCTGAAAGTGTACATGACTTGTGCATTATATTTGTGTCTTTTTTAAGTACACTGACAACTAATGTGTAAATCTGTAAAGACAACACTTTGTCCAAGAAACATTTATATATTTGCATTCATAGGGTACAATAATGATGTATTGCAGACCGGATATAGTTTTTTGTTGTTGTTGCTTGTTTTAAATGAAAGAAATACTGATAAACAGACCTTTGCTGAACAATGGTGAACAATCTACTGGTTTTTCAGTAGGACCCTAATTTCAATATCAAAATCCCAGAGAGATAAAAGTCACCTGCAACAAAAAATAGTCATCAAATCAACTGTGCATTTTTTAATCCATTTTATGGTGAGTCTCCAGTGCACGCTTACCATTGCACCAAGTCTTAATAGACTAATTGCATTATCTTGAATGTATCACTTTGTCATTTTTAAATCTTTTATGAACTAGTCACTGCATCAGATCACATTCAGGTTTTTTCTCTTACCCTACTCTTTTACTCTCCATACTCTCTCCCACACGCACACACACAAACAAACAAACACATCAGATGAGATCCAAGTAGGCTGGAGGTCCATTTTTTTCTATCGCTCTCTCTTTGGTCTCTATCTCCATCTCTCTGTTTCTCTATCTATCTTTTACACACATGCTCACATTTTTCTTCAGATGCCAAAAATAGCACGGCACCCTCAGGCTTCACACGCCGCCGAGGTTAAAGGTCACATGGTCCTTTCATCAGTCCTGAAGATTCTATCTATTCTACATTCTGTCCAGCTCCTTCTCACACACACACACAATCACCGGAAATATATTCAGACTACGAGGGAATATGAGAGAAATTCAATTTCAGAGGATTTAGCACCTGGTGAAGCTGTATTGCAGGTGCTATATAAAATAATACCACACGGCACACCAATATCGGTATATAATATTTAATTATTCATGCTCATTTTCCACTATTTCTGGATTTATATTTCTTTTGCCATCATCTAAGTCTCACTTAAAGTTAATCGGTAACACTTTACAATAAGGTTTCATTTGCTAACATTAGTTATGTATTAACTAACATGAAAAATTAGCAACACATCTTTGTTAATGTTAGTTAATACAAATACAGTTGTTCACTGTTTGTTCATGTTAGTTCACAGTGCATTAACTAATGTTAACAATACAACTTTTGATTTTAATAATATATTAGAAAGTGTTGAAATCAACATTAACAAAGATTGATAAATACCGGTCATTATTAGTTCATGTTAACTAATTTAGTTAACTAAAACTAACTAATTAAATCTTATTGTAAAGTGTTACCAGTTAATCTTTAAAAACACTAATTTAATAAAACTGTTCAAATGTAATTTTATCAAATCTTAAAATTAATGTAATTTATTTATTTTTTTTTCATTCTGGACAGTATAGCCATATCTAAATTCACTTGTAGCATTTAAAATATTTATTTTAGTTTTTCTTTTTAATTCTGTACAAATTGTTATAGAATTCGCTATAAGATGAAAATAATTATGCAACATTTTTAATATCGAATGTTGCAATTCCTCAATTCACTTGCCGAATTTAAACTGATTAATTTTCGTGTTTAGTATTTTTTTTTTTTTTCTCAAAAAATGATTGCCTTATCTGTCATGTTTTTTAAAATATCTGTGCATCCCTAGTTTAATCCCCTGTGAAGTATCCCTAGGTACCAAATATAATAGTAGATTTTTATATTGAACCCATCAGTCCGAGCACTGGCCTGTCCTGCACTCTGAGCTAAAACTTCATTGACTCTTTCCCGGTATTGATTTGTCTTGGCCTATTTCTCTTTTCCTCATTTAGAGACCTGTTCTCTCTCTTTCCCTTACAGTGTCTCTCTCTGTCACTTGATTGTCTTAATTAATGTGTTAAATACTCGGACGCAGTTAAAGTTCACTGCTGTCGAGGCGTGTGTGGAACCTCTCATTCATATTCAATTAGAAAAATTTTTAATATGAATACTAAATATCAGAGGCAGCAGTGTAATTTGTGGTGCTGGAAGTCGCATTGAATTGCATGATTTCTTTTTAATTACATCAGCTGTGCAAATGTCCTGCAAATACAGTGTGAATGTTACATCGCTACATAATCCTCTGCATATTTCATCAGACAGGAGAAACATCCTTACATTCATGGCTCTGTCATACGGTCACCAGCACAATAATAATGATGGATTATCCTGTCTTTCACTCTCGTTTTTCTTTCCCCCTCGCTGAGAAAACGGACCGAGGGGACTCGTTTTTCTGCCTTTGCTTCTTTCATTGGAATGGGCAGGGTTTGCATTATTCAGTGCCTGATATACGGTTCACAGAGTGATGTAATACTCCTATCAAGCTCTCGCGAATTGGTCGGGTACCCTCAGGCTCCTGCGCTCTGATTGGCCAAACGCCTTTCTTTTCCAGTGCTTTGACTGGCTGAACACCCTTGGGTTTTGTGATCTGATTCGCACAGCCTTCTGCTTTTATATGCAGTGATTTAAACATTTGTAAAGTTTGAAGCATGCACACACTCGTGTGTATAATCAGGCACAACTCAAGCTCACAGCTGGGAGTTATTGTTGAACTCTTGAAAGTCATCTCCAGTTAAAAGTCGTCACACTGCAACATACCGTTCCTGTCAACTCAGATCATCATGACTCATCATTCAGCACTGATTGAAAATACAAAAACTGAAGTATTTTTCCCATGTAATTCTTAGTTCCCTTTCGAACGGTCACTTCGTATTGTGTAGCTATACGAGCCCGTTCTCATCCCAAAGCGCCATATAGGACGCTTTTGCAAAAGCGTAAATATCCAACGCACATGGCACCCTTTAACGTCTAATGAGACGCTTCGGTTAGGGTTAAGTTTAGGTAAGGTGTAGGGTAAGGGTTAGACCACTAGGGGGCGCCTTCTGCCCAAATATATCTGCGTCCCATTTCACGTTAAAGGGTGCCATGTGCGTTGGATATTTACGCTTTTGCAAAAGCGTCCTATATGGCGCTTTGGGATGAGAACGCGATGGCTATAAGCAGTGGGAAAACTCCTTTTTCTAGAGTGACCACTCAACATCCTTACACATCAGAGCCCGTCAAGGGGTGTGGCCTCAGCCTATATTAGTCCCTGAATTCGCCATTATAGCATATTTTACTCCTTCAGCGAGAACTGCATGTCTCTGACTGTTTTACTAAGCGTGTTCGCGCGGCTAGCTCTCTTTACAACACAAGAGAGCTACCCCACACTAAAAATAAACTTCCGCTCGCAGCTAGCTCTCCTTGGGACGCAAACCAACTTTCACGCTCCCACATTTTCTTCCCTTGTCGAGCCTCGATGGAAGAAGCGAGTAGATATTCGCAGCTAGCTCTCTTTACGACACAAGAGAGTTTCCCCGCCCTCTGTTTTGCACATCACACAGAAGAGCGTTTTCTAACTGAAATTTTCATTGAGCAGCGATGGAAAAAGTGTACCCCTTCACTAGGCGGCCCCCTCCCAGTTGTTACACTGACTTCCCCCAGGAAAAAGCCTGTGCAGTCAGTCCAACACTCAGTATGTGCACAAATCACAATGTAAGGGTATTAGGTCCCCCTGTGTTAGGCGGCCTATCCCAGACAAAAGGCTTCCCACAAGGCTTCGGGCGGAGATTTTATTATTGTAAACATGCCGCAACAGTGAGCATGTCTTAACAAACAAACGTCGTTTTCACGGCAAACTAAAAAAAGTACAAAATGAGTATGTTTCAAAAAGAGCATGTTTCACAAGCAAAACACATGGGTTCACGGTCCCCCTTCACTAGGCGTCCCCTCCCCTGTTGTAGCACTGACTTGCCCACACGCAAATGCCCATACAGTCTGTCAAACACTCAATGTATGCACAAATCAAATTATAAGGGTATCAGGTCCCCCTTTGTTAGGGTGCCCATCCCAATCAGTGTGTCAGTCCCTAGCCACACGGATTCTAGCCTGGCAAGCCATCCCCGATGTGTCGAGTTGGGTCATAAACACTATAAAGCGAGGCTATTTGCTCTAATTCGCTTGAGACCCCAAATTTTCAGGTGGTTATCGAGACCTCGGTGAGAAGTGAGGTGGGTCATGTGCTTCGCACCTAAGTGCAGAATTTATTAGCAAAAATTGCGATAGAATAAGTCCCCCCTTCACTAAAGTAGGTGAGTTTTCAGACGTTATTTTCCAATTCTGAAAAGAGAAGGCGACCTCAGACCCATACTAGATTTGAGGCATTTGAACAAGGCTCTCATGAGACAGCCCTTCAAAATGTTAACTATCAAACATCCTCGCGCAAATTCACACGAGGAGATGAAATTGGTTGTAATTGGGATTGGTTTGTCACAAAGGATTTGAAAGATGCTTACTTTCACAATCCAATAAACCCTCGTCACTGGCCATTCATGAGATTTGTCTTCGAGAAACCGGCCTATGAATACACAGTTGTGCCGTTCGATCTGTCTTTGGCACCCCTCACATTCACAAAGTGTGTGGATGCAGCACTCTCTCCTCTGAGACAGATAGGATTGTGTGTGCGGAATCATCTCGACGACCGGCTGGTGCTGGTGCATTCGAGAGTCGAGCTACTAGCTCACTGGGATTTGATTCTCAGCCATTTAAGATCCCTGGGTTTCACAAACAATGTTTCAAAGAGTAAACTGTCTCCCAGCCAGAGTGCAATCTTTGAGCAGAGCACGCACTCTCAGTGTGATTTCTTGCAGCCTCGTTCATAGCGCAAGTGCTCGCACGCCCTTGAAGAAATTTAAGGAACTGCTAGGTCAAATGTTAGGCAAATTACTGCGCATGTGCCTGCTGAAGCACTGGTTGAAACGCCACGTACCAACCCATGCATGCCAGCCAGGCAGCCTGCGCATCATGGTGAATCACGGTTGTTTAAGGACCCTGACTCCCTGGCGGGGACAGGACTGGTACCAAGAGGGTGTGACAATGGGGACAATTTCCAGGAGGAAAGTGGTCTTTACAGATGCATCCAACTTGGTTGGGGAGCACTACACGAGGGCGTACCTGCATCCGGCCTCTGGTTGAGCATGGAGCAGAGCTTACACATCAACTGTCTGGAAATGAAAGCAGTCGGTTTGACCCTGAAGACATTTCTGTCAAACCTCAGGGGTCATCACGTCTTTGTCCGCATGGACAACATGGCAGTAGTGGCCTACAAAATCCCCAGGGGGGCGTCAGGTCAGGCAACCTTTATGCTTTGACGAGAGATCTCCTCTTATGGAAACAGAACAATCTGAGCTCTTTGAAAAGCTGTGCATATCCCGGGTGTCAAGAATTAAGGTGCAGGGTAACACTCCCCTTGGCGAGGGGTTCGTGGCCCCACAGACGGTCAGTCTGATATGGAAGGCATTTGGTAGAGCCAAAATCAACCCGTTCGCCTCGAAAACAACACCCACTGCATAATGTTCTTCTCCACATCTGGCCCAACCATCCCCTGTATGCTTTTCCCCCCATCTCGATGAATCCACAAGTCATCAAACAAATCAGAAAGAGTGAATGCCCAGTCCTTCTGGTGGCTCCTCTCTGGAAATCCAGACCATGGTTTCCGGAGCTGGTTCAGTGATCGAACATAGCACCATGGCCTGTCCCGATGAGGAAACACCTCCTCACACAAATGAAGGGAGAATGATGTGGCATCCGTGGCCCGATCTATGGGGCCTCCATGTGTGGCCCCTAAACAGGTATCCAGGGACCTTGCTGTGAAGGTTTTGAACACTGTATCTGAAGCTAGGGCCCCACCAACTCGACGCATCTATGCTTTGAAATGGGCATTTTTTCCAGCTGGTGCTTTAAAAACCATTTAGACCCAGAGTCATGTGAAATATCAGTGGTTCTCTCATTCCTACAGGACAGCTGTTGGACGTGGGCTGCTCCCCGTCCATGCCAAAGTGGACAGGGAGTGACTGCCAGCCATTGCAGCACACCATGTTCAGGTGGCTGGCCAATTACTGGGAAGAAATGACCTGGTCGTGAAATTTCTGAAGGGTGCTAGGATCAACCCCTCCAGACCTCCCTCTGTCCCACCATGGGACCTCTCCACGGTCCTGGGTGGCTTTGAGGGGTCGACCTTTTGAACCGCTCCAGTCGGTATCTTAAACCTCTCTCACTGAAGTCTGCTCTCTAGTTGGCATTGGCATCTATCAAGCAAGTGGGGTATCTGCAGGCCCTCTCTGTGAGCCCGGCATGTCTGGATTTTGCTCAGGATAACTGTCCAATGTGGCCCAATGTGTTCTCAACACCGTTCAGAGCACAGGTGGTGACGTTATTGGCTCTTCTCCCTTCTACAGAGGATGGGGAGGTTAAATGGGACACTCCACCCATTTGCATTAAGATGTCCATTGTTAGAAATCCAGTCATACTATTGAATGGTCGTATAACACTCTCTCATTTTCCCCCGAGGCAAGAGAAATCCACTATTTAGCTTTTCACTTCCTCCTACAATGACGCCAAAATCGTCATTTTACGTCATTGTGTAAGGGGGGGAGGGGGAGATTAAAACCACGATTTAAGATTTTCGGAAGTCAATTTACTGGTATTGAGTATTGCGCCATTATTTGCCGCCTCCAAAAAAACTTCTTGAACTAGACACTCACGCTGCTCTTGGTAAATTGCATTAGTCATTCTGCAAAAAATGTTTGGCTGTGTCTCTTCTTTCATTTGCATATCATCAATAGATGCCCAGAACTTTACATTCCCTTCGGTGCTTTTTGGCATCGAGCTCTCAGGCTAATTTGCTGTTTAGTAAATGTAGCCCAAAGTCTTTACAACTCACACAATAGCAATTCTGTGAGAAATTGTAAATCAAAATTTATCAAAAGTTATTCATCGCAAAGTTGTTATTATTAACTAAAACTATTAAAAGAATGTTTCCGTTAATTGAAATTCAGCTGGAAAAAATGTAATGTGTAAAATGAAATAAAAACGAATTAAAGCTAAATAGAAAAAAGAAAACAAATGAATATAAATAGTTTGTAAATAGTATGATATTATATAAATAATACTAAAATAACACTCATAGACTGACCACATCATCTTCGTAGTCTACCAAAATAAAAATCATAAACTGCTAAAGTAAAGTACTAAAACCAGACTATAATCACCACAATAAAACGGTGGCAAAATATTTTCATTAAATAAAATGCAATAAACTATATGCAGAGTAGCACAGAGGACATATATGTTGATAAATAATTGAAGCAGAAAATATGTTAATATGTGCAGACATTAGATAATCTATAAGAAAATATTCATGTTCTGCCATAAGTCGTTCACATGAAAATTAGGCCTGAACATTATTCATCTCATCAGAATGATTCAATGTCTTTGATTATAAAGATGAGTGAAAAGGGTTGGAAAGATGTTGAAAATGCACCTCATTGCTGCATTTTGCCTTCTGATGTTCCTTTGTGTTCCTTCACAGTCAAATAATAGAGCCTAATTTTTATGCACTAAAGTCTTCTATTTTATGCACGAGAATTTTCAATTTCCCTAAGCATGCATCTTTAATGGGTTCCCATCTACTACAATCTGCCAAAAAGAGAGAAAATCAGTACAGTGAGAATGAGCCTGCATGGCGAAGTCAGCTATACCCTTCTCCAACAATAAGGTGTTCAAAAGTTTATGAAGACTTTTACAAACTGCATCAGAAAATGCTGTAGCTTACATTATGTTGTCCCAATGAAATGTGGTTCAAATAAAATGGAAATTTTTTGCTATGTGATACTGCGTTGCTCTTGTACCTTTCTCGGGACTTTCGAAGTTGCATTCAGTTCTATCTGAAAAGAAATCTGGCCAAATCTTTTTATGTTGGTAGTGGTACTTACTGCGGCACTAAAAGTTAAATGCTCTATTGTATTCGAAAACATTGTACAACTTACCACATAAGCCCTACCCTAAACCTAACCGTTAATGTTGACAAAATCAAATTATTTTATTAATTGTCATGACTCATACCTGAGTATGACCCGATGAATCGCAATAGCAATACCATACCGGGTCAGCTATTTAGCAAGTTTACCATGGAGCTGGTTATATCAAGGTCAAGGTCAAGGTGACAACTTTATTGTCAATTTCTTCACATACCAGACATACAAAGAAATCGAAATTGCATTTATATGATGCAAACACATAAGTTTACAAATCATGCACTAAAAGTTTATAATTTAGAAAATCTTCATAAGTCAATAATCTGCCCATAAACCACATTTGTGAAAATGATTAAAAGTTGCTGGTGTTTTATGCCTCATGCCCTATGTTCATACAGCTGGAAACTAGTGAACTGTATGTAGGTATATTTTTGCAAAAATGTAGGTTATTAAGGCAAGTTATTCCAGTGAGCCTATATTGGTTAATCTATAAAGTAAAATGAGACCCCACTGTTTCTCCTATTAAAACTGGACTGAGAATAAGACAATTAGAGAGAGAGGATGACAGAAGTCAGTCCACCATTTTACCAGCACTGAACATTGTGCTAGGCATCACCTCTGAGAAAACGCCAGATCTTTCTTCCCTAATTCTAACCTGTGGTCAGGGAAACAACACAATTAGTCTAATAACATTAGTAAAACCACTCATCAGCTACAGGGAAAAAAATGTCTCTACAGCAATGTTGAGGAGGTTTAGTTGCAAAATGTAGGTTGCCAGGTTTGCCTTAAGCCTCAATGTCTTGGTCTGCTAGCTTCCTAAACTGGTTGTTTCGGGGCATAATTATATGTGACTTAATTCTGATATGAAGCACCCACTTCTCCCAATTTGCACCTTTTTCCCCAATTTGATATGCTCTTTCATTTAAAAACATCACATTACAGAAGTAAATAGAAGGATAATGCCGTTTTGACTAAAGAATAACCAAAGTATTTATCAGATATGATGATCGACAGTAAATTAGGGTGACAAACCTGCACTAATAAAACTAAAAAGCACACAATTTACAAAAGACGTATTTACAAAAGAAAACGTATTTTGGTGACAAAAAAAGGCTGTAAAATGGGAATTTGATAACCCATTTGAGAAATAGTTTTGCAACCTTAACAATTTCTTAATAAAAATATATGATTTTATACTATTTCACTTCTACAAAAGCTCCACATTTTTTTTCTTAAAAGGATCTCCACCTTTAGTTAATCATCAAAAGCTTTTAACAACATTTTTTTATTAAATTAATTTCCAATCCAAATCCAAGCTTGTTCTCTTGAAGATTACACTCTAAAACTGACCTTACGACAGATACTAAATATAGAATCAGTATTTAAGAATCTGGCTACAGTGAGTGCAGTCTGAGTCCAAGGGCCCTAAAGGTTAATTCTGACCTAAATGACTGTGTGCAGGTTCATACAGCACAGCGAGCGTTTGGCAGGAAAGACTAAGACAGATGGTTCACAGACTTGATCAGAAAAAGAGATAGAGAGAAATAGTCAAAGAGAGTGAGGTCAACTGCTGTGTGAAACAGCATGAATAGATTTGAATCCCACTGATTGTAATAACAGGTTTGGACTGATCACAGTGCATCATACACAGAACAACACACTCAAACCAGGAGTCGTTGGGGGTCAGAGAGGAACAGATGGAAGGAAATAAGCCGGGGGGCTGATATCACAAAGTTGTATATGTTTAGATGCTGTGTCGTGTCGCCAGCAGAGGAAAACACGGCTGTGATGGAATGTTTGGGTCGCATGTGTATATAGCAGCAGTCTGTAATGCCTTCTAGGAATTAGACATACCACTTATTTTAGTACCACCCATTTTCCTTTCGAGCCAATTGAAAATTTTGGGGACAAAATGTGGACGATTTTTACATTATATTTGAATTAAAAGGACATATTTTTTAACATTTATTAAATAAACTGTAAATTATCATTTATAAAAAAAAAAAACAATTACAGAACATGATCAATGTTTTAACGACCAGCTTTCTATTTCAACAAGTTTCTATCCTATACACAGTTAAAGGTATTTAAGTGCACTATTCAATGTGGTTCTGTACATTAAAATACACTATTTTTTGCATGCACTAATATTTTTTTTTATATTTCAGGGTTGTGTGCATTAACATAAGTTAATGTAATATGAATATGAATGGATGAGCAAATCTGAATTAACTAACACACGCCCATAGCAATTCGTAACTAGGTTTTGGTAAATTGGTGGCTCATTCATGTGATCTATTTTGAATGTTTGCATAATGCTCTGCTCATGCACCAGTCCTAAATAAATCAAAATAGTTTTTGTTTTGTTTTTTGTTTTTTTTTTTTGGATTTGTTTTAAATCATGTGAGGATATCAGCATTAATACTTAAAGTTTGATCCTCTAATTCCTATTACTTATTTTCTGTTTGTTAGTGGCTGGGGCTCCATAGGGGGAATCCTAAACTAAACTCTTTTGAAAGCTATGAGCAGCAATTACTTCTCTGCTTTTGTCACTTTATCCCAGTTTTACTCTTTGGGACTAGAACATGACCCAGTTCCCCAGAGGACTGCCTTGAAACAGGGCAGAGACTCGAGGTACACTGTGTGTATGTGTGTGTGTTTGTTTGAATTAGGTACTGTTACCAGTAATTGCTTGATAAACATCCTCTCTGTTAGGTTCAAATAACACTAGACCCCACTGACTTTCATTGTAGCAGTTAAAAAAAGAAGAAGACCTTTCAAAAGTTTTGGGTCAGTAAGAATTTTTTAAAGAAATTCATACTTTTAATTGGCAAAGGAATGCATTATAGTGGTCAAAAGTTACAGTGAAGATTTTTACACTACAAAAACACTGTTTCAAATAAATGCTGTTCTTTTGAGTTTTGCGAAAAAAATACACAAACATATTAAGCAACACAACAGTTTTCAACAATGATAATTAGAAATGTATTTTTTTTTTTTTTTTTTTGGCTGCTGGAAATTCTCTTTGCCATCACAGGAATAAATTACATTTAGAAAACAATTAATTAAAATTGTAATATTTTTTCACACCATTACTATTTTTAATGTATTTTAAACAAATAAATGACCCATAAGAGGGTTTTTTTTTTTTTTGCCCCATAAGAGACCAACCCTAAACTTTTGAATGGTAGTGTGCATATATCAGCAAATCATTAGAGTATTTTAATCTTTGACTCTTTTAAAAACTGAAGCACAAGACTGTCAAGTCCTCTCCTTCCTTCATTCTCTCCTGGTGATGATGTACTGAAGCAGGTTCCAGAAGACTGCAGATTGTGTTCCTAATTCGCAGACTCCCTCCAGAGTTGCTACTTGGAAGGATGTATCGCTTTGTAGGAAATGTACCCAAACCATGATGCCATTTGTTATAACGGCGTGAGATGGGAAGGTTCTGTGATGAGAGACCAAAGATCTTGCTGAGCTTTAGAGAGATTTAATGTTATGAGATGCTGCCGAGTAAAGCTCAACTACTGGTCCACTATTATGAGAAAATAAAGATTCATGACTATTACTTTTCATTAAGCCTACTGGGTCTTTCACAAAGAAAATCTAGGTTTCCCAGTGCATCTCTGCAAGTCAGTCCACAGTCATTAAATACATGAAGGAGGGGGGGAAAGCTTCAAGCAGGGCTACAACAGAGGCGTTTCATGTGTTGGACTGATCATCTTTAATTCTATATTAACAGAGACAAGCTTGCCTCGGCCTTCATTAAAAATAGATAGAGACAAGCTATCCACTCGGCTAATGACACCTACTCTCTAGCACACACACATACGCACTACCCTTTCCCCTGTTGGTGAGGACCACTCTTTCAATCTGTTTCACCCTAAAAGAATAAAAAAAACGATTCATCTTCACCACGGTTCACTGCTCTTACTGTACAAGCATTGTGGTTAGAATATTTCAGGACACATTTATAGAAATGCAACAGAAACAATAGCAAATAGAGAAAAATCCCTATAGGTCTCCTGAAGCTCAAACTGACGTCGCTTGTCAGTGGACGCTCTGATTAATTACCAAACAATGCAGGTAATTACTCAGAATCTCAGCCTGGGGAAACTGAGGACATGACGAGAGGACAGACAGAACTATGATCAGATTTTGTGTGTGTTTCTGTCAAGTGATCTCTTGGTACAAATAACAAAGCAAATATGATTGCATACTTAATTATTAAAAAAAAAAAATAAAGAATCGTTATTAGCATCTATAGTGGGGGCGGCAGTGGCTCAGTGGTTCATGTGGGTTGTCTACGAACCGAAAGGTTGGTGGTTCAATCCTCGGTTCCACCTGACCAAGTGTCGAGGTGTCCATGAGCAAGACACCTAACCCCAGCTGCTCCCGACGAGCTGGCTGGCGCCTTGCATGGCTGACACCGCCGTCGGTGTACGAATGAGTGTATGAATGGGTGAATGTGAGGCAAAATGTAAAGCGCTTTGGTGGCCATTAGGTCTATGAAGGCGCTATATAAATGCAGTCCATTTACCATTTACCATTTAGTTCCATGAATACTTTCATCAAAAACAATTCCCTTTCGAAAGGGAACTCACACTGCGTCAACAGCCTACTGGTTATCAGGTAGTAGGCTTCACCAGACCTCTCTGTAAGTAGTTTCTCAGCGATAGTGGGTTCTGGCAGCTAGTGGCCGCTTGCTATCAGTTCAGCTGACCTTAGCAGGCAGCTTCTGAAGGCGAGTTTGCGCCCTAGCACGACTTAAGTGTTCACTTTCTGGTACTGGTTTCCTCCCGGAACTTCTTTTTTATAGCTTACAGCCTGGTTTGCCTACCAGGCAGGCCATGTGCTCCCCTCACTGAGGGTCTCCCTATTAGGCCTTTTCAGACCTCCTCAGTGCTTTGAAACATAAGCGCTGGGCAGATCCGTGGATCGAGCAGAGAATTTCCCCTCGCTATCAAGGGTTGTGAGTCATGCTCTCCTGGGTACCCCATCTCTGAGATCCAGGCCAAGTGGTTCACTGTCAGCTTCGCAGTCCCTCGGGTTGGATGCCTTACCTAAGGCAAGTGTCCAGAGGCTCTGTCTTCGGACAAACAGGAAGTTGGCCAGACTGAAGTGTCCCACGTAAAAGTTCAGGTCAGGCCTTGCTGGTGGAATTTCGGGTGAGTATGTTCCCCTGACTAGTGATTGGCTGGGGCTCCTTCAGGTTCCCTAGCCACATTCCCTGGAAGGGACCCTTTCTAATTTGAAGCTGTGGTCCTAGGCCCTTGAGCAGGCCCAGGTAGGCCTTTCATTAAACAAAGTTTATGGAGATTTTTCTGTGAAACGTATAGCTTGGGCTATGACCGTAGGGAATGCTGTCACTGACAGCCCAGTGTAACCTGAGGTTGAGTGGTTCTGGCATTTCATTTGAAATTTGCTGGTTCTGACAGTTATCACTGCCAATGGCATGGACTCTTCTTAGCATGGCTGCGTGGGTATATTGTTCCCCAATGGACGCAGTGCGAGTTCCCTTTCAAAAGGGAATGTCTCAGGTTACGACTGTAACCTTTGTTCCCTGAGAACAGGGAACGAGACATTGCGTCTTTTTGCCACGCCTCTGCCTGCCTGCCTATCAGTCCGTTCAGACGATAAAGTAAATGACATGTTTGCAAGGCGCCCTTATATACTGGTCGCACGTTAATGATTCATGGGCTGTCGCCGGTCAATAGGATTGCCGTGATTTGATAGTCATTTCAGACACCTGTCACGCCTGAGGCATTCCCCAATGTGTCAATCGACATGATGCAGTGTCTCGTTCCCTGTTCTCAGGGAACAAAGGTTACAGTCTAACCTGAGAGATTATTTGTAGTGGAAAAAGGTTATTTAAATGCTTTTCACAAAAAGGAATTGTTGTTATTTTACAAACTGTTGTCCACTAAAAAGAACCCAGAATTGTTCATATGACTACATATCACTACAAAAAAAATAAAACATTTGAAACCTTTATTTTTAAGAGTGTAGCAATTCTAGACCTTATTTAGGGGCTTTAGTCTCTTCAGAGCCCTATTATTTTTTATCTTTCTGGACCTTTAATCCCCTTAAATGGATAGTTCCTCCAAAAATGAATATTGTAGCATTTTCTCACCCTCATTTTGTTCTTTTTTTTCCAAGAAGGTAGTACAATAATTTAAATTTCAGTCTGTTTTTTAAATAAAGCACCATGTTCCTCTACACCAAATTTTAAAGATGTAAGTGGGCCTGAGACTCCCTGAGGCTGAAATCCTGGAAGTTCCAGGTATACTGTGATTCATAAAGCAAATGCCATGAGTCTCTCTCTCTCTCTCTCTCTCTCTCTCTCTCTCTCTCTCTCTCTATAAATACAGTATGTACAATGAGTTTAATGTCTCTGAGATGAGCATTAAGTTAATCCATCTTAGTTCAATAAGCTAAGGTCAGCTCGGCGTCTAGGAAATGTGACTTATAGAAAATGTAAATTCTGTTCGATTGAAGGGTGCTCATCATAACACCTATTTAGGTTACCATTTCTACATCTAAAAGTTGCCGCAGCAGTTGATCAATGTAACCAATCATATGCATGTCGGTTTGTGTGCAAGAGTGCAATGACCAATCAGAGTCTTTTGAATTCATTTTAGGTCTATCACTAAAGACAACTAAGCGAGACTGATTCAATGATGCTTTATATTTCACGTCCTTTCTCAGGTAACACACAAACATCAGTACTGAAGAAATGTCACTTGTGGATTCGCCAGATGCTGCAACACTCGCTTACAGTTTAGATGGTGTATCACTTAATAGACAAGACAAGCAATGCGACAAAAATAAAATGCCCTCATTACCAACCAGGTGAATAAACATTGTAACTATGCCATATACTGTATGAGTGTAAAATATAGACATCTTTACTGATCATAATTTGAAAGATCGCTGAACTGAAAAATAAACTGCAGGACTTCATTCTTGTATTGAATCATCAAAATATACAATGTATTTTTTCATTGTTTATGTTATAAATGTGCAGACATTTTATTTATTTCTTCATGATTGATTTATGTCTTGTGCTGCCATTTTTATATATTTAAAAAAAATGGTTGAGCAGTTCTACTCAGAATATGAAAATGTAGTAAATATATTAATCAATCTCAATTTCAAAATAAAAATTAAGTAAATAAAATGAAATGTATGATTGTATACTTTATTCTAGTGATTCTAGACTTTAGGCGGCTTCAGTCTCTTCAATCCCCTACAAATCTGCTTAATTGTCTGCACCTTTAAGGTTCATCCATCATCTTCTCACCCTCATTTTGTTTCAAAACAGTCAAGAAAAATAGCTTCATTCATATTATAGGGATGGGGTCGTTAAAATACCACATAACATATGAAATTCAATGTATTTTTTACATTATTTTTCAAGTTGAGCAGACATTTTATTTAATTGTTTATTTATGTATGTACTCCAATATTTGAATGCATTCATATTTTTTTTAATTATTTGGATTTATTTGAGCAGTCATTTTATTTACCATTTAAAAAAATAATAATAATAACAATTAAATGCTTGTGCATTCCCACTATAACCATACCACAAAATACAGGGGTAAAATGTTAGTGAATGTCTGTGTATTTGTTTTGGGGCGTGTAAATGAGGTCATAAACTGACAGGGTTCCAGACAAGAACTGTCATCTTTACCTGTGTGTTTTTGTCTTGTGGTCGTCACCACCACAGGCCTGCAGGGAAGAGCGCTCTGCTGCTCAGCAGCATGTGTTTGCACAATCTGGACCCTTATGTTCAGACTGACATGTACAACAGCGCAGAAATACTCTCACACTGAGGAGCTTCCGCTGGTGACTGTAAACCACCATCACAGTCTGATGCCAGTGTCTGGCGCCATGCCCAACCACCCGGCAGCCATCCCAGAGTGGACACCACTAATTTATTACTGGATCACTCAGTCCCGCCCCCTGCATTAGGGAGTAATGAGAAATCAAGAGTGGACTGGAGCTTATCCAGCTAATGTGCCATTGGAGTAACACTTACATGCTAATCCAATGCCTTCGGTTCGATTTACCAGAAGTAATGTGCAGGCTTTAGTTCGGCTTCTGTGTTTTCTTATGTGAAAAGTTTCTGCCTTTCTGTCTTTTTGATAACATCAGTGTCGGATCTACAGGTATTTTTAACAGATGTTTGCCATTAATTAGCACCTATTAGCACAAGTTACTGTTACAAAGGACTGATCAAGGTTCACACTCCTAGTTTACACTTTTAATCAAGCTTTTGAAGCTTTGTAGAATGAAACACTGTTTGAATGTTGGGCCCAGGTTAGGAGAGTGTTGTGTTTATATGGTCTAAGCTGCCAATGTGGGAAAAAAAGGTTAAAGACACTTTAGAAAAACACCCACATTACTGTATCCCATAATGCCTCACAACTCGACAAAGGTTAATGAGGGAGAGCTGACATTTAACCTCAATCTCGCTTCCACACAACAAACACGTTCAGGTTATCAAATCACACACACACACGGGGGAGTGTGGGGTAAGCTGTGCCACTTTTTACAAGTTTTGCCAGTTTAGTTGTCCTCTATTCATGTACAATTTAGCCATTGTTTTAACAGGATAGTCCCATTGAGATATAAAATGTCTTCTTCCAGAGAATCCTGGCTTGAATGGCAACGCATAAAAAAAACAAATACATAAAATGCAAACATAAAACCAAACGATGCATGAATAAAACATGATCTTGCACTCAAATGGCCAAATACTGACAACTTGTATGTCAAAGATTAAAAAAGAAGGTTGTTTTTAGCTCCCTAAGAGAGGGTATTTAAAATAATTCCCTGTAAAAAATCATTATTGGTTAAACTTAAAAAAGTGTAACCTGGTTGCCTTAAGAGGTTGGTTTAATCAACAGAAGCTCAAAATATGATGTTACCTGAACCACATTAATTATCTAAGTTGATTTGACAAAAAAACTTTTTTGTGATAAATCATGAAAAAAAAAATTACAGTGTACAGGTGTAATAAGATACAAGTCTTCAGATAATTGCCTTAGTAATAAACAGCAGCATGTGTATTTGTCTCCTTTGATACAAGGAGGACCAGCCAACAGATTCATACAAGGTACAATGATGAGTGTGTGAAGAGGCACCCTTTTTAGTAAGGATAAATTTGCATTCATAAAAGTCACATCACCATAATCCAAAACTGAGAGGAATAAGCTTTGCAGAATTATTTTTCTTGTTTTGAAAATATGCTTGGTTCTAAAATAGATGGATGTGGAACAGCTTTTTTAACATTTTGTTTTGTTGAAATGACATTTTCAATTGACACTGGTTTCTTTTGGATAAATAATTATTGAAAATTAACTTTAACTACCAAATGAACTAGTTGAACCAACCTTATTGAAATTCGTTTAGAACGTTATTTTCAGTTAAAAGAGTTTTTATTACTAATGTTATTATCATTTATAATACCACCCAGCCGTGAGGGCTGAACGGGGTCAAGCTTTAATATGCTGCATGGAGTTACTAATTACTGTATATTTCAGAATGTCTCCAAAATACACAGACAGATTTTATTTGAAATAAAATTAAAAAAGCTAGTTATACAAATAATAGCAATATATATATATATATATATAAAATAAATTAATTAAAACAATATTAGTTTATATTTATATTTTACATGTAATAATTGTATGTAGTGATTTCTTTGCATTTAATCTACATTTTGATTTAGAAAGATCATAAAATATATCATAATAAATAAAAATGTATTAAATAAAGATTTTCTTCTTGATAGAAAAACGGGAGAATGTTTACAAAGGATGGACTGAATAAGTCATCATTATTTCTCATTCCAACTTGGAAAATCTGAAAAATTCCATGGTCATACATTTTCCAATCGTTCTACACACTGAGGGACACACATGCATGCAGAGCCACATCTTGTTTTATGCATGAGGTTTTGTGCTAAAAGGCCACCCAGTCATGTCCTGTGGTTTGTGTGGTCAGCGTTCTAAAGCTTGACCCCTGTGTTCAGACCCTTCACGGTGGGGTGGCATGGGCTTTTTGTGCCCTCAGTCAAACCACTTCACCTCTATTTCATGCTGTGAGCATAAACAAGTGAATTGCCTTTCATTTCAGTTTATGTAGATCCAACATGACAGACAGAAACATGGCATTTTATCCTCTACTGCACATTAGCTCAGACATCAACTGCAGTACCATATGGCTCAAGTCAGAGGTTACAGTTGTTTGTGTTGGTTTTCTCTCTGATTATGGCATCATTCACTGAGTGAAGCTATTAGTTACAAGAGTCACATAATGATTCTTTGTTTGGACACAAATGGCTGGAGTTATTTCCTGCTGCCAGATTGCACCATCTCAAGGGATTATATGCATGTGTGCTAAATTAATGCGACTCAGCCACTGCCACGCATTTAGAAATTCTATAAATATAGCTGTATAAATTACCATACAATACAATGTAAATGGAATAATATCATGACTAAAACTAGTCTTATATACCACATACAGTCTGATGCCTATTGCTTACAAAACTGGAAAACACTTTCTCGATCTCTAATCTCTAAACTCTAATCTGATTGGATGAATTTGCACAAATATGAGTACGGACACACATGGTTTAGCTTTTTAGGATGAAATAATTCAGATCTTTCAAGAAAAAACAATATTATGTAATATAATATAATATAATACAGATATTTTGGGCCGTTTTCAGTGATTCTTTCTTACATCATTACACCATTAGGTGGCATCAATTGATCAATTGATCTTTTTGCGAGTCATTGAGGTAGTAATTTATTCATTAATGACACAGATTTGTTCAAAAATGCAGATTCATTCAGGAACAAAACAAGTGGATTTATGCGAGAATCATTGAATCATTCACTCAACTGATTCGTTCAAAAATGCTGATTCATTCAGGAATGAAAAAAAAAATTAAAAAAAATCAAGCTCTTTTGGCTCAATTTGTTTGTCAATTTAAAAGATACATTTTAAAGTAAAGAAAGTCGCAGTTTGATGTAAAACCGTTGAGGTATAAGACTGTGAAAATATGGAATTACAAAGACTACAAACCCCAAAGGCGCACATTTTCACTCAATGAATGAAGCTAACTTTACTGAGGCTAATGTCTGTCATTGTTTCTACAGTCTTACGTTATAATCGTAACGTAAGGGGTAAGACAGAGAAATGAGATTGGCCCTAAGTCAATGTTTTCTCAAAACTCCCTACTGCAACTTTAATTCTACTGTAGAACTATTTTCCTTGCGAAACAGACAAATTAACTGGCAATATTGCGTGTATAAAATTTAAGTTGTTCAAAATTAACCTTTTGTTAACCAAAATTAACCTTGTATAAAAGCAATATCCCAATTGTAATTATGTCAAAGAAGTTGCTAAACACACAAAGTATTGAAATTCATTGCATATCTGCAGCATTCGCCGTCCGGTGCGGTCATGTCCTCTTATCATGCGATTATGAAGAACTCCACAGATTATAGAGGCCAGAAAGATCATGATGAGTGCCTGCATCCACACACATGCACACTTCTTTATCTGTCCCTTTTTTCCATCAGGTCTCTGATATTTTGATGTACCCTTCAGATTTAAAGGGCACAGCAAGCTTAGTGCCATCTCTTCATCTCTCTACTCCAGCCTATCTTGTTTATTTTGGCCCTCTCTGCCTACAATTGCGTCTGTTTACTTCGCATGAACTTTAAAACCTGCCCTGACTATGTGTGTACACTTGTTGTGTGTACCCTTTTGTGTTTAACTGCTTTTTGATTAGGCCTATATATCTCCCCCTCATTTTGTATATTGTACGCTCTGCCTTTTGGTTGCCAAGCAACCGATTCAATGTTTTATCAGACGAGATGCAGTAGGTGTTAAAGCAGGGTGTTGTATTCTACTGTTTTAACACAGACACACTAGAGAAACACTATTTTTAAAACACATAACAAAAATAACAATACAAAATGTATGGTGTTTGTGTATATTTGTAAGCTAAAGCTCTCAGTTTTTTTTATTCCTATAGCCAAATAAATGCACACACAGCCTGGTTAATTGCCAAATGGCATAACATATCTTAACTTCAGTGTAACATGCAGTCAAATATAGAAATTTCAAGAAAATGTGCATGAGACATTGTGTCGTATTGACTAAACACTTAGAGATGATCATCTTGATGTAAGTTCATTAGGTTTATGACTGAACTCCACAATTTCTGAATATATGAAATGAATATCACAACACTGGATGTGTTTACAATCCACTATAACTCATTTAGTCAGATGCTTTTAGTTCAGTATTTCTTTTTTTTTTTATGCTGTGTATCACTAACAAGTAAATTCTCTCCATGATTTAGTGATTTGGAAGATGGCCATTTCAGGCCATAGCACTTCTTCATGTCTGATGATTTAAAATGCTGTTAAATATCACCCCCAGATAGGTTCTCTCACAAATGCCTGTTTCCTAAGATTTAACTTTCCTCATATGATTTAGAGTAATGAGCTTTCAGCTTCAGAGAGAGGAAACCAGCCAGAACCTATAATGCTTTCAGGGCAACAATCCTCTTGACATTTATAAGATTTTAGATCTCATGAAGGTGCTTGAGTAAGTGCCAAATTTGGTCTTTTGATCTTTTAAATAATTGAAGATAAAAAAGATATATATGTAACAAATTATTTACTGTGTTTTGTATGATTTTCTTGTTGATTTGATTTATTTCACTACAACTTAATTTTGATGTTAATTTTGGAACAAGTCCAATATTTCAAATTTTTTGTTCTAAATTCTAAAAGTTAAAACTACGTCATCATTTTAATTTTTAAGTGAACTATTCCTTTAAAGTAAATGAATTCAGTGAAAGAAAATAATTCTTTTACTGAAAATAGAAAAAATATATATAATTTTTCACTGATAATCTTAACATGACTAATTATGCCGTATGATTTAGTCTCAGTTTTTCAACTTATTAGATGTTTAATGTAAACTAATTTTAAAGCTTTAGTCTGCAGTTTTTCCTCTTTGTCGCCATCTCTGTTCGAAATCTGCAATTGCAGTCATTCGCGGAATTATCAACTTTACACGAGTTGTACTTCAACACTGCACAGCGTGGATGAACACAATGTTTGCGGAGAGCTTGCAGCTGTTAGTTTTGTCTCACTCAGTTCAGTTCTCATATAACAGTGTCAGTACAGTCAGAACTAAAATATTGTTGAATATTAAGTGTCCCCAACTAAGCAAGCCAAAGGCGACAGTGGCAAGGAACCCAAACTCAACCAGCTGACAAAATGGAGAAAGGAGAAACCAGGCTCAGTCGGAGGGCCAGTTCTCTTCTCGCTAACAAAATGAACACAGTGTCATAATTATTCAGGCTGCAAGTCAGAATTCAGATCTGGATCAGTGGCATTCAAATATTCATTCAGTTCTTTTGCTCGAAGATCAATTCATTACGCCGGTATAGAGCCGAAGCTGGCTATAGGCCTTGTGCAGAGGACCTTTCTGGTTCTTGGTCTCTCCTGAGGATTGATCTGTGCACATCTTTTTTTTTTATAATTCATGTGCCCTCATAATCTTTAAACAAAATAACTTCCCCTCCCTCTTAAAACGACATCTGTTGTCTAATGAGTTGTTTACTGGTGCAACGGCAGGACAACCTGTCACTCTTATGAGATCTTACAGTAGCTATAGCAAACCACAATGATCCAATCAATTCCCGATGGACAAAATCAGGTCCCGCTCTATATTCTTTCATGTCGAGAAGCCATTTCACTTGGATATACTTCACTAGGGAAGAAAAGACTATCTCAAAATCTGTCTAACTTTGAAAGTTTTTGGGTTACCATGAAACACATGTGATGGTTGCTGCCAAGTTACTTATTTTTCATTGTTAAAGGTGATTTCTTTGTCACTATTTCCAAAAAGCTGCTCGTCACTCCTGTGCTGGTGTTTGTGTGGCGCAGTCCAGCTATCTGGATTCAGTCAGACTGTTTGTGCATTGGAGATTATATCATCTGGTCCCAAGAAATGAGTAAGAACTGAACCTCCCTAAAGGGCTTCGGCTGATCCTCAAGTAATCGCGTGGAGGCCTAGAGCTGCGCAGAGGTGCCTAAACTCATGGCGCTGAAGAGGATGTGTGAGGTATGATTGTCATCCTGTGGGTTTACAAGCTCTGACGGAGATCCATCTCAAGCATTACATCTCCTCATAATAGCACGTATCCCCCTAGACAGACAAATTGTCGTTTTTTCCCTCTCCGTCTCGGCTTTTTTTTCTTCTCTGCCATAAAGCTATTATGTCATTTTGTAAATCTGATTGCTTGGTAATCTCTCATGTCCTAGCAATAGGCATTCCCAGAGGAACTTTGGTCGTTTGTGGGGCTCCCGCGAGGTGAGGAGAGTGTGTGTGTGCGAATTGCGAGCGTGTACCTGTCTTTGTGAGTGCCTGTCTGTGGTCTTGTAATGACTGGAGCCCTGCCGAGATCACATACCTCTGAGAGATGTTGATCAAATGCCAAACGCTGCTTATTTATAGAGCACACATTAACCCTGACTGCCAGACAGCTGCAGGGATCATACAGCTGGAAGGACTGATCCCGGGTCATCCTCTGCTTTTCTGGCTTTGTGCTCCAGTGTTAACAGGAGACATGTCACACCGCCCGCAGATCCGCAGAGCAATAACGCGGTCTCTTTCTATCCATCTGTTTGCTGGATGCTCTTCCTTCATCCCATTTTCTTATCGCCCTGGCTGCAAACTTTTTATCCCTCATTTCTCCGAGCATCTTTCCTACTGTTTTCTCATTACCTCTCACTGTTTCTCAAATATCATCGCACATGCATAAACACAAAGGGTACATGCATAATGCACCCCAACAATGTGGGAACTAGATGACACTCGTTAGATGGTTACCATGGAAACCTCAGAAACACCTGAAGTGCTCTTTCATTTTATTTTGTCTCACAGCCGGATATACAGAAGGATTAATACGATATTCTGGCCAGCTGAGATCTAGCCCCTTTCACACAGAGATTCTGGAAAATACACGGATAATGTGACCCGGCATTTGTCCCGGGATTGTTTGATTTTGGTTCATTCACACTGCCAGTGATTTCCCAGGGCTGTGAGTGCGTTCACAGACACACAACCCGTAAATATCCCGGAAAGACACATGACGTAAGGACGAGACGTGTAACTCACGCGTCGAAAACATGTACATGCGCATACCGTTCCACAGCTGGTGAACGATCTCAGCTTCAGCGCGGATAGAGAGGAGCTTCTGGTCTCTGCTTCGTTCCAGGTTGCAAACGTTTGTTCGTCCTTTCTTTGTTGATGACGAACACAAACGTTCTTCTTAGCAGACTGATCTTATGAAGTAGTGCGTGTATGACACGCAAATTCGTATTTCCATTTTTGGCATGCTATCAAGACGCATAATCGCTTTTCAGCGTGTTTATGAACGCCGTTGACTTAACGTTATTACTGTATATATAAATAAATGACTTACCTCAACCCAGTCCCTAAACCTAACCGTCACTGGGGTTCATGGCATTTATGACTGTTCCCTTACCATCCTAGGAAAAAAAAAAGATCGCTCCCCAGATGTAGATGTACATTTTGCTTCGTTTCGTGCGGACATTTGAAGTTGTGTACAGACACGCAGAATCACTCGGACGTTAATGGCGTAGACATACACGCATACATGTGGATAGCTCAAAATGCGTAGAGATAACACGCCACTTGACTCGAAAGTGGCATGTATGTTTACGCAAAAGTCATGATGTCATGTTATAACAACAGAGTCGCGCGATGGCATCACTATGACACACCCCTTACGGCAATAGTCTTTTTTTTACACAGCGCGCGTTCCGGGACTGATTCCGGCAATGTTACTACAGTAGGTCCCCAACCCGGCATCGACGCCGGTATCAATCCCGTCGTGTTTGCGTTCACACAGAAGGCGTTCTGGCAATTTCCCGGCATTTTCCTGGGATCAACGCACTGTGTGAAAGGGGCTTATGAGAAAAAGCAGGGTTGGGCAAAAGTCAGAGGATAGGAACGGTCTCCCTTTCAGTCGAAAAGTTTGAATTCAGTTTATGAGAATTTGAATATGAAATGAATGACAGGAAGAGGAATTTAAAATTCAAAGATTTTCAAGAGGAATTTCATAAAAAATAAATTAAATTATGACTGCATTTTTTTACACTCGGTACAATTTCTTGACTTATTGGATGTTTTGTGTCATGTCCCTCGTTCCATTCAAGACTTTCTTCTGTGGAACATAAGATATTTTGAAGAACGTTTGTAACCAAACTGTGGATTACCATCGACTTCCATTGTATGGACCGGGGGGCAATCTTCTTTTATGTACCACAGAAAAAAAGAAAGTCATAAATGTTTGGAAAAACATGAGGGGTGAGTAAATGGTGACAGAATTTAAATTTTTGGATTTCCCTTTTAACTCAGTTCTAAATGGTGCACGATCCTGGAAAGGAGGTGGGTCATGTTGAAAGAGGAATTGTACTGCATGTCCTCAGCTCTCCCTCTGGAGCAGCACACGTGTCCCACCCCGTAGACCCTCCTGCCCATCAGAAAGAAATATAGATAGATCTCTCTTCTAAGAACTCAGGAAGGTTCTCCTCATCTCAGTTAATACTGTTATTAGAAATGAAATCTAATTTATCCTTGCTATGTTGATGTTCCTCAGCCAGTGCATGTTTGCACAGTTGTAACATCTTGCTGTTTCTTTTTCATTTGTTCAGCAGAGATTCACAGAGGGGTTCACATTTTATCCAGGGATGATTTCCTCTGCCTGTGTGTGTGTTTGCGGGGATGTTGATACTGCTGTTGCTAACAGTGATTTATGTTGTAAGGAAATGTAATAACTTTTTTATTAGATTATGGTAAATTCATTCTGCTCAAGGCAACTCTGGCTCAACTCCGGCTGTTTCAATGTCAGACGCAGTGCTGTCTGATGCTGCACTTGACAGATTAGAACCAATCACGTGTCTTTACTGCAGGAGGATTGTTCGACATTAACATAGATATCGAGGCCAAACTTAATGCCAGACACCTCAGAGAAGAGACTTTTATTTAAATATGCTTTCATTACTGTTCTAATTAAATAACACAATTCAGAATTAGCCAGTGGAATTCAGTCATTTTTGAGAGTGTTGACATATCACCAAGCTATACTTTGACCTTTGGCACAACACAACAGGTACAAAAGAAAAAAGTTTTGTTTTTTTTTTTCATTTTCCATTCCACTCTGAAGAATAGTGCTGCCAGAGGATAAAATAAATCTGCAAAAAAGATGCTTTTTTTTCAGTCACTGTGTGATTCTGTTCTACTAACGTGTGCAGCTCACGTATGAGACATGAAAGATGAATTGTGCTGCAAACAAATTTCTGAATTTTGCCAGATTTAGCAGAACAAATGATAAAAAGATGCAATTTTGAAATGTCATATTTTATGCGCTAAGAGAATAACCTACACTTTTAAATAAAGTTAGGTTACAAGAGCCTAATATATCAAAAATCTAAAAGCTTTATGTAAACTTTCAATCTTAAATACAAAGGTTGATTCAGCTCAGATTTTCAAATTATTCCTGCGACCTGTAACATCTGAAAGCAAACACGAGATTGGTTGGTTATATTCTAAATATTTCTAAAAGAGCATTATTCCCCTAAGGACGGTTGACTGCATAATAAAAAAAACATTAAGAAAGCTTTACTTTCATTATATCACACAATTCATCAAAGCAATTCAGTGTGCTTTACAATATACACTCACCTAAAGGCTTTTTTAGAACACTAATGCAATTATCTAATCATCCAACCACATGGCAGTTGCTTCAATGCATTTAGGGGTGTGGTCCTGGTCAAGACAGTCTTCTGAACTCCAAACTGAATGTCAGAATGGGAAAGAAATGTGATTTAAGCAAAATTGAGTGTGGCATGGTTGTTGGTGCCAGACGGGCCGGTCTGAGTATTTCACAATCTATTCAGTTACTGGGATTTTCACACTCCACCATTTCTAGGGTTTACAAAGAATGGTGTGAAAAGGTAAAAACATCCAGTATGCGGCAGTTCTAAGGGTGCGAAAATGCCTTGTTGATGCTAGAGGTCAGAGGAGAATGGGCCGACTGATTTAAGCAGATAGAAGGGCAAGTTTAACTGAAATAACCACTCGTTACAACCAAGGTATGCTGACATCTGTCCACTGACATAAAAATCTACCTTGTGATCTTTATGTGGTCCGAAAAAGAAAGAAGGGCATATTTGAACAAGACCAGGGTGAGTAAACATTGGATTAATTGTCATTTTAGAGTGAACTACCCTTATGCAATTTAGAACTCTAAATTTTATAGATTTAGATTTTTACGATAATCTATTTACCCCTAAAGAATAAAAATAGTGATATCTGAAAACTGAAATCGAAATTGATTTTTACATTTCATTCTCTAGCATTGCATGCAATCAGCTCATAAAATTCTACACATGGATTCCTCTAAAGCACTCCTCTCTTCATCAGTCTCTGGGTTTGTTTGCTGTTTGGCCCATTAAACACCTCAGCGCAAACACAGAGCTTCTCTGTTCTCAGTGTTGAAATAATCACTGACTCCTCTGAACTACCAAACTTCAAATTCAAGTCTTTATTCACAATAGAGCTCTTAATCTGCAAAATAACCTGTCAGACTTCATCACTGCAGAAGAGCTAATATAGTTTCATCATTAATAAAAAGCATAATCCACATTCAATTGATTTTATGGATCAACAGCAGCTGATCAAGATGAGCATTTAATTGCTCCGTCTGCACAAAAACTAAGACACATAATGATCATATTATCAAAATGACCTTGGGTTCAGTCTGAAGAATAAGCAGTCTACAAACGTCCTCTTTCACACAGACATTCTTTTTGTTTTCTTTTTCAAGCATACATTAGCACAAGGGCTTGCTTGGATTCGCATGGTACCATTTCAATTTCATGTGTAAATGAGGTTGTCTGAACGTGACAATTGATCGCCAAGCTGGTGGTGTCAATCATGACCATGACCGAAGCCCTGAGATGTGTATCTGACACAAAAGAGCAACTGATGTGCAATAGTCTGCCGTGGCTTTTACCCGCGATCCCACTAAGGTCATATCGTACAATCAGACAAACGACAATTTGAAAAAAAAGGGCGAAACAGTGTGTTGCTGGCTTTAACCAAATCTTTTCTTTTTTCTGTGTGTCGGGTTTTGAAGATGTTTATTTCAGAGTCGTGCTCTTTAAAAGAGTTAAGAACAAGCTAATGATAGGGCAATCAAAAAATAGCACAGATCTAGCCTGCTTTCCTCTGATCATCTTTATATTCATCTTTAAAAAGAGGCTTGTGCACAGACAAAAGCTGAAATTGAAATGTGTCCTGATAGACGGACTGATGGTGTGACTATTATCGCAGCCTGACAGAGCCCAGCACATGTAACACTTCATATTCACTAGCAGCAGGCCCATGGGAGAAGATGGGTTCAGGAAATGGCACAGGCTGGAATTGTATTGCCCTCATGCTGAATACAAAGATAACCGTGTCTCATCCTATTTCCACTTCAGATATAGTTCTGTCTGGCAAGGCTGTTAACGTTAACATGGGTGGGATCGGGCACATTTAGTTGCTGCAATGTATTTCAGACCTGACATTTCAATCTGTTCTGCTGTTTAGCATGTACATAGAGACACATTGAGATCTTGTTTATGCCTCATCACTTGTAATGCACCAAAATTTAAGCTACAGCAAAATTTCGTTTGAAACAGCAAAAAAAATGTTTAATTAGCACAGCTTCAACAACATATATTACATTTCTACGTAATCTGTTAGTGATTCACCTAAATTAAAACTTATTTTCAGCTTCAGGCTTGGGGCCAATTGCATAAACATAGCCTCTAAGTTAAAACTGTGTCTTACTATTCTGAACAACAAGAGGTTAGTTGGGGCTAATAATTCTTAATTTTCAGATTTACATTAGACCATTCGACCTTTTTATGTAACTGATTTTTTTTTTTAAGAGCCTTCTTGAAGAAAAAAAAAATGATGACTAACTAAGACTAGTCTAAGCATTTTATGCAACTGGCCTGGTTTAACAAACAGGGCTTAAACTAAGCCAGGATTAGGTCTTAGTTCAATTGGGGCATTTAAGTAACTTTTTTAAAACATGCCTTAGAAAAAACAACATTATTCCTGAGCATCCTGAGACAAAACAATGGCGTCAACATATACTTTACTACAAGTTGCTTTCAGTTAAAACAGCTTAAACGTGCATTTTAGACTGGGACTACATTTATGCCTTGCCTGTGAAACTGGGGGTCAGTGTTTCAGTAAAAAGATAATTTTGGTGCATCATTAGTCATGTCAAAACAGCATTCTAATTCATGAATGCTGTGTAAACATCTGCTGAACACCATTCTAACATCAGCTGTGTCGTAGTGACGTATTGTGCATGAGCAAATGCTCTAAAAATAACATCCTTCAGATGAAAACAAAAACACATCAAATAGTCGCCTCTGTGATGTATGAGTGCTATCTGTGCGGTTGACATTGTGTGTGTCTCAATCAGCTCCCTAGTTCAGTGATAAGTGTACAGCCTGGGGAGTCGGCCATTTCTAGGGTCAAAACGTTCTCTAGAAATTCCCAGAATGCACCATAAAAAGCCAGTGAGTATCAGCCGCTCCCTGTATCCACTAACTGGAAATGTCGTCATGCCCTCTTAAGCCTTTCAAGTGCCCCAGAGGAAGAGCTCAAGAGTGAACACATAAAGACCAAGCTTTATTTTCAGTCATTTAAAGTTATTCAGTTTTTAATGATCCTTCCTGATGTGTATAAAATGGAAACAATCCTGCTAGCTTTTGATTGTAAAGACGAATTTTATTATTTTATTAAAGACGAATTTTATTATAGACGAATTTTATTAAAGAAGAGATTTATTATTTCATATTTATTATTTTATATACAAAAATATATTGCATTATATTAAATTATATTATAATAATTCAATTGTAAACAGTTTTTGCGTTGCTTATAATTATATTTGTCTATTGTCTGAATCATATTATTACATTATGTATGCAAACATATAATATAATATAATATAATATAATACAAAACACTTTCATTGTAGGAAATGTGTGCTTTGCTTAATTAAATTTGTCATCAGTGTCCTCAAATTTAGTAGATCAAGATCCTCTAAATAGAGAGTTTCAAGAGGTATTAGCATGTTTTTAGCATTCTCTAACATTCTCTGTTTTGAGTGGTTCTGACAATAATCTCTGTATGACATGACTGAATTTGTATTACTGAAATGGACAGCTTATGGTTTGAGTAATCTGCAAGTTAGCATGCAATGCTCGCAACTGAGCCAAACGGTTTCCCAGATTTGATTTTGATACAAAAGACAAAAGATTTTAAACCGGTCAAATGGGGTAAAACTCTTTAAGTCTTACGCAAAATCCACTCTAGCGTGTTAGAGGCTTTCCAGTTCTGGTAATAGCTTAGAAGAGACAAGAAGTGAAATTTAGCTGAATTTCCTCTTTCACTTAATGCCAGGTTATTATAAATATTCACAGAACTGTTGATATAATAGTACGTAGAAACAGAGGGAAAAGTTTGTGTTCATCTTTCGTCAGAAAAAGTCAAATCAGTTATGCTGAAGTGATTTCTCTGGAGTTTAGTCAGAGGCAAACTGCCATAAATCGCCTACCTTGTGAACCTCTTTGAAATCAGCTTGTGCTTGCACTTCTCTGTTAAGAGTGTGTTTATGTGTACAGTGCTGTAATGTGGAATAAGTCCAGTGTAAGTTATAACAGTGGTGAAGTAGTATGTGTGGGATGAACACTTTCTGGATTTAAAGGAATATTGCAGGCTAAATATAAATTAAGCTCTATAATTCAATCTATAAAATGATTTTGACTTTCTCAGTCCATGAAAACACAAAACTTCTTCTTTACTGTAATTGCACTTAAAACAGTCTATGAGGCAATGAAACGTCTCGGTTACGGATGTAACCCTCGTTCCCCGAGTAGGCGTTACGTCGAATGACAACGAATGGGGTTTGCTTAGAAGTCTCATCTTTGAAAGAAATAAGACGAGCCAATGGCAAGGAAATGCCATGGCTCTGAGGAATTTGCATGGCATAACTTCCACTGTATCATGGTGTGCAGCAATAGCGGCAACATATACTTTGAGGGTGGAGGGAGACAGCCTTCACTACAACCCATCTTGAAGAAAGGAAAGCATGACACTGATTGAACATCTCTGGGGGTCTGCTTGGCGAGAAGAGCACCAGTTGACGAAGAGGTCCACTTCAACGCGTAGGCGTGTCTCATGGACGACGCTCTCGTGGGAGTGATGGTAGCCACCACCGCTGGTGGTGGGGTACTCAGACCTGCCTCGTCCCGTCCAGGAGCCACAGGTGGAGATTCCAAAGATTTGGACGAGGGTGCCATAGGGTGCCCCGTCCCTGAGAAAGGAGGTCCTTCCTCAGAGGAATTGGCCAGTGCGGCGCGATGAGTACAAGCTTGGAGAACCAGGTCCATTTGGGCCTGTGTGGCCAAAATGACCTGCTCCTTGTCCTCCCTGCAGGGTTTGCACAAGAAGGCTCACTGCGGGAAAGGCATATTTAGGGTGCAATGGCTCGAGTCGTGAGGGGCAAACAGATTTATTGGTGCGTCCCCGAACTGGTCCCAAATCAGCTGAACCGACTGGAGATGGAGTCGCCATTCTCCAGGGAGGGGCTGAAGCCGTGAGAGCTCATCGGCTGCAAAGTTCAGGGCTCTGGGAATATAAATGGCTCGAAGCGACTGAGATGCTTCAGACTCCATATGAGGATGTGGCGGGCAAGTTGCGACATACGGTGTGAGCGTAGACCACCTTGATGGTTTATGTAAGCTACAGTGACAGTATTGTCTGATTGGACTAGTACGTGTTGACCCTTGAGCAACACCCAGAAGCAGTGCAGAGCAAGACGCAATTGATATGCCATAGGTGCTGGGGTCCTGTCCAGGAGTCTGCGACAGTATGTCCATTTGACATGGTGCCCCAACCCATGGAGGAGGCATCTGTTGAGGCAACAACATGCTGGTAAGCTCAGTCCAGGGGCACTCCAGCCCGCAGAAAACTAAAGGTTCGACCACAGGGAGAAGGTCTTACGGCAGGTCAGAGTAACTGGTAATCAGAGGGTGACATGTTGCCATGCCCACCTCGGGACTTGGTCGCGAAGCCAGAGCTGAAGCGGTCTCATATGAAGCAATCCGAGCAGTTTTGCCACGGCTGCAGAAGCCATATGCCCCAGGAACCTCTGAATAGTTTCCGTGGAACTGCACTCTTGCCCTTGAATTGTCTCAGGCAAGTCAGGAGTGACTGTAAATGCTCGCTCATAAGCTCCACGGACATGGCGACCGAATTGTTCTATACCGAGAAAAGAGATCCTTTGCACGAGGCAGAGTTTGATCTTCTCCCAGTTGACCAGAAGGCCCAGACGAGCTAGGTGCTGGAGCAGTAGGTCCCTGTGTTCGCAAACCTGGTCACAAGAGTGAGCTAGGATCAGCCAGTTGTCGAGATAGTTCAGGATGCGAACCCCGTGTTCCCTTAGGGGGAAAAGGGCTGCCTCAACGACCTTTGCAAGGACGGGGCTAGCCCAAACGGGAGAGCCACATACTGGTATGCCTGCCCCTCGAAAGCAAACTGCAGGAACAGTCTGTGTCGGGGGAGAATGGAGACATGGAAGTAGGTGTCCTTAAGGTCGATCGCTGCAAACCAATCCTGGGGCCGCACACACTCAAGATTCGTTTGGCCGTGAGCATTTTGAACGGCAGCCTGTGAAGGGAGCGGTTCAGGATGTGCTGGTCCAGGATTGGACGTAACCCACCAGATTTCTAGCAACCTCTGCTCTCATGATGGAGATATTGTCTCTGACCATAGTAGAGCGGATTCCCCAGAAGCAGGGAGGAGACCGTGCAAACTAAATCCCACTGACTCATTCAGAACTGCACGCGTTGCAATGTGAAAGACGGGGTGTGGACCGAGGATATTTCGTCGGTTTAGTTCCAGACCTGCCGCCTTAGGTCACCCTGGCCACCAGCCGAAGTATTATGTCGCGTGGAGAAAATAGATCGGAGTGTGGATGAGGGGACTCTCGCTCTATTGAGCTCATTGAGTCTCGACCGTTACATTGTGATGGTCATGTTCCCGCTTGGAGAATGTGACGCATCCACGAACAATGTCTGAAACAGCGCTAATCAGAATACCACACTCAGAAATATGCAGGCAGATCGTCTTTAGAAAGACGTGCCACATGCACACTCTTTTTGTGAGAGAAAAGCTTGCAGAAGTGACGTATCCGACGTAACTCGGACAACGAAAGGGAAATAAAGACCATCGGAAAGACCTGACTTGACAATGTTTTTAAAAATACACTACAGAAGTTATAATGATTAAATGTTTAATGTCTTTTATAAAAGTATCTCATGCTCACCAAGGCTACTAAAAGAAATATTGCGAAATATTTTAACTAATGTAAAATACCAAATCAGCATACTGATTTCTGAAGAATCATTTGAGACTGAAGACTGGCGTAATGGTGGCTGAAAATTAGCTTTGACATCACAGATATAGATTATATTTTAAAATAGAAAAAAGTTGTTTTAAATGTAATAGTGAATCAATAAATGCAGCCTTCTTTAAAAAAACATTTATATATATATATATATATATATATATATATATATATATATATATATATATATAAAATAAGTAATTATTACAAACTTTTAAACAGATTTCATTATACACTACATTTTAAAGTGTACAGTTTTCATTGTACAAAATGGATTACAAATTTTGATGACTCATCCTGCACTACTATCCTATCAAAAGCTATCTAAAATTAATGTACCTCTTACCACCTGCAACTGACTAGAAAATGATAGCTGATGGCTGTGATGTAACTAAAGGCTAAAAAAGACCCTGCGTCCCAATTCACTGCTATCCGCCCTAAATAGTATCCGAGAATAGAATTACTGTGTCCCAAATGATAGTATGTTGAAATGAGTTTCCCAAAGACACTCAGATGGTCTTCTATTTCTGGTGGAGTTTCAAAGTGCAGATCCATGCACAGTCTAATGGCTAATATTGCCCGCAACCTATAGTGCTTTGTAGGAGGATTTGGTTCAGAACTACAAACATGAAAAGAAAAGGAAAAAAAGGTTCAAGCATGCCATGGATTGTGGAGTGTGTATAATATGAGGGCATTAACTGTGGCAACAAGATGATTGACAGGCTAATGGCATGATGCATGTAACAACAGCATACATCAAAGTGGTATGTGGTTTCAAGATGCAATTTCAAGATTTTCTTTATATTATTCCTTTGTTATCGCAAAGTTAAGTAGATGAATTGGAAAATAGCATGGAATAAGCCCTTTGATAAGCCCAACCAAAAATTGTCAAAAATGATATACATAAATTAGACATAGCATAACCATAAACATGCTATAGACATAGCATGTTTTTTTAAGTGATAGCACTTAAAAAAACAAAAACTAGCAAAGCAATTTTAAAAGAGCAAAACTCCATCCATAAGAAGTATTTTGGAAACGCTTAACCAGACACTCTTCAACCAAAAAAAAACAAAAAACAAAAAACTAAGCTACGTAATAAGCTTGCTCTATGTATAGCTCTGCTGATACAGAAATGTACTTGTGATGCGTAGAACTCGAATACAAATACCTTGAAAGGCAAATCACAATAAAAGTGTGTAACAATAACAGTTTTTATTTAACATTTGCTTTTGTTAACACTATCGGGTAGGTTTAGGGTTTAGTGTAGGTGTACGTTATTTCAACTCAGAACTGCATGATGCGTATAAATTCCAATGTAATAAAATGTTGGTATATTCACGTTCATCTGTTCCGGAAAAAAAAACCGAATGCTTTTAGCATCACTCACTGGACATTTCACTTTGAAACTGTCGTGAAATGTGCACAACGCAATGCAAAACTGTTGCCACAGGTACGTTTTTCTAATGAGCCAGTGCTGAAAAAAAATAGTAGCTCCACTTCAAAAGAACAAGTTCTATAACCAATAAAGCAAGAGAACTCCAAGGCACTCTCAAGTAGAAAAGTTAAAAATCCTTTATTGTTATAGCTTGGTAACTTTAGAGCACTAATTTTCCTTCACAGGATAAAACCTCACTGTCCTAGTTTTCTTTCTATGCTGTTTCATCAAAATTTCCATCCAGCTAAGTGCCACTCTTACATTGTACTAACAGCAATGGCTTCATTCTGGACAGGAAGCAACCCTTCTCTCTAAACAGAAAGAATGTTTGAATTCATCATTTCATGTGCTTTTCCAGAGCTCAACCTGAGAGATCCTTGACGGTTTTGGTTTTGTTCACATAATGTTCTGTGCTGAATCATGCTCTGGTCAAAGACTTGTACTTGAGGCTTGAACAGAACAGATGCCTGTAAAATGAATCCATCAGCCATTTACTGCCATCAGAAGAGTCATCATCATTCCACTCTGTTCTTTCCCAGAGCCATTTTAATATTTTCAGGGAACTTCTCATGGGTGCTGTTTAGTTATAACTCGATTTTGAAGTCTGGGATATTAACCAAAGGTTCAACAGGTTATTGCAGTGCACAGCCTCTCGGTTGGAGAATATATGCTACTGTCATGCCGCAGGGACAATGGTGTGATTTACAGTGACCCCAAAAAGTATTTGGACACTTTTGAAAGTCCAATTTAAAATCTATGAAATTCATTACATGTCTAGTCTTTAAACAGCATTTATGGTATAAATGGAACACTATGGCAACAGTTTTCTTACCTGTACGCGACGGCATTTTGCTTTGGGCAGAACTGACAGAACGGCAGTTTCTTTCAGTTTTTCCCTCCGTTTTGGCCTAAAACTCTGTATTTGTCGTCATCCAGTTTTCCAGAGGTTCCAGAGGAAAAACCTGAGGTTTTTCAGGTTTTCCATCGTAGAATTTTCTCCTTATTTACGAATCTTTGCAGCCTTTAATCATTGCCTACAACTCGCTGGATGCTTCACCAGAATCCGAATAACACACTCCCGCTAAACTTACTCTTTAAATTATTGCAACCAGGAACAATACAAGTCGACTAAAAGTTTGCTAAGCAGTATTTCCTTCTAAAGCAAGGCTATATTTGACTCTTGTAACTTAAAGGAGAACTCCGGCGAACAATGAACCTTTGGTCTAATAAAACATCGGTACATAGTCAACCGTTCTCTGAGATTTGTTTTCATGATAATCGAATGTAAAGAGTTTTATCTCTAAAAACTGTTTAGCGTATAATGCTAGTAATGGGGGCATTGATTAAGTAAAGGAAATCGCTAGTTTATACCACTAACAAGGCTCAAAATAGCCCCACACTAACGCAATAACATAATGAGGCTCCATACATGCAAAACGAAGCATTGAGAACTTTGTAAATGTACAGACAGTTTAATAAGAAGATACTTTATGAAGACAGTCCACTTCGCGTATACAGACAGGAGCCATCTTAAAAAATAGTCTCGACAAGTCGATAAAACTCTTTACATTCGATTATCATGAAAACAAATCTCAGAGAACGGTTGACTATGTACCGATGTTTTATTAGACCAAAGGTTCATTGTTCGCCGGAGTTCTCCTTTAAGCATATCCATAGCAGATTGCTGGGAGTGGCCTTGGATGGAAACATGCCAAGTGTTAACGTTTTCCTATCTTTTTGGCAAAAGAGGAGGCAATGGCCTTTTTCTGTTTTCTCGAATCGTGTAGCACTGAATTCAAAATTGTTTACTATATACTGTATAAGCAGCCAATATATATTAAAAGCCCATTTTGCCAGCGATGAATAACCCAAGTATATTCTTTTGAAGTACCGGTAGCCTATCATTTCTGTAATAAGTACTCTTTTCTAAAGTGTTCTTCTTTTTCCTCAAGGGAAGCAATGACATTTATGTATTTTGCCTTAAGTGTCCAATTACGTTTTATGACTCTTTGTGTTCTTGGCAGCTATTTCCATCTGTGTGTTGGTATATAAGTCATGTTGTACTAACAACAATCACAAGTGAATAATAAAACTCTGTGTGAACCAGCACATATCACATATAAATGATGACAGTAAACCTTTGCGAACAGTAAAGCAGCAAGTGGATATTGAAAAGTGAATATATGCATCCTCAATAATGCATGCAGTCTGAACACACACACACTCATATCTTTTAAAACTAAGAATAATGTAATCTGTACCGATACAGAACTTGCTGATATTTCAAGCTGATCTGATCTCACCCCTCTCAAAGCTCAGAGTACACACCTGTTTTACACCTGCAGACTCTCGCATCTCTAACATACTTGTTCTTCATTTCACAGTTCTCACACGTACAGTACACCGCTTTCTCATGCTCCGTGTAGCGCTAATTTGAGTAATGTCTTGAGGAAAGGTGTGTTTTACTGCAATCTTCTGATCTGATAGAAAATGAAAACCTCTTGGTACTGCAAATACGAATAGAAATTCAACTGAGACACTAACAGACTAGAAACCGAATATGTGAAATTCTCTCTCCCATAGTGATTATCCTGATTTAAACCCTCCACCATTTAGCGCACATTATTTTGTGAGAGCGTGTGCATGTAAGCTTACGTACACAATCATGTGTTTTTGGCAGCTGTAAGCAGTGTGTGATTTATTTCAGTTCAGATGGTGTGCTCTGGCCCTCCCACACACACACACACACACACGCACACACACACTCCATTCATATACATCTAAAATAGGAAAATTCAGGGCTGCTCGAATGTTTTCATCTATTGGATTAATATTGAGCCATAGGCCATGATTTCCTGCAC
This sequence comes from Pimephales promelas, assembly GCF_016745375.1. The sequence continues at coordinate 49,156,315 of NW_024121099.1, forward strand.
AGCCACACACATTACTGGAGTGGTACAGCACTAAAAATAAAAAATAATCATACACGCCAGAGAACAGCTCAGAGTTAAAGCTAAATTGAGAGAGAGAAATATGGATGAATAAAAAAAAGGGTCAAAGAAGAAAAGTCAGTGCAGTCTAAATGAGATGAAAGAGCTGAGGGTTCAATTTGAAAACTCAAACAGAGGTTACTTTACTTTCATGTAAATTGCATGGCAGGAACAGTCAGAAAGAAGGAAACAGAGAAAGACAGTCGTCTGTAGGTGAGACCGAGAGAGCGGAGGTAATAGTGGCGATGCTATTTAAAAAGAAACTGGAGACAGTTCAGAATCTCTATTAGCCTTATATTGCTCTCTATTAGCCTACTTAGTTGTCTGTCAGAACAATGTGATCTCATTTGTATGCAGAGGTATTTGCACGTTTTTGAGTGTATTATTAACACACATACATTTTTATATGTTTGGATAAACACTAAACCATATAATATCAAGGTATTTTAAAGCATTTAAGTAAAAAACATAGAAATGTATACATTTAAATAATGTGTTATATTTATAATAAGTTACATTAAAAAGGCACACTTTGTAAGATTTTTGGATCAAAATATCCAAAAACCACAAGAACAACGTTATATATTTGGGTGATTTGTGCACTTACATTATCCCAAATGTTTCTAAGAATGTTTAAATCCAAAAAAATAAGTTTTAACCAGGCCTTGCGTCACCTATCAATAACATCATACCAGCGTTACCTTAAATTTCTGATTTTGTTTTGTAGAAACACCAAAGACGCTCTAATATATTGAATTTTATTAGACAGGTGAGCAACTGTTTGAATACATTCATTGAAATTAAACTAATCATTGTTATACAGCTCAAAACAATTAGTCTTTTTATTTCAATCTCATTTTCTTGATTTACCGCGAGTACCATATTTACCACGACATGTTACCAAACATGTTACCCAAAGAAAACACTTTTCAATTATTACCAGGCTAACAAATGTGCTCATCCTGGTCTGGAAGCATTTTTTTTTTTTTCTTAAACTGACTTTCAACGGTTAATTTCTAAACTATGCAAAATCCCTTTGTGGAGATTTATTCTGTTCCCACACTGCATACATAATCTCAAAGAGTGCATTCACAATTTGTTCTCTAAACATATTAGTCTTTTTCTCCCTTAAATGTTATTTCTTTTCATGCTTGCAAATACATTTATATGTACTTTATTTATCAAATTATTTCTGCTGTTTAATTCATACATTATGCTTCAGTGCTTTGCAGTGCTGTGCTTTGACAGTTAAGCAAATAAAGCAGCATTGGACTTGAAAAAGAATTAACCTGAGAGAAAAAAAAAGCATTCTTTAATGTGTTTGTGTGTGTGTGTGTGTATGTCTGTGTATCATCAGAGGAACATTTCTTGAAAACAGTGTTGCAGAAAAACAGAATGCCTATTATCAGTCATAAAATTACAGGTTTGTTTATCAATGTTTTCACCAGCTAATAAATGCACAATTTCAGAAGGGGGAAAAAAATATAGCTTTTTCTATATAAAAAAAGGTTTACAGATTCCTTCTGGGCCTAAACTGACATTGAGATGAAATCATAAATAGGTAACATTATATCATAACGTATCAATAACATTAAAGGTGCAGTGTGTGATTTTTAGCGACATCTAGCGGTTTGGTTGCGAGGTTGCACTAAGGGCTCAGCCCACTGCTCACTTCGAAGAAAAAAAAGATCGTCGTCTGAGAAAGCAGAGAATAGCCAGAGTGAGTAAGAGTGAGTAACATTGTCACTATCCATGATGTGGTTTATAATAGACTGTGGTACAGAAACAAAGTTTACAAAGCCATAGTCAGGTGAGGATCAAGGGTGTTAATATATAATGTAATAATATTAATCAGCTGATTGTCTCTCAAAAATAACCAGCACATTTCTCCACACATAGCTAACCCATAATAGAGCAAGGGAGAAAAAAACACATGAAAGAGTACTAATCAGCTGTCTCACGACGAACGTAACCGACACATTTATCCCCACATAGCAAAGCCATAACACAACAGCCTGTTCTCATCCTTTAGCGCCACATAGAACGCTATATGACAAAACGGCGCTATACGCACATGGCACGCTTTATCGTTAATATTCACGTGAACCCAAGGCGTCAGATCCATTAGCGTAATATGAGACTACCCTACCCTACCCCACCTAAACCTAACCATCACAGCGCGTGTTATATTAACGATAACGGATGCCATGTGCGTAGTATAACGCCGTTTTGTCATATAGCGTTCTGTATGACGCTAAAGGATGAGAATGCGTTGAACACAGCGAGGGAGAAGAACTAAGTTACATGAAACAGTCCAACTACATATTTTATCACGGAGTCTATGGCTTCTAGGTTTCTTCAGCTTCTCCTTAAAAGGTAGTGACAAAACACGCTCTGTAGCGCTGTTTGTTCACGTTCGGCTAAGGTAGAAACATGACGTCACAATATGTCGACCTTCATAGAAGGGGGTACCCCTTATGTAGATATACTGTAAATGTCTCATTCTAAGCTAATAAAAACTTATAAAGTTATTTATACACCACTGAAAACATAGTTATGGATGTCATATTGCATTTCTTTTAATAGATACTCAGAATTTTTACACATTGCACCTTTAAATAAAATAAAAAAATTACATCAATAGAATTCTAAATCATAAATTGTTGTAAAAATAATAATACAATATGAACTTGTTCTAGTTATTTATGAAGTGCTTTATTTTAATTGCCGTACACTGAAATATAGAGACATAATCTGTGAGACATAATCTAAGCAGCAGCAAAGAACTAAAATTAAGGAGCAGACCATGAAGTATAAAAAAGCAAAATAACAAACAGCAAGATTGATGAATGGTTCAGAAGTGGGAGTTTGCTCAGAAAGAGAGAGAGACTGGGAACTGAAAGGTCATGGCTTCCCACAGACAGAGAGAGAGAGAGAGAGAGACTGTAACCTGTTGGTCTCAGTCTCAGTGCTGTGCTGTGCTGGCTTGCCACCCCATTTATAAAACAGATCAGTATTTAGGGGCCAAGCACCGAAGGTGCGGAGGCACCTATTGTATCTGTGCCGGTTTTTATTATTATTATTATTATTATTATTCTTCTTCTTCCGACTGGGCGTCTATGGCAGCCCATAGACCGGTTTGCGGGAAAGTTGTTTTGGTTTGACATTCTGATAGAGGACAGTCCCAACTTTAAATACACCAATTTTGGTGTCTCTAACTCATTCCCTCTAGCGCCACCAACTGTCCAAAGTTTCACTTTTATTATGCTAATAACTTTTGAACCGTAAGGCCTATCAACAAAATTCTTTTTTCCTCTTGTTCCTGAGCTCATGCCGATTCGATCGCACCCTATGACGTCATTTTCCGTCATAAAAAAACGGCCGCCATTTTGAATTTTCCAAAAAACCTACTTTTGCGAACTCGTCCTAGACGGTTTGTCCGATTTTCACCAAAATCGCACCGGATCATCTCCAGGCAGTGCTGACAAAAAGTTATGGAATTCAAGATGATTCGAATAACCGTTTTCGATAAACGCGTAAACAAAATTTACGTAGCGCTTGCGAAAACAGACGTGAGGTTGTATCTCCGCAACGCTTACTCGTTTTCACACCAAACTTGGTACGTGTTATCACAACCATGACCAGAGGCTACATGCAGCGTTTCGGCGCAGCGTCACCTAGTGGTCCGGAGATATGAAAAATGGCTATTTTTGCTCGTAACTTCTGAACGGTTTCTCCAAAAATCAAAAACTTGGTCTCGTTAGATTCAGGGCGTCATGCCGAGTCGACCGATATCCAATTTTCCCAGATCGGCCATTTTGGCTGTCGGCCATTTTGAATTATGTGCTAAAATGCTGTATTTTTTGAACGCATGAACGAATTGTTACGAAACTCGTTATGGGTCATCAGTACGATGCCTTGAAGGAGCCTGAGAAGCTTCGAAACAGCGCCACCTAGTGGTGAATTGTTTTATTCAAACGCTTATAACTTTGGGTGTGGTACACTTATTTTCACGGGAGTCATATTTTTGAGGTCCTGAATCGTTGCCGAGTCCAACGATACCAAATATGTCGGGTTTCGTCTCACGGATGGCGTAGCGTAGCGATTTAGCGCGAAAAAAACACTTGGCGATATCTTCAAAACCGCTGTTCCGATCGAGACGAAACCACCGCCAGAAACACGGAATCATAGCTTGTTAACTATACGCTAATGCCCAAATGCGTAAATATTGATAGTAAGGGGTAGTAAAATTCAAACAAAGTCATGTGTCAGTCATTTTTTACGTGTTTTTTCATATAAATGTTTATAACTCGGAAGTAAATTGAGATATTTGCACCAAAATTGACACACATATGTATGGGGTCACTCTGAGGACATATAAAAAAATTGTGGGACTGAGCCTCTTGGTGGCGCTATAATAGAACAAAACGTGAAATTCCCATTGACTTCAATACAGTTTTGTGAAATACAATGCTATACTAAACAAATGCTTTGGTCTAACATTACGAAACTCAGTGTGTGCCATAAGCAGCATGCCCTGATGGTACTCAAAAGATTTTGAGACAGCGCCACCTGTTGGTCAAAAGTTATAATTAATTTCTGAGAACGCTAATAACTTTTGAATAAATTTGCCTATTGCAATGAAACTGATCTTAATAGATTCCTTGGGTTATGCCGAAAACATAGATATCAGGTTTTGCATAATCAGCCAAACTTCCTGTCCGCCATCTTTATTTCTTTGAAAAGCCTTCTTTTTCGAACTCCTCCTAGACCGTTTGTCCGATTTTCACGAAAATTGAATCGTATCATCTCCAGACGGTGCCGAATAAAATTTATGGATTGCGTGATGATAGACAAAACCGTTTTCGTATACCACAGCATCAAATTTGAGGCATGCTGCCAAAATGACTATTTAGGCTTTATCTCTGCAATGCCTTCACATTTTGACACCAAACTTTGCATGTGTCATTGTCACCTCACTCTGACCACACATCTATTTCGTAACTGCGCCACCTATTGTTCGAAAGTGATAATCCATTAAATCGTCTTATAAGTTCATGTTTATGTGATTTTCTTAGCCATTTGCCCAAAGTTCTCTCAAAATGCCCTTAATTGCTCCTTGCTGCAGTTGGTCTGCCACTCCTTGCCATTTTGGCATATGTTGCCGCTTTTTGCGCTTGGCCCCGGTAATGGCTGCTTGCAGCTATATTTTTTAAGTATATTTTATGTTCATATCCTACATGTTGAAGGCCAAGGAGAGCCGCACCAAACTCCTCTCAAACCGAAATCAACGATCTAGAATCCCCTCCCCCTCACAATGGTTTTACTCATCACCAGCACGGCAGCGACCCCCGTGAAATTTCACCAGTCACTCACGCCAGCAGGCAGTGTTGCCAACTTAACGCCTTTGCGCTAATATATTTTATTTAGCAACTTTTTATAGTGTCGTTTTTTAATTATTTTTTATTTTTTGAAAGCGACTGGCGACAAATCTACCAACTTTTTTAGGCTGAATTTTTTTCACTGAATCTCCTGTTCAGTGAATAGCTGAGAGGAGTTTCACGGACTTATCTGTTTCTCTTTTGTTTTATATTTAAAGAATTTAGTTTGACCATTTTAATTTCCTTTTTTCTTGTGCTTATTTTGTTATTACAGAGCTTCCGTCCTGTTCCCGAACTCTCTATCAATTCAGAAATTTTTAACAAACAACATTTTGTCATTCACTATACCGTAGCCACTTGTTCTATTGTCTGAAAAAAAAAACAATATAGGAAATGAAAACGGCTTTTATTGGACATATTACATATATTATATTATATTATATTATATTATATTATATTATATTATATTATATTATATTATATTATATTATATTATATTATATTATATTATATTATATTATAAGTTTGCTCCATATATTTGGCAGCTAATGATATTACTCCAGATATATTTAAAAAGGGCTTTAGTGTGATTTGTAGTAAAGTCAAAAAAGACAGAAATTGTGCAATGATATAATGACTTCTGTCTAATGATGAAAATGACAATCAACATTCATGACAGTTTTGCACTATAAACTATAACCTCAAACATAAAGTAGATGGGTAAACTTTAAACAGATTTTAAAACCGTTAAACAGAGCATTCATGTCCTATGCAAATAAACATCTACTTCTAAACCACTCCAGCACTGGTGAGATTTATCGAAGCGAATCCGCTCTCAGACTGTTAATCTCCAGTGTAATCAGAAGATCACTGTGAAAGCTTTTACCCATAATTCATTTGTGGTCAGCAAGAAGGTTTTTTTTTTTCATGAAAATCCTGGAAAACAGCTTCCACAGCTCCCCTTTTCAGCTGCTAGGTTAATAAGGACGGGTTCTATCAGATTCTCTCAATGTCCCGACGCACCTGAGCTCTGCGGTCTTGTGCGAATCTGGTCTACTGCCAGGCCCGTCTGGGCTCTCTAAACCCCTTGACTGAATTAGCCAACACATTTTGGTTAAATGTCACCAGTAATCTATTCTGAGCCAAATGAAATAGCTTCATAGAAATATCACCTGGATGCAGCTGCTCACAAAATATAAAAAAGGATTGAAACAGATTAAAAACCTGAGAGAAAATGTTTGTTTGTTTGAAGACAATAGAGATGTCTAGTGCTTATTTCCAGATGACAATAATGTACTTTGCTTTCAGTCCTTTTTCCTCTTGAATGTTAAAGTAGGAAACATTAAACTTCCTCTGCTCCAAACACGTCAGTAAAAGACCAGCAAAACGTTTTGACACACGTCTCGTTTCTCTGTAAAGAGCCGAATCCGAACAGTGTTTTAGTTCCCACCTGGGCCTCATGAACCTTAGGAGCTGCTAGCTTCAGTCTCTCACTTCAATGTCATTACATTCCACAGGAACATTCTGCTCTTTGTCCTGCATGTTAATGGATCTCTCAAAAGAAGGTTGAGGGGAGAGAGAGCGAGAGAGATGGAAGAAGAAAGAGATAGATAGAAAGAGGAAATGGCAAAGTTATTTACAGCTGCTGGTATTGACTCTCTGTCACTGGGTTTCCAACCTCTTGACATAAAGCGAACGTGCTGGAAGTGCTGGACCCTTCTTTTCTCTAGTGCTATAGGAGGACATTAGGGGGAATTATTTACTATGAATGAACTGCTCCCACTGATAGTGTTGTTCGTTTCCACATGCTGTTTGTGATATTTTAGCACATGATTCAAAGGAATTATATGACAATGACTTAATTTGGAGCAACAATATACCAGCACAGATAGGATTAAACTGGATTATGGTTAGTTAGGTATAAGAATAAGATGCTGAGCCATAAAGTCACAAATGAAGAAAAACATAATAAACAAATAACAATTAAAATATTTTTGTTTCAATATTTAGATAATGTTGTATTATTATTTCTTAGAAGAAAAGGCAGTAAATCAGTTTAAATACAAATATGATTCATAATATTGGTATATATAAATTAATTAATTTTACATAAAAGTGGCACAATTTTAGCACTAAATATGACGCTACTTAAATAATGAAAATAAACAGTTTCGATTTTTAAATACTTTATCAATGTTATATTAATGTTTCTTAAAAAAGGTAGTGAATCAGTTAAGTAAGTACATATACAATTCTAATTTTTTTTATAATCATAATATAAATTCACCCATAAATATGTGACACTAATCAGGTAATTGTTTAATTACGTAGTTAAAGTTCCAGGATGACCCTGGATCTGGGAAACAATTTTCACTCAGTAGCCTAAATGATCACAAATAAATACAAAAAAAAAAAAAAAAACGTCAACACATTGAAATAAAAGTGAAATTTGTAAGTAGAAAGACCGAAATACTCGAAAGGGAACTCGCGCTGAGTCAAATGACGCTTTGGGGAAACGTGACAGGTGCCTGAAATCACAATCAAATCGTGTCAATCACATTGACCGGAGACACCCCGGGAATCATTAACCCTCTGTTTTTGGGGTCCTTGAGACATTTTGACATGCCCTGATATTTGTGCTTTTTTCAGTTACTTATAAACATAATGGCACATGTGAAATTAAAGTCTATTTAGCACAACCAGGGCTACCATAATATGTGAGAATGTCGACCCTGTCGACCCCCCGACCCTGCCATGCAGAACTAGCATACGTAATCTGGGCTGCCAGTTTAGGCTTCGCTTTCCTCGCTGAGCTACTGCTCTGGCGTTGGATTGTAGGTGGTTTGGCTCACAAACAAGCCCTACTCCCCTAAATTGGGCACAGATACATTTTCTGTCACCCCTAGAGCCGCTGCCAGACCCACACCCTGGTAAACATCAGGGTGTGGGTTCAGGAAGCTAGTGGCCTCTAGCTATCATTTTAGCTGGCCTTATCAGGCGCCGGCTGAAGGCGAGATTGCGCCCTGGCTCGACTTAAGTGTTCATTGTCTGCTACTGATTCCCTCCTGGAACCTCTTTCCTGCCTACAGCCTGGTTTGCCTACCAGGCGGACCATGTGCTCCCCTCACCGTGAGTCACAGTGAGCATGCGGACTCCTGAGACTGGTCAGACGGTCATAAGCCTCTTGTGAGGCCTCCCTGTTAGATCAGCACAAGGCTTTCACAGGCCTCATCAATGTTCTGAAACACAATGGATCGAGCAGAGAAACTCCCCTCGCTGGCAAGGGTTGGAAAGCACTTGCTGAGTCATACTCACCGGGATATCCCATCTCCGAGATCCGGGCAGAGTGGTTCACTGCCAGCTTCGCATTCCCTCGGGTTGGATGCCATCCCTAAAGGCAAGTGTCCAGAGGTTCTGTCTTCAGACAAACAGGAAGTGGCCAGACTAAGTGTCTATGTAACTGACACCAGGTCAGGCCGTCCTGGTGGCATTTCGGGGTGAGTACGTTCCCCTGAATAGTGATTGGCTGGGAATCCTTCGGGTTGCCTAGCCACATTCCCTAGAAGGGACCCCTTCTAATTGAAGTTGTGGTCCTAGGCCTTTGAGCAGGCCCAGGTAGGCCTTTCATTTAACTATGTTTATGGAGGTTTTCCTGTAAGGTTGCTTGGGCTATGACCACAGGGAATGCGGTCACTGATAGCCCAGTGTGACCTGAGGGTGAGTTGTTCTAGCATTTCGTTTGAATTTGCTGGTTTGGACAGTTGTCACTGCCAATGGGCATGCACTTCCCGTAGCATGGCAGCGTGGGTATATCATTTCTCAAAGCGTCATCCGACGCAGTGCGAGTTCCCTTTCGAAAGGGAATGTCTCAGGTTACGACTGAAACCTATGGTCCCTGAGAACAAGGCAAGGCAAGGCAAGTTTATTTATATAGCACATTTCATACACAATGGCAATTCAAAGTGCTTAACATAGAAGAAATTAAAATAATCAAAAGAAATTTAGAATAGTTAAAACAGAACAGGGAAAGAGACACTGCATCCCCTTGCCATGCCTTGGGGCCTGCCTACCAAACAGTCCCTTCAGACAAAAGGATATTGTCATGTTTGCAAGGCGGCCTTTTATACTTTCAGGTTGCATGTTAATCATTCACATTAATGATTCACGGGCTGTCGCCATTCAATGTGACGTGAATAATGTTATTCGATTGTGATTTCAGACACCCGTCACACCTGTGGCGTTTCCCCAAAGCATCATTTGACGCAGTGTCTCATTCCCTGTTCTCAGGGAACATAGGTTACAGTCGTAACCCGAGACGTTTTCTTGTAATGTACTCTAATAACTTCTGTTTTTAAACTTGAAAACAGTGATAAGTAGAGTTTTGAGTTTCATTTCATAATGCAACAGGAAAAATGAGATAACTATAGCACTTTTCAAAAGAAAATTGACATTAACTTGCTGTCTCACTCTCATGTTTTGATGTTTCCTGTGTGAATGCCCTGATTCTCAGAGAAGGCAGTGGCTGAATTATTTACTGTTCGCTGCACTTTCCAAAGAAAGACGGTCAATATCCAGACAGAAAGAAAGCGAGAAAGAAAGGACACACTGACACCTGTCTGAATGCACCACACCAGACAGGACATACACACTCACGCATTCACCCTGGTTTTCAAGTCCGGATGCTGAAATGTTTTGACAGTTTGACAGTTGCTGTTTAATTACAGACCTGTCCTCTCAAGATCTCTCTATAGTCAGGTTGTGTGTATTTTTGTGCTTTCCAGGTATATTGCTTATCGTTTGTTTTTCTTAGGCTGTCTTAGTACACTTAGTACAATGTGTTACATTATATGTGTTTATGTCAGATTTAGTGGTCTTTGTGGGTACCAAATGCCCACAAAATGATAGTAAAACCTGAAATCATCTACCCTGGGCAATAAAATAAAGCCTTATTCACTGCACTTTCTTAATACCCATTACTGGTATTATTATGAATGATTCATCATCATAACTTGTTGAACAGAAACAAAATATCAAATTGTAACTTTAGTAGAAAGTTTTCCTCTTAGTTAAAATCACAAAAAAAATAGTAATTTTCAACTACTCTCAAAATCATAATATAGAAACTTTACAAGATCAAAGTACTGTCCTACATTTATACTCGCTAAATTTCACTCTTGTTGTTATTGTCACATTACAAAAACAATATTTTGTACATGCCATTTCTTATTGGCTTTAATAAAGGGATTAAATTCTGTAATTAAAATCTAAAAATGTCATGATGTGTTTCTGTGGGGCTACTGTAGCTGAAGGGTTTAGCAAAAATAATTAGCTTAATATAAAAACAAAATAAATCAATGGGAAGTTCCTACCATCATACAACAAGATGGTGTTTGTGTTTGTGTGCCTGTGTATATTGCTAGACTTGTGAGGGCCAAATATCCTCACTTATATAGTGAAGTATTATGACAACCAACAGGTAAGGACATTTTACTGGTCCTCTTCACTAGTTAAGATGACTTATAAATCGGTCAGAAACATTTTTTTATTTAAATGTAGTATTTTGCACGTTTCTTTGATAGGTTGGGTTAGGCCATAGAAAATAGCATTAACCTGATATAAAATCAATGGAAGTCTATGCAATGTCCTCACTAATAAAGTGATGTGTGAGCACGTGTGTCAAAGGAAATGGCAAGGAGAAGAGATTTGTTTTTACCAATGATTTAAAACATTCTAGAGTTGGACAGGTTCTGATATGGACTGGCAGGTTGTTCCACAGATTTAGGGCAGCTACGCTAAAGGCTCGATCACCTCTAGTTTTAAGTCTCCTTCTAAGCACATCCAGGAGGAGATTGGCAGATCTCAGCACTCTAGGTGGGGTATGGACATGAAAAAGATCTTTTTAAGTATAATGGACCCAAACCATTTAGGCATTTAAAGACTAAAAGTACGATTTTAAAATCGATCCTGTAATAGATAGGGAGCCAATGGAGGTGACGCAACACAGGTGTGATGTGATCCCTCTTCCTCTTTCCTGTCAGGAGGCGGGCAGCGGCACTTTGGACTAACTACAGACGCTAAATCGATGACTTGCCCACATATAAGGAGTTAGAGTAGTCAAGGCGAGAAGTTATAAGGGCATTTATCACCCTCTATAAGTCTTTAGGAGGAAGATAAGCCTTTACCGTGGCTATTGTTCTCAATTGAAAAAAAGCACGATCTAACAGTGGTGGATATCTGATTGTCGAGTTTGAATGCACCATCCAACACAACATCAAGACTCCTCACAGTTGAGCAGCTGTTTGAAGTTAGAGGGCCGAGAGAATCTACATCCAGCAAATCATGATTTCCAAACACTATGATCTCTGTCTTGTTTCCATTTAAATTGAGGAAATTTAAATTCATCTATGTTTTAATGTCTTTCATACAATCAAACAGGGGCTGTAGTGGGCTTATTTTTTACGTTCAGGGGCAAATAAATTTGAATGTTGTCTTCAAAGCAGTGGAAAGAAACATTATATCTCGCAAAAATAGAGGCCAGGGGTAGCATATACAAAGAAAACAAGATGAGGCCAAAGACAGAACCATGTGGGACGCCGCAAGTAATTGAAACCGTTTTAGAGGAATAATCACCAAGGTGGACCTAAAAACTCCTATCAGTTAAATAGAATTGAAACCACCTTAGTGCCATGGATTCCCCCACAATTTTCCTGCCTTGACTGGAGGATTGAGTGGTCCACAGTATCAAAGGCAGCAGTGAGGTCTAAGAGTACTAGGAAAGCAGAGTCTCCTCGGTCAACAGTTAAAATTAAATCATTAAAAACTCTCAAAGGGGTCATATATTGCATATATTGCATATAAGTTAATATGAATGTTTAGAGTCTAAATGAAAACTTTGTAATGTACTTTTATTAAGAAAACACAATCTATTGAGTCAGCATGATAAAGACTTTAAAAGGCCTGCTCACGTCTTTTGCGCGCTCAAGTTCGATTTCAAATGTGGGCGCTCATAATGGAGCAACGTGGTCGCGGTCGCCTCCCTCCATAGTCTTGTCGTCTTTGTTATAAAATGCAGCCAGACAAAAGATTTAGATTTCTTGGACATATCTAGCCTTGAGGACGGAAGAGTGATTTCTCTGATGTTTGCGCTGTTCTGGATTAATGGGAGTGGCTTGCAGAACTGTGCGATGTGGTGCATTGTGGGAGTCGTTGTCTTACATACAAATGCACCCTAAAGTTATGTCTTTTCTCTGTCAAGAAGGCACCAAATTCAAAATTTCTTTTACATTTTGACTACATATATGACCCATTTTCAATAAAGATTAATGTTGAAATGGGTGAAATGCTCATTTAAAAGCATTTCTTATTATTAGCAATGTTGTGCTGGTTAATATTTTTATGTAAATCTTGATACGTTTCTTTCCAGGATGAAAATACATTTCGAAAGACCAGCATTTATTTGAAATATAATTCTTTTGTAAAATGTGATGGATAATGGCAGTCAAAAGAGATAAAGTTTTTACCATCACTCCCGCAGCAGCAGTATCAGGAAAACCCCTCACTGCAGTCTTCACTTTTATGTAATTTAAAGCCAGGAAAATATAGCAAAATGTATCATGTTATAAATGTACAAGAAGCTTTTTGTTTTGTTTTTTATGTGGATTTAAGACATTTTAATGCTAATTAAGGCATTATTTTTACATTTACAATGATGGGCATCCAGCCATTAAAACACTGTGAAATACAATGTTTGACCATATATATTCTTCATTGTTAGTTCAAATCTAATGTTAATAATAGTGGAATTTACTGTGACATAGGGTAGGATATATTCAGTGCCACTGATACACAATAAATTCTGGTACCGTGACTACTGCAATTTTGGTACCATGACAACTGACAACCCAGTGAACGTGTTACTTGTGTTTGTATGTGTATTCACAAGTAGGTTACTTTAGTATCAGCAGACTGTGTTTGCATACAGTCTGAGCTTCTGAAGGTCACTATGAGAGAGAGGAGGCTTTTACACACTGGAGAGTGGCTCTGATCCTGCTGTGGCCTCTACACCACAGGTGTGGCTGCTCTTTGTTGCATTATTAAAAGCCACATTCATGCACTCTCTTTCTTTTTCTTTCTTCCTGTCTCTCTCTATCAGTCGAGATCACAGACATGGACATCAATGAACAGAGGGCAGAGAGGGGAAAAAGTGGAGGTGCTTGTGTGTTCAAGAGACTCCTTGTCCCATTGATTAGCTTTCAGTCACACACAAGCCTGGAAGAGGAAAAGGAACAGAAAAAAACATCATCATGAATGATCTTTAAAAGGGTGGACACAGACAGACTTTCTCTCCCTTCATCACAGACTCACAGGGCCTCATGAAACATTTGGTTATTGGTGATTAGTATGAGAAACCATGTTTTAATCCAACGCATTCTCAACCTAGGGCATCATATAGTGACACTTTTGAAATTTCATCTAAATCAAACGCACATGGCACCCTTTAGCGTCAATATAACACGCAGAGTATGGGTAGGTTTAGGTCTGGGGTAGGGTTAGGGTTAGACCACTAGGAGACGCCTTCTGGCCCATATATATCTGCATCTCATATTGACGCTAAAGGGTGCCATGTGCGTTGGATGTAGACGAAATATCAAAAGCGCCAGTATATGACGTCTTGGGATGAGAATGGGCTCTTTAATCGGTTTCCAATGTTACTTCTCACTTCACATTAAAAAATAAAAATGTTGCACCATTGACTTTAGACCCTCTAGGGCACCTCACGAATCTCTAGGCACCTAGGGCTGTGATGCAATGCTAAAACGTTTATCAATGCATCTTTTTTTGTGTGACTACTTGGTACTTTTAAAGCAAAGTATTTATAATGACCTATAAAGAATTTGCTTCCAATATGTTTTAATAATCAAACAAATGGAAGTGATTTGGCAAGTCAACTGGTAAGGTTACATTTGCCAGCATATGTCCCAACATTGCAAATAACCAATAGGAAGAAATGTGTGCCTGTACAAGCAGCATACTTGTAGTAAATTAATACAAACTTCAGCATTTTCTGAATCTCTAACATAAAATAATTGACTTCTAACCAACATCCTCCTGTGGTGCAATGAGCAATATAACTCTTCAGACAAAAAAAATAAATAAACATTTTGCTGTAGCAAAATCAATTATGCACCATCAGCTTTCATAGAAAAGTAATTCTTGTGGACTTAGTATGCATATTCTGAATAATTGGTAATATACAAAGCTACTCTTAAACACATATAAATAATAAAGAGTCGAAGATTTATGCCTTGAAATTGTTGTTGTACATCACAATCAAAAACAGCTTATACAAAAAAAAGTAAATGAACATCTGCCGAGAGCACTGTCAAAATGTAACTTTTTGTGACTGGCATTGCACTGATACACACACTGTGTCTGTAGAGGGCAGAACAGTAAACCTACATATAACATATGTATAACAGATATGTTTCCAGCACCTTGATGTGAAAACAAAACAATACAGAAAGCAGCTTTCATAGAACAATAGAAAAAAAGGACACAATGAAATTATGCTAATTTTCCATATGTTAGCTTAACGAAAATGTTGCCGTTCGGATTTAGCGCTCAGCCATTATGCGTCTCTGTTATGTGCACTCCACAGACTGTCCGGCACTGCACTTCCGTGCTTCAGAGTTCCGCCTTTTGCGTTCAGTCCGTTATTATAAAAAAAAAGAAAAACTTTTTTTAGAAAATCGTTTTTTTGACATTTGTGAATCGATTCAGAATCGTTCACGTCTGCATCGCGATGCATCTAAAAATTAATTTGTTCCCCCACCCCTGGCGCAGGACGTGAAAATGATAACTGTGTCGGACTGAAACTAAACAATTGCGTCAAGCTTGGCGCTGCATTGCGCCGGGTGTAAGATAGGGCCCAAAGACATCAAACATAATCAATATACTTTGATAAAAAAAAATTCTAATCTGCTAAATGGGACTCTAAAGATAGTAAGATATTATGAAAACATTAACATGCTTTGAAACGATGTGTACTCTGAAAAGTGCAAATTTGACTGATAAATGATTAATTAAATGATAAATATAATGCAGTTTCTCGTGATCTTATGCTTTCAAAGCTAGCGTGCTATTACTAGCCTCTGAAATTGCCTACCCTACCTTTAATGGAATGAGAAGCTTTCTGATAACGGATGTAAATACATTTTCACCTTAAATCTTTTTTTTTACAGCATACATGCTGTCAATTGCACCGTTAGATGTAAAACTATTATTAGCAGCAATCTGATTCTGAAAAGTGCCTTTTTTAAGCAATCTTTTCACTACAATGCAGACACACCATAAGTTGGCTGCATGGACATTCTCATGTTAAGTTTGTTTTATATAAATTCTAACATATGTCAGAAATGTGTATACACCCTTCACTGCCTTTTTTATGTGTCCTCAATGTTACTTCATAAAGCCCCATAATTCCTCTACATCAACAACTTCCGCTTAATGTAGTCAATATAGAAGCAGAAAGACAAAAAACACACGGGTACAGAGACAATGACGCACATTCTTCCTGGGTGAGAGAATCCAGCAAGTAGGATGATTAGAGGTGAGCTGAAAGAGAGGGAGACAGGTTGAGAACTAAAGATACAGATCAAGGACATCAGGTACCGACGTGTGGGGTGAAACTGGAACGCTTTACGTTCCGATCGATCAGAATCCATTAAAGGGGCATCTGCTGTACATTTGACTACTTTGAACTCACACGCACACATGCAGACGAACGCCTGTGGACACAGACACATCAAAGAATGAGTGAATGATACAGGCCATCATTGATTACAGATGATGGCTGGCGTAATAAGACAAATGTGAAGGTTTCAGCTAAGGTCCCTGCTGTTAAAATCACCATGGAGACATATATTGATTAACCCCGGCGTTTGAGACCCTGGGTATCGGAGTCATGGTAATGATTCCACATGTCAAGAGAAATTGTCTTTAAGGAAACGGAAGACGGAGAACGCTCCTCTGCCCCCGTTTTCTTCACGGTTAATGTCTCAAGCAGAGGTAGAAGATCAAAGAGAGAGACAAATGTTTCTAATATACTGCCGCTTCTGAGAGCACAACACAGCAGTCTTCCTTCAGTCTTATTCTGTCACCTTGGCAACTAATTGCATTGTTAAAAATTAGCATATTCAAATTCACCAAATGTATCATGCCACATTGAGAGGCTGTGACACTATGTAAGTGGGATATGTTTCTCGCAGTACACCACAAAAGGGCACATCTCCTCTCCAAACTCCTTTTATGCAGCGCTTGAAAGGCAATTCCTCAAACATTCTGGCTTGAGGTTTGAAGGTAAAGGTGCACTAAGTTTTTCCTCATTAAAACTATCTGACATATAAAGAAAGGAATAGCACTTAAAAACTTTAAAAAAAATGCAAATTCACTAACAATGACGTCAAATTTTCAAGCAAGAGCACCAAGGTTTAACGATGAGAAATATGCTTAAAGTATAAAGTAAGGATATGCTTCTGTTATTATAGTTATAATTGTATAACAGGGTTATAATAATTAACCAAAACTATAGTCTATCAATATTCATATAACAGTGTAGAAATATATACATGCACGCTCATACATTTCAAAATATACAATGGAAATGAGAAGAGAACCACACCAAAAGAGCTCAGAAGCGATTGCCCTTCCCATAAAGTCAGCTTGTCAACTTCTTTCAAACTACAACATATAAATTAAAATTTTCTGCAATAACCTTCTAATATACTGTATTTTAACTCAATAGATGTCATTGCTTGTACTGTACCAATTGATTCAATTACATGTGTTGTAATGCTCAATGGAATAGTTAATTGCCAAATAAAAGACAAAGTACACAGTACGGGTTCCTTTCTCAGATTATCAAATATTATCAAATCTGAGATTTCTCAGATGCTTCAAAACAAAGTTGTTCTGATTCATCCCAGAGCTGGATGGTTTGGTTCATGGCTCATAACTGAATTATCTGCTGAAACCCCCAGTAGAGAAAATAAAATGAATGGAAAAGACTTCCTGAACCAAGTATTGGTCTGTGTTCGTTCTTCGGGAAAAAAAGAATCTAATTTTTCTCTGTTCCTTACTGATTTCTTCACAAGAACAGGCCAACTGCAGGACTAAAACGTTCCACCGTGACATCATCAGCCTCAGAACACGTTTAATTCTGTGGGTCTTTTTTGGATTGTGTCATTGAGACCTAGTGTCAGTTCCACTGAGCCTGCCAGTTTTTTTAAATATGCATGAAGGTGCACAATGTCGTAAAATGGCCAACCCTTCGGTGAATAAGTGCAATCTGACTGACTGCTGATAAGACACTGGCAGATGACAGGTGGCTGTCATCACCAATTACATACCAGTTTAAGAGCGCTGAAATCTGCCAGGGAACAAATAGAAGCATATCTTCTTATCTGCATATCTGTAGCAGTAACTGAAGCTGCTTTGATTAGGATCGATGACCATCTGTGGTTTCATTAAAAGCCAATCAGTAAATTCGATCACTGACTTACGGCCGGGTGATACTGCGCTCCTGCCTGGGTCAAAGATCAATTAACACTGCTCATCGCACTGGTGATTCCTGGGTTAACCCACATCTCAATTCTGACTGGCCTGCAAATGCATGTCTTCGGATATTAGCTTCCTTCCCAGCATTAGCTGCACCGCGTATCACTTTACTGAACCCTACGTGCGTAACCGATCCTTCGTCAGAAAGAAAAGCTGTGGGGTCAGAGGCCAGCGTTATTTAGCTGAGTGAAAGACGACAGATGAATTAGTCATGATACTGCAGATCGGCACTGTGACGCAACTGCATTTGATAAGACGTGCTGCTTTCTGGAGAGGGTGTGGTGGCATTGATTGGATTGATCATTTGAGATGAGTAATTGATGTTAGGGGTGAGGTTCTCACCTTGGACCTGGAACAGGAGGGAAGACGATTAAAAAATAGGAGAAAATTTTTATTTTAATATCGGTGCTTTCTCTTGTTTTCCTTTAAAACTTGAACTAAATTGAGTGGGATAATGATGTAGAGCTCTGCAACACTTACACTTATGCAACAGAGTTGAATAAACAGAATACAATTAACTGAATAACGGCACTATTGCCTTCTGTAGAGCTGCTTATAGCTAAAATAAGCTTGTTTTATAATGTGATGAACTTTTTGCTATTATTGAATTAAACTTCGACAACATTGACCTGACTTGAGATGAATAATGGCACTATTATCTTCTGTAGAGCTGCTTGATTCTAGAGTTCGTTTGTCATAAACTTTGCAACATTCACAGTGTTATTGAACTAAATTGAATCAACATTTAACTAAATTGAGCTGAATGACACTCTTTTTAGAGCTGAAGAACTTTGCAAAATTAATACTGTTATTTTCTTGTTTATTACTGTGAAGCTGCTTTGAAACCCTCTCTATTGTATAATGTGCATATAAATGGGACTTGACTTAAAACAAGAAAAAAAAAATCATTTTTACTGGGGAATAAGACAACAACCCGAATGAAGATACATGATTGTATTGAATTCAGATGTGTGTACAGGTTGTTGTTTTTTTTTCATTCTGTATTGCAGTCGTTTTCATCTTCCAGAATGTCACATCTGGAGTGGATTGACACAGTTGTTTATGTGTGTATTTGTGTAATGGGGTGAATAAAATCTGGGGTGGTAGGTCTCCTCGACTGAGGACAGAGAAGGAGGAAAAAACACGTATGGAACACGGCAGTAGTGGAGGAGGAGTGGCCTAGTTTCTTCAGCAACCTACTTACAAACTTCAAAACTTAAGCGGGCGGTGGAATTCAGATGAGCTGATGAATCCTTTAGGAATGTTTGTGGCTGAATCTATGCCAAATGTTAGAGTGTGTGTGAACATCTGAATTTAAGCCAATCGCCCCAGAAACTGGCACTTTCCTGAATCCGAGCAGGTGGCAAGTGTAATGGAGGCTGTGTGAGCTACCTTAGGGTTTAGATCCCTTTATCCAGAGTATACGTGATGGAGTCTGTCAGGTCTGAACCCACACCAGTCCAAACTCGGAATGTCAAAAGTAGCGGTACTTCACTTCCAATTTCAGTAGTTCAGTTCTAGTTTCTTTCTATAGCATCGTTAATACTGAGGACTGACAGAATTCAATTCAGTGCCTGCACAGCGGGTTTTGATGCTAAGAATCCAAATCCCTCTCAAGATTCCCAAATGTTGATATGTTGAAATCACAAATCCAAGGCAGTTTTATGAAGAATATTGCCCTAAAAATTTTTTACAGAATTATTTGTTAAAAAAAAAAAATCTGTTTGAAGAATAAAATAGCAATTTAAAGTTATAAAGGCTTTTGACAATCTTTAGCCAACCGAATAAAAGTAATATCAAATTCTGAAAATGTTTTACAAATGACTGCATTAAACACATTTAATTAAATATCTTAATTATTAGTTCACTTTTTTCTTTCTTTTTTTTCTTCTTTTGTTTACCCTCAGCATTTCTTGACTAGAGTGTGAAAACTCCTGGTCTAACTGACAGGCTTTCAATTGCCTACAATCGCCTTGGGTAAAGTGTCTGAAGTGAATGCAAACAGGCGAAACACAAAAATTCGATATGTGTCAAAATATTGAATCTGTGCAATGAGCCTTGCGGTGTAAATGCAGCTTAATGACCTGATACTGTCTGTTGTGTTGTTTATATTAATCAAGAACAATATTGATGAGAAATAGAAAAAAGAAAAAAAAACACCCACGCACCCACGAGTCTTGAACACGAAATTTAGGCTTAAAGACAAAAAGCAGCCTACGAAACTGCTGAAAATCATGAAATTCAACTGGTTTTAGTGTCAACTGCTGAAATATTGGAATCATGAAAACAACCCTACTACAGGCTCTTTCTCAAAAGCTCAATAATGCCTGTGAAGCCCCACAGCTGGTCCGATTCTTCACAGAAGCGGAGGCTTGTTTACGTAGAGGCGATTGGTGGTATGAATTCAGTTTATTCAGTGGAATCCTTCTGTGTACATAACAGCAGATTTGCTGGTAAATGAACTGAGCTAATCTGCCGTCGAATTGTTGTTTCAGACATCACTGGGGCTAGTGAAAATCGGAGGGAATCGTGGCTCCAAGCGGGTCACACCGACTCACCGTGGGAGGCGGATCTGAAAGCATGAGGGGGTGGGAATAGGGAAAGAAAGGATTGAGGAGGATGGGACAGATGCAGAGCTTGAGATGTGAGTGGGATGAGAGTTTGGGTTTGGGGAGTTTGCGTGTTGTGTAACAGCAGTCGGGCTGTTAACGTACCGCGCACTAACTGTGAGTCGGAGGCCCACAGCGCTAAAAGGCTAATGACACGCTCTCCATGCTAACGACATCCCTTTTCTCATTACCATGCCAGTGGAGTCGCAGTGGCAATAAAAGCAGTTGAATCAAGCGGTCGTCAAGCATGATAGAAACTGTATGTGACTGCATGTGTTAGACACTGTAAAGCCCTGTGACTTCTCTTTATGACAGCAGCAACAGATCCTGGGTGGTTTTGTGAAGCTTAGAGGCTCATGAGACTGAAACAGAGTTCAGCATCAGATTTGTTCCAATGTCCTTTGATTTCTCATTTGATATGCTATGCAGTTTCATGGACAGAATGTTTCAGTTGGGCAAGTAACAAAACGAATTATATTAAAAGGTTTGCACATCTATAAGTGTTCAGCACTAAATGTTTCTGCACTACTTCTCTCATTCGATCCAAATCGGTCCTTTTGTTATTCTATCATTTTTGGTTTCAGTTCAAAATCATGAATATTGTGGATGTTGTTTTTTGTTACCAGGACATCTGGGTGTTGATTCCTGCATCTTAAACACTATTTGTGCTTCTCTAATGGAATTTGGTGCATAATATCCCGGCTACCACGTCACTAAAGACCATCTCAATTTGAACGATACTTGAAAGGAAGCCTTTGTTTTGCATCCTTTATTCTGATCCTTTTGAAGGCTGCATCGTGTATCCTTCGTGTCCTTTAATCACCCACAATCCTTTGCACACATTCCAATTCAAGAAAAACTGACGGAAAATGTGTCAGCGCTGAGCTTGTCTGAGTTCATTATGATGTGTAAGATAAAAATAATACTCTCAGAGATTAATCCATACATGTTTTGGTGTATGTATTAATCACTAAACCCTAAACTGCTAATAATGTAAGCCAGTCGCATTCACTGTACTGCACAAATAGAACGAGAATTAATAAAGAATTTTGATAAAGTATTTTTCCAAACTTCGTGCCATGACCTTGAGAACGGGAACATGTGACTTATAGCCATCCATGCACATTTACTTGATCGTTTCATTCTAGCGTTTAACGCCGAGGAGGACTTCGAGTCTCTGAAGAACTGGACTAGGACGGACACAAGCTCAATAGGATACAGCCTTTCCTTTGAAAACCACCCTTTACTACACACAGAGAGACCAAAGAGGCCTATAATAGCTGAAGGGAGCTAGTCATTAGCATTAGCCTTCTTGATCTCAATGGAGGTTACTCTGCAAGAAGTACGAAAGTCACTTGCAAATCGAAAGCTAATCAAAAAAAAAGCAAATGTTTAATTTTTTTTTTTCATTTTTAGCTTCTGTGACATTATAAAATCTGTCATTTAAAACCCAATCTTTAACATGTTCACAATTAAGACTATACATACACTTTAAAACATCCAACTAATGGAATTGCTTTAGGATATATGTGGTATAAGGGTCTTGCACAACTTGCAAACAACATTGGGTATGTGTGGGTTTTTTTGGCCAATCGCCCGAGTCATAATTGCCATGTGACTAATCACCCTGGAGCTCCAATAAAATTACATCATGACAGTGCTGATGACACCACAAGATACCAAAAATACCAAAATGCCAAATTCAGTATCATTCAAATGTTTGGGATCAGTAATATTTGTTTAAAAAAGTAATATCATGTGACACTGAAGACTGGAATAAAAATGCTGAAAAATCACAGGAATAATTACATTTATAAAATATATTCAATTAAAGAAGTTATTTTAAGCTGTAACGATTTCACAATATTATTGGTGTGATCAAATAAATGCAGCCTTGTGTAAAAAAAAAAAAACAACCTTACCGACCAAAGTTTTTAACCTATACTAAAATATAATATTTAGAATTGTTTTATTGCCTGAAAATAAGAATTCCATCAGTATGCACAGTTACTTTTGTGCCCCCATAAAGGTTTACTTATTTCATTTACCAGCTGGAGTCTGGACAAACCCATATTATTTTGCTTCCACAGGCACAATAAACGATAATGTGAGTTACTTCTCTGTGATCTACAGTAAGGTTGAATCAGTCCCCTGATGTCAAGAAGAGCAGAGCTCCTTATTATCTCTATAAATGAAAGAAAACTTCAGTGAAATCTCTAAACAAACAACTAGCTCAAGCTTCAGTGTACTAGCGTGTGGATATCTTTAATCTGACAGTCAAAACAACCAACACTCATTTGTTTCTCTCTGTTTTCATTCTTACATTAAAATTCTGCTTTCAGTCAGATCCAAAGCAGATATGAAGGTGTGGAATAAATAGATAAGCAGACACTGAGATGTGGTATAAACCTCAGTAGCCTGATACAATTCGAGATCAGAGAGGAATGTGGGGGAAAGAAATTGCATCTGCAGTGAGATTTAAGAGTGACTTTTTAGTGTTTGGAGTGAGTTATTGTATGTGTGTGAGCTGGAATTCTGCATACTGTGAAGGATTTTAATTACAATCAATGAATGGTAGTGGATCGTATTGTCTAATTTGAGTTTCAGCATGAATAAAGGTCAAAGCCTTGATTACAAACACCATTAATTCTCTTACAGCGGCCTAATCAGAAATCTAAAAAACTTGAAGTGTCTGTGTGTATTAAGCCAGACATTAGATAGAAAGGCCCATGCAAACACACTCGCACCACAAGAGCCTGCACATCTATTTTTCACATCAAAGAGCATTTGCTTTGAGCAAATGCACATATACACATTGACTTGCAAAAGTAAAAAACCCTTAACCAATTTTTTTGTTTAGCTGAATTAGAAATGCCTCTTTGAAATGCAGTTCTTTGTGATATTACTTCTGAGCAATGAAATTCAAAATTAACTGCATTAATATGACATTTATTTATGTTAGAAAACATGCTACTGAAATAAAAACCGAATTATGCGGTTTGTTAACGTATCCAGTCCCGGCTTTTGAATATTTCATACAGACACCATTTCAAGCAATTATAGCATTTGTCTTTTAGGGTAAACGCACTGTTCAGGTGTGATTTCCTCTCCCGAACAGTGATTCGCTCCAGGTTGTTGAGGTTAGACAGTCAAAAATACACTTCCACATTTGTCTTCACAGATCAAAGCACAATGAGAATACAGAATTTACTCATGAATACACAGAGCCATTTTAGAAGTAAGCCGTAATCCTTAACTCAGTCCAGAGGGTGCTTTTGTTCGGCCTGTAGTTTGTGTAGTCAGAGCTGTTAAGCCCTCTATCCTGCAGGGTGTTTAGTTGCGTCGTTTTGTGTGCATGTCCCAGATTGTACGGTGTTCTTCTATAGTGTATATTGCATGTTTAAAGTGTAAATTGGTTTAGATTATATAACACACTGCGAGTTCTCTTCCTCCGAAATATTCCCACGTGGGCACGATCCAGTCCTCTTAGAATGACACTTTAATCAACTCTTGAAATGAGTTTCTAAAAGTGTTAAATATGCCTCCAAAAATAAGACAAATATTAGCTTTGTCACAAATTTGTGTGTTGTTTCTTTCTTCAAGTGTTATTTGAATCATAACTCATCGGCCTACAGCGATCAATCTGTTCAGCTGTCAGACTGCAGGGCTTTTCAGTGAAAGAGTACAGCAAACACTTACTTTGCCTTTTCACACTATTTTTCACCATCAACCATGGCTCACCAGTCATATCTGTCTTGGGCTTTCCTCTCTACCTTCATTCTCAGCACCAAGTGATTCTTGCGGCCTTCCTCTTTACCTTTTTCTTTGAGGATTTCCGGTCAGATCTTGCCTGTTGATATAGGCAACTGGAGGATGTGGCCTATCCTTTGTGATTTCATCTTGGTCTGTGAGCTGTGATGTTTTGTGCCACAGGTCCCTATTGCTGATGGCGTTTGTATTGCTGAGATTTGAAGGTCTGGACTTTGTTGATAATGTTCGCATGCATTCTTTTGGTTTCAGACTCATACAAGACAAGGATTACCTTGATGTTGGTGTTGAAAAGATTAATTTTGGTTTCCAATGTCAGGTTCTTGGACTTGCAGATTTTCTTAACATGGATGAAAGCAGCTCTGGATTTAGCACCCTTATTTAAAGGAATTTACAAGGTTCAAATCAACTTAAACTCAATCGACAGCATTGTGACAATGTTGATCGCCACAAAAATGTATTTAGACATCCCTCCTTTTCATTAAAAAAGCACAAATCTGAGTTACAGTGAAGCAATAACAATTGAAGTCAATGGGGTCGATCGGTCAACGTTAACATACCATTTAAATAGTACATCCAAAGACACAAGCAATATCGATGATTTTAATGTCCAAAAGAGTTGGTGTAAATTCATAACTTTGTTGCCATCACTCTAAAAAATTCTGGGTAGTTTCAACCCAAATTTGGGTCAAATATTGGGTTAAACATTTTATTGAAAAAATTTACAGTTGAAAGTGAAAGTTGAAGTTGGGTTAAAATTTGAAATTACATTTTTAACCCAACATTGGGTTTGTCCATATTTGACCCATTGTTTAGAGTGATGATAAAATGGATGATAAAACCCTAAAATGGCCATAAAAATGTCTAGAATGTCTTTATGGCTCAAAAAACACATTTAATTTAAAAAAAAAAAATTACATTAATTTCCATGTTAAAAGCTAAGCTTTGCTTTGCTTTTCCTTCAGTTAACTTCCATTAAGTGCTTTAATCACTTTAACCTTGATTTTGTCTGTCGATTGAGCTTAACTTGAAAATGTTTCGTTGCTGTCAAGACCCACAACAGCATTGGCTTCGGAGTCGTTTTGATTATTTGAAACATTTAAATTCTTTACAGATTGTAGGCTGGCTGCATGTTTTGTGATTGTGTTTGATTGAATTGTGCCTCACTTGCACAAAAGTAATTTAATGAAAGAACAGGATTATCCATTGTTAGTTAAATCCTCACTGGCAGTCACTGCATGGGTTTGAATGAGCCAAAAAAGAAAAGTCTTGTACTTCTGAACATCTGCACATATGCATTTAAAACAATGCATAGATGTATAATACAGTTGAGTTGAAACTCGAAAAATCTGAATATCAAGCAAAAGTTCATTTCAGTCATTCAACTTAAAAGGTGAAACTAATATATTAAATAGACTCATTATATGAAAAGTAAGATATTTTAAGCCTTTTTTGTTATAATTTGATGATTATGGCTAACAGCTATGAAAACCTTTTCACAATATTCTAATTTTGACTTTGGGGTTTTGATAAGCCATAATCATCAAAATTAATAAAGGCTTGGAATATCTCACTTTTCATGTAATGAATCTAGATAATATATTAGTTTCACTAATGTTGAATTACTGAAATAAATTAACTTTGCACGATATTCAAATTTTTTGAGTTTCACCTGTATACGCTCTAAAAAATGCTGGGTTCTTTTAACCCAATTTTGGGTCAAATATGGACAACCCAGCCATTGTAATTTACATTACATTTTCAACCCAATGTTTGAGTTTGTCCATATTTGACCCAAAATTGGGTCAAAACAACCCAGCATTTTTTGGTAACGCTTCCTTTTACAGTCCAGTTACCCATGTAAATACTATGTACTTATTTTAGTAACTACAATTACTGGGTAGTAACTAGTACTAACCTGAACCTGTACTGAACCTACCCCTAAACCTACCCCTGTTCCATGTACTTACCTTATATTAGCCAGTACTTTCTAGGTAAGTACACTGTAAGTACATTGTAAGTACTGTACTATAAAAGAAAGCGTTACCCATTTTTTAGAGTGTATGGTTATTCTTGCATCGTTCCACCAGTTGTACCAGTCTTATTTTCTCGCTTGCTTTGTGGCTGTATTCCATCAGGATCCAATTACTTTAGTCTGTAGTTTTTTTTTTTCTTAACTAATGTCTTTCTTTTTTGCTAAAGCCACCTTGAACCATTGGTCAGCAACATTCTTATCTTAAAAAAAAAATAAGTCACTGCCTGAATTCACATGGCAGCCCATCACACAAGCCGAGGAAGATCTACAGTGGTGCGTGTAATTGTATTTCCATTTTAAATAACTGTATCAAATTGTATTTGATGTCCTTGAAGTTGCCAGGGCATTGGTTCGAGGAATTTAAATGCTCCAATTTAAACATCTTAAATGACTTTCTCGTTCTCTGCTGGTTTTTGCTCCTGCTTGGTACAGTTCATCTCTTCTTTAAAAGATAATATTAGCCTTGTTTTGAGGGACGAAGACGAATCTAGAAAAAGACTTTGTTTCCAAACAAATGGCCATATGACAGATTTTACAAACAAATCAGCTGACAAACAAATGAGTCTGCAAACAAACCCCTTTATAAATAAAAGGCTTTCAAAATGAAACACTTCCCAGACAAACTGTTCTCTAAGTAAAAGAGTTTCCAAACGAATAGCTTTCTAAATAATAAACAAACTCTTTATGCATGACTTACTCCAAACAAATCATTTTCATAACCCTCCAAATGTAGCAAATAAAAGATTTTCCAAGCTGTTTTCAAAATAAAAGACTTCGCAAACAAACTGCTTTGCAGACAAACGTCTCTTTATACAACTGGATATAAAAGTGTCGTCCCACTCACGCCTCTGTCAACTCCTGCTTCAATAATCATTTATTGCATTTAAAATCTGGCACCTCTAATATTAGCAAGCATCAAAATAATTTTCCTGCTTTGTCTGCAGGGTACTATTAGGTGGTGTGCATTAGTGCCAATCTGCAGTAAAAGCATACGATTATGTTTAGTAAGAGTTTGTGATCATTCATTATTTGCAATGCAATAATAAACACAGATGGAATATGATTATTACTAGGAGCTTGAGTTGTGTGTGATATCATGAATCTGTCAGCTTTTTTTTATTGCTGCTGATCTGTTAAATAAGAAAGAACATGTGGAGAAACCGGCTGTGCATATTTCTACTAATGACTAATGTCTCTATTTCTTGCTCTTTCTCTGCAGGTATGGAGACATGGTCCCGAAGACCATAGCAGGGAAGATCTTTGGCTCCATCTGTTCCCTCAGTGGGGTGCTGGTCATCGCTCTGCCTGTTCCCGTTATCGTTTCCAACTTCAGTCGCATCTACCATCAGAACCAGAGGGCTGACAAGCGTCGGGCTCAGAAAGTTCAGGTCTGTCTGGTGGAGAAGCAGGTCACTAGTGTTTAGCTCTGAATAATGCCCCTGTTAAATTGGATCATATTCCTTTTCCATGCTTAAACAAAGAGAAGTGACTCTTTTGGTGTCCCAAGTCCCGTTTCGAAGGCTATTAGTCAAGGGTGGAGAAATGCCAGAGGGTTTGTGGGTAAAAATCAGGTGACAGACATCTTTCCCCTGTGGCGGTACCATGGTACAATGATGGTATCAGATGGTAATGGTACTCTGGTAAACACGACTCTTCAAAAGTTTGAGATGTTCAAAAGATTTCCATTTCAAATAAATCCTGTTTATTTTGAACTTTCTGTTCATCAAAATATAAAGTAGTTGTTTTCAACATTTATAATAAGAAATGGTTTTTGAGCAGCAAATCAGCATATTATAATGATTTCTGAAGGATCATGTGACACTGAAGACTGGAGTAATGACTGCCCTAAATTCAGCTCTGCCATCACAGGAATAAATTTACTGAATTTAATAAACATAACCAAACCCAAACTTTTGAATGGTAGAGTATATACCGTGGTCCTGAGTGCCATAATACATTTACCATGGTATTTACAGTCGTAGTTCAAAGAATATTATGTTACTACCATGGGCATATGTAGTTTTTGGTCAATTTTTTGTTGCTGCTGTCTGTTTGATGTTCCTCTCCAGGCTTTCGCATAAAGAACATAATCCTTCACAGAAAACCTCAAGTCTACTTTAATATTTAAAGCTTTGATATTCCCCTACAACCCGCCTCAGCTGCTCAGACTGTCTTCTCTCTCAATCGCCTGTTGTCTTACCAGTGGTATTTTTATAGTTCTTTGCATCATTTCTCGTTGATATCCAACTCAACCATATTGCTGCTCTTGTCTGATGAATAAGGGTTATTAAATTTGTTTGTTTCCGGGTGCATGAAGGA
>NW_024121099.1:49185598-49426914 GCF_016745375.1 Pimephales promelas
AAGCTTTTTTGTTATAATTTGATGATTATGGCTAACAGCTATGAAAACCTTTTCACAATATTCTAATTTTGACTTTGGGGTTTTGATAAGCCATAATCATCAAAATTAATAAAGGCTTGGAATATCTCACTTTTCATGTAATGAATCTAGATAATATATTAGTTTCACTAATGTTGAATTACTGAAATAAATTAACTTTGCACGATATTCAAATTTTTTGAGTTTCACCTGTATACGCTCTAAAAAATGCTGGGTTCTTTTAACCCAATTTTGGGTCAAATATGGACAACCCAGCCATTGTAATTTACATTACATTTTCAACCCAATGTTGAGTTTGTCCATATTTGACCCAAAATTGGGTCAAAACAACCCAGCATTTTTTGGTTAACGCCTTCCTTTTACAGTCCAGTTACCCATGTAATACTATGTACTTATTTTAGTAACTACAATTACTGGGGTAGTAACTAGTACTAACCTGAACCTGTACTGCACCTACCCCTAAACCTACCCCTGTTCCATGTACTTACCTTATATTAGCCAGTACTTTCTAGGTAAGTACACTGTAAGTACACTGTAAGTACTGTACTATAAAAGAAAGCGTTACCCATTTTTTAGAGTGTATGGTTATTCTTGCATCGTTCCACCAGTTGTGCCAGTCTTATTTTCTCGCTTGCTTTGTGGCTGTATTCCATCAGGATCCAATTACTTTAGTCTGTAGGTTTTTTTTTTTTTTCTTAACTAATGTCTTTCTTTTTTGCTAAAGCCACCTTGAACCATTGGTCAGCAACATTCTTATCTTAAAAAAAAAAATAAGTCACTGCCTGAATTCACATGGCAGCCCATCACACAAGCCGAGGAAGATCTACAGTGGTGCGTGTAATTGTATTTCCATTTTAAATAACTGTATCAAATTGTATTTGATGTCCTTGAAGTTGCCAGGGCATTGGTTCGAGGAATTTAAATGCTCCAATTTAAACATCTTAAATGACTTTCTCGTTCTCTGCTGGTTTTTGCTCCTGCTTGGTACAGTTCATCTCTTCTTTAAAAGATAATATTAGCCTTGTTTTGAGGGACGAAGACGAATCTAGAAAAAGACTTTGTTTCCAAACAAATGGCCATATGACAGATTTTACAAACAAATCAGCTGACAAACAAATGAGTCTGCAAACAAACCCCTTTATAAATAAAAGGCTTTCAAAATGAAACACTTCCCAGACAAACTGTTCTCTAAGTAAAAGAGTTTCCAAACGAATAGCTTTCTAAATAATAAACAAACTCTTTATGCATGACTTACTCCAAACAAATCATTTTCATAACCCTCCAAATGTAGCAAATAAAAGATTTTCCAAGCTGTTTTCAAAATAAAAGACTTCGCAAACAAACTGCTTTGCAGACAAACGTCTCTTTATACAACTGGATATAAAAGTGTCGTCCCACTCACACCTCTGTCAACTCCTGCTTCAATAATCATTTATTGCATTTAAAATCTGGCACCTCTAATATTAGCGAGCATCAAAATAATTTTCCTGCTTTGTCTGCAGGGTACTATTAGGTGGTGTGCATTAGTGCCAATCTGCAGTAAAAGCATACGATTATGTTTAGTAAGAGTTTGTGATCATTCATTATTTGAAATGCAATAATAAACACAGATGGAATATGATTATTACTAGGAGCTTGAGTTGTGTGTGATATCATGAATCTGTCAGCTTTTTTTATTGCTGCTGATCTGTTAAATAAGAAAGAACATGTGGAGAAACAGGCTGTGCATATTTCTACTAATGACTAATGTCTCTATTTCTTGCTCTTTCTCTGCAGGTATGGAGACATGGTCCCGAAGACCATAGCAGGGAAGATCTTTGGCTCCATCTGTTCCCTCAGTGGGGTGCTGGTCATCGCTCTGCCTGTTCCCGTTATCGTTTCCAACTTCAGTCGCATCTACCATCAGAACCAGAGGGCTGACAAGCGTCGGGCTCAGAAAGTTCAGGTCTGTCTGGTGGAGAAGCAGGTCACTAGTGTTTAGCTCTGAATAATGCCCCTGTTAAATTGGATCATATTCCTTTTCCATGCTTAAACAAAGAGAAGTGACTCTTTTGGTGTCCCAAGTCCCGTTTCGAAGGCTATTAGTCAAGGGTGGAGAAATGCCAGAGGGTTTGTGGGTAAAAATCAGGTGACAGACATCTTTCCCCTGTGGCGGTACCATGGTACAATGATGGTATCAGATGGTAATGGTACTCTGGTAAACACGACTCTTCAAAAGTTTGAGATGTTCAAAAGATTTCCATTTCAAATAAATCCTGTTTATTTTGAACTTTCTGTTCATCAAAATATAAAGTAGTTGTTTTCAACATTTATAATAAGAAATGGTTTTTGAGCAGCAAATCAGCATATTATAATGATTTCTGTCTGAAGGATCATGTGACACTGAAGACTGGAGTAATGACTGCCCTAAATTCAGCTCTGCCATCACAGGAATAAATTTACTGAATTTAATAAACATAACCAAACCCAAACTTTTGAATGGTAGAGTATATACCGTGGTCCTGAGTGCCATAATACATTTACCATGGTATTTACAGTCGTAGTTCAAAGAATATTATGTTACTACCATGGCATATGTAGTTTTTGGTCATTTTTTGTTGCTGTCTGTCATTGATGTTCCTCTCCAGGCTTCGCAGTAAAAGACATAATCCTTCACAGAAAACCTCAAGTCTACTTTAATATTTAAAGCTTTGATATTCCCCTACAACCCGCCTCAGCTGCTCAGACTGTCTTCTCTCTCAATCGCCTGTTGTCTTACCAGTGGTATTTTATAGTTCTTTGCATCATTTCTCGGTTGATATCCACTCAACCATATTGCTGCTCTTGTCTGATGAATAAGGTTATTAAATTTGTTTGTTTCCGGGTGCATGAAGGATAATAGCACTACTCCACCATCCTTTTCCAGCCCGGTACGAAATAACACCTCAAACAAACAGCCTAACATGTTAAATTAAGCATTTCTCTTCCCCCTAGGGGAATGAAGGGATGACCTGTCACTCGTTTAATGGCAGCATGGCGTCAAAAGATTGAGTCTAGACTAGAATGAGATCCCAGCAGGGTTACATGCCCTGCATCTATTAATCTATCACTCCATCCCTCCCCGTCCTCCTCCGAAATGTCTCTATATCTCTCTCTGAAGGTTATTTAGTTTAGGCGTAATTATCTTGTTAAATCACCACAGGCCTCTCAGCTAGCTTTTGCTATGCTAATAATTGCGAATGTTATTGGAGATTAGCTTGATCGCAGAAAAACAACACCAAGGCCACTCCTATGACATCCTATGTGTGGCGAGAGAAGTCAGCTTCTGCACTCAGTGTTATGTTATGCTCGCAGTCATGGATTTAATGTATGCTAATGAGGAATTAATGTAAGCTTAGGTTTTGGGTGGGCTTATGGGGCTGCATTGTCTCCGCAGGCAAGATTTCCACTGGCTTTAGCATTTTACTTAGTGTTCATTTAAAGTTTATCTAGTCTGGCAGATTATTCCCCAGAACTCTCCATATTATCTCAGCTCGGATCAGCCTAAACCAAGTTTTGATGTGAAATTTCCGTCGCCAAACATTTTTTGTTCTTTCACGGCCACAGGGGATGCGAGTTCACTTTCAAGTCCAAACTAAAGCGGCCAAATGCGAACAAACCTCACAGGACTAGGGGTGGGCTATCGAGGATATTTCACGGTATAGTTATTGTAGTTGTAGTATGTAGTTATTCTCGAAAAATCAACAAAAAGGGATTTGTATAATAAATAAATCCAAATGCTTTAGAAATTACTTCATCTTGTTTGATTTTTCTTTTTTTTTAATTGGTAAATTATTTCTTTGTTAAACTATTTTGATAGCTAAATATAGTAAACAAAACACTCATGAACTTTCAGATGAACTACCGACAACTGATTGATATTACAGAAAACAACTCATAGGTGCAATTAAACTTTAAATAAAGTGCTGCTGAATAATTTTTCAATCTCATGTTATTGCTTTCCTTCATCAATTAGTTTATAATATCTGAATATTTTATATTGAATTAGTCAATTCATAATAAGTAGGATATTAGTATATATATTGAAATGTGTTCCCTGGTATATTTTTGCCATGTCTTTTTAAGGGGCTTAAATTGTTTTGCTCTTTTTATCTTTTTATCTGGCAACCAGTCACCTGGAGCTTTAATCAAGAGAAGTTCAAGTTCAAAAGTGACCATCCGGAAACCGGATACGGGATTATTCATTCGTTTTTAAAAAGCAGGTTGTTCAATACCACAGCAACCGCTTGCGTGTCATGCTGAATGCGATTTTCGTGGTTAAAAAGTAACTATACATCAGAGACAGAAAGATGCAGATAACTTTACATTATTTAAGGTTATTTCTATTCGTTACCATATTGATGTTGTCAAGTAAGCTTCATGCTTTCCCCGTGCACTCCTCTAAACTGTAGGTGCTGGGCTTCTCTATCTGCTGAGCCTTTCCCGCCGAAAATATTACGTTAACAATAACCTTTTACGGTCTATGACAATAACACTTTAGAAAACGTAATTCCTTTGTGGATCCTCTTGATCTGCATTCTCCATGTTTGTTTGACAAAATCTCAGTGGATGCGAGTAAACGATGGGCAATTATTTACATGTCGCGCTATACTCGTAATAAAAAAAGAAATCTGTTACGGTTGACATTTTCTACCGCGGTAACGATATATACCATCATACCGCCCAGTCCTACATAGCACGATGCAACAAAAAATGTGTTGTGTGGGTGTGTGTTTAAACACATCCCACAGTTAACTAATTAAAGAGTGGCATAAGTGCACAAACCTGCCTCGAGCCTCAAGTTAACCTCCACCATAGGAACAGCTGTGCTTACTGTCCAAAGGACATGAGAGAGAAAGAGTAAGACATAGAGAGGGAATGAGAGCCAGGAGGGATGTTCGTCCTAATGACAGTCCTTCCACAAATAGCTCGCCCAGATGAGACCTATGGGGAGGGGTTTGTTTTTTATTCTGGCAGCCTCTGTCTCACCTGTTGTCCAGTAGCCAAAATACAGCACTGGTACAGCACCAAAACTGTGTGTAATCCAGGTTAATAAACTAAAAGACTAGACAGTTATAACGTTTAATATTACAGCACAAATATTAGTGGATGCATTATAGATTGAATGAATCCTTATTTGATAAACTGAAAAACTGAATTAGTGCTCCTAATCGATACAGTTAAACAAACTGTATATGAGGGGGTGTTAGAAGTGCATTCATATGTATATATGGATGTGTTTACTATTACCAACTAATTGTTATGGCAGCATTATGAGGTCTTTATAGACATTTACTTACTTATAATATCATAATCATAACAACAATTAAATTTGAGTCATAACAACTATATGAGCAACATGTTCTGTAAAGCAAGAGTCCATGTTGTTCCAAACTGGTTCTGAGATTTTATACTGGATTAAAGGGGAGAACATGACAGAAACTTACTTGACAACAGCAGTTCCTATATCAATAACCTAACAAACAAAATAACTTTCTTGCGATCATCGCCTCTCATGTGTATCTTTCAGCACGTTCTACAAGGAGGCTCAAACAAAATGATACATGTGAATAAAAATGTCCTGCATCTGAGGCTATCACTAAATTTTGAGAATAAAATGAGGAAAATCCACAACAGCACATTTTATATTATATTTTACATGTTGTTTTAAATCATGCATGCTCACTCATTTTTTAAAAGGACCCAAGTAGAGGACACATTCCTCAATCTTTCCACTTATGTTCTGCGCATGTCCTTCATTTTCAGTTGAACTTGAACTGCATTTCATTTCAAGGTAAAACTAATAAAATACAAAGAGTAATCTCAAACTGCCTTGCAATGTGCAGCAAAACATAGCTCATATAGCACCACCTACCAGTAAAACTAATCTGGATGTTAATACCATAACTGTGTGAAAGTTAGTGAATTAGTTTTCCATGTAATTGACCCTTCGCTAAGCCACGCCCGAAAACCGCCACTGGCCAATCATGTCTTAGCAACGGTAACTATGCGCGGGAGGTCTGGCAAGCTTTCGAACGAGGGAACATGCTGAAGCATTGTGCGTATGGATTGTGCAAATCTGATACCGGTATACTAAAAGTTTGGACGGGGGAGAGGAATTGTTTTCCTTCCAGAAAATCTAAAAGCCAAGGGGTGAAATGATTGGCGTGATCTAACGTTAGCATCTATGTGCGAGATCCATTCTGGTAAATGTCGACATGCTTAATAAAAACACCTATTGGTTGGAAATATTGACGGTTCTTTGGTCATAATGATATAACGTAAAATAAGACGATTAAAGAGACAAGACAAAGGCTCACTGACATACTTTAAAATATATTTCAGCATTTTGTTAATCGACGCCCTACTAACGTTACCCCTTAACTTAACCCAATCCGATCGCGGCTCTCCCGGTATTAGTTTTATTCCACAAGATTTATTGATAAGCTGTTTGATTTATAATTATTGAGATTATTTTCACATACCCTGCTGTGTATGAACATAGCTGTTCCTCAATTTGTGTTTCCCATTTGAATAGTCAGCGTATGAGGCGCTGCTTGCGCTGGGACTAGTAGCCTATAGGCTAACGTTAGGCTTTAACTTCAGTTTTTAAGAAAATATTCTCTAATCGGTGGCATAATGTCGTGAATATATCCCTCGAATGCATACTGTAGTCCCTTTTGTCTTGCTCTCTCAGATATTTTACTTGTTCGTCGAAAATTACTAATTATCTCATTGGGAATGTCTGACACCGGGTGCATCCACACTATAATAGATGGGCCAGCCGCGAAAGCTTGACAGACGTAGCAACAGTAACTAGGGAGGGTGGGGCTTAGCGAAGGGTCAATTACACTGAATAGGAACTGCAGCTTTCATGTTTCCAAAATGATCAAAAAAGCACCCTAAAGTGTCGTGAAATTGATGTTGATGACTCGAAAACATCAGTCTGACCTATGAATGAATCATTCAATCATTTTTCTCATCCATATGAATGGATTCAATGAAAATAATTATTTGATCCCAAACCAGACATCGGTTTTCACAGAATCAGTTGGGTTTGAAAAAATTGCCGTCAGGAAGGAAATTTTATCGTTTTTGCCTCGGGTCGAGTTTATATTTTTTTTCTAATGAATTTATGCACATAAAGAAGCGGTTCTTTCCAGAAGACTGTGCATTAAGAACACTGCAGACATGACAGGGTTTTAAGCAGAACCATCAAAGTGAAATGAAATTTTGATCAAAGTGTGAAAAGCTTCAGACTTTATATGCTAATAACGCATTTCATCTTCCAGTGGCTCATTGTGTCTCACCTCACGAACATGCTGCAGTTCTTTTGCTGCTGTTGTTTTTGGTGACTACAGAAAGCTTATTAATAGCTAAATCTGCATAGCCAGATATATAAAGAGAACAAACAATTTCCTGGACATCACACAATTCTTTAATGATTGATCGTTTCATCATGCTCAAACTCTCATGGTTGATCCAAAGGTCTGAGATTTGCTATAGTTCAGGAATCAGAGTTTTGATCAAAGTTGGCCAGTAATTGGGCTGATCCGTTAGTTCTAAGAACAGAACTTAGCTGTGCTACTTCAGTGAATGTCAATGACTTGTTCATTATTCATTTGACACTTGTTTTACACGCACAATGCATTTATGAACATCTGTGATTCGTTTTTGACATCTTTACTTAGTGGTGCATGCAAAGGCACGGTTTTGAACCGTTTTTTTTATTTATTGTGTTTCCACCATAAATAAAGCTACAATATGTAAAAAAAAATTTCGCCTCTTGGGGTCGCTAACCACTTACAATAACAAAGGTGTAGGTTGATGGCGCAGTGTTAAGCGGAATCATGGAAATTGCCGTCCATGCTGACGGATCTAATAATGTTAATGGATGAGTGAAAGCATTCATGTTTTTTAACATGACTGTTGTATGGAGCAGGGTGCAATTGCAAATGAGAGACAGATATCAGCACCACACGCGAGTCCCATAGACATTAGGAATGAGAACATTTAATTCCACCAAACTACCTGCAAGTGCTAAATTACTACTCACACAGGTCAGTTTATTTGACGAATTAAACTTGAGGTAACACAGCGCTGTTTCACTTGGTCTAATATTACACCATCATACTAAACAACAGTTGAGTGTGTTGAAAGTTATGTTATTCTATTTGTTAGTTTGTTGGCTATATGAGACTAGCAGTCTAGTAGTTGATCAACACTGCATAAGTTAGACCCTTGCCCATGCCACACTACAATGGGCCATCAAGAAGAGGCGCCGATGTACAAATAGTTGGAAACATCTATTCAACTAAACAAAATATCTAACATTGCCCTAGTGGTTTTTGGCTATTTTACTGCAAAAATCCTGCATATTGCACCTTTAAGTATTTTAATTTTTCTTTACTGAATGGATTTCTCCAAACTACATTAAAATAAAATCCAGGTTCTTATACAGTTCATTCATTAATAAATAAAGTTTAATTTTCAATGTAAGTTGATCTTGAGGATCTTGCAAGCTGTAAAAAAAACCCTGTCTGTTTGAGGTACAGTAAATGTACAGTTCAACAAATGCTGCCTTCTCACTCACTGCATTGCTTTTCATCGTTTCATAGAACAATGCAAATGAAGACAGCGCCTCTCAGCAGCACCTCTGCTCTGCGCACCAGTCTTTGGCGGTTTTACGCAGGAGCGAATGCTTCAAGCATAAACAACTCGTGCATGTCGCAATTTAGACAGCATCCCATAACAATTTCATCTATATGGGGAATTAAATACTTTGATTGATCGAATGAAAACACGACATGCAATACTTTATATTCAATATAGCTACAGAAATCATATAACTGTGATCACTAATATTCTTCAGTAGTGACTTTGATAGGGACATGTCCCTATATTCTCCATTCCCAAATAATGATCTCAGCCCTTACATGATCAAAGTTCAAACCATCCATATAATCTGTGAAGTATGATTTTGAAATCTCCTCTTTGACCGTGGTATTTATGCATTTTTCAATCGTGCAGCTCACACTTTCAATCAACCCGAGTCCACCTTCCTTGTGAAAAGAAGTGCACTTAATTGTATTGAATGTATCGTAGTGTAATACAAATTATATAAAAACGTGTTGTTGTTTTTTTTTTTTTAAGTAGGTTGCAGATCATATAATATGAATTAAATGAAAGGTCATTATTTAGTTTTACCATAAATGATTGCCAGTTAATTTGGTAATAATTCTGAAATTACATATAGGCCTGGTTTTACAGACAGGGCTTAGAGTAAGCCAGGATTAGGCCTTGATTAAATTGGGGCATTTGGGAAGAAAACATTAAGAAAAAAAACCATTACTGGTGTGCAATCTGTGCATCTTGCGACAAAACGATGGCATTGACATTTTTGGGTTAAAACAGCTCAAACATTGTAATCAGCTTAAGCCTCGTCTGTGAAAACAGGGGATAAATATGTAATTAAATTCTACTTAAGTACATGCATTTAATATAAATCCGAACTATAATACATTTTCATTAAATTGCAATTAACATGCAATTACGTGTTCAAAAACATTACATTCAGTTTGCACTTAATTATATTCCCTTAAAGTATATTTCCATAATACTTACTTTTTTGTGTAAAGTGTACTTATTTTTCCACAAGGGAAGGCCACAATCTACCCCACCCATTCATAGCTACCAGAATAACAATGCTAAGAAAAAAAAATGAAACATTTCTGAATACATAGTGTGAAAAATGCATTATTATTTCAAAAAGGAACACTTTGATATGAATAGTGAATTGAAATGGATCACGGACCACAAGTTTGCCTCATAAGGGACTTAGCATTCAGGATGAAATAAGAGATCAGGCACATAACAGGTCTTCTGGCCTCCCCACAGCCATAAATTGTGTCACATGGGCTTTATAAAACTGTATGTGTCTGAAAATGTAATCTATGAATCTGCTTTGTTCAGTATATCTGATCTCAGCACAGTGCGGTTAGAGTCAGCCGAGTCCTGAACAACTGTTCTCAGCAACAATATTCTGTGTCACATTGATAAAGAACCTCGTCATTACTGCGGCCGTTCCCAATCTCCCATTCTGCAGGGGCAGATCCCCAGGAAAAATGGTTCTATTTTTTGTTCCACGATAGCTGAAAATTGTTGGAACATTTGTTGGAAACACAAACGGTCTCTGAGGCCCAAACTGATTCCATTATGTGATGGCAATCTCCTGTGAAAAGAGCAGAGTTAGCACTCCACTTACCCACAGGGACTGTGTGTGTGTGTGTGTGCGTGTGTGTGATGGTTTTAATGATGGTGTATGTTCTTTCTATCTGTGTTCAAGTGTGTGAGAGAAATCAGAATACCCGTTTGATCGCTGCAAAGTATCTGATGCAACTGAGACACAATTTGTTCCTCTTCAATAATTTAAAAACACACACACACAAACATTCATTTAGGGTTATACCGATAATGATGATAATAGCATTATTAGAGAAATGAAATATCGTGTTAATCCTCACGCTGTGTTAAAATCACAATAATACCGTTGGTGTTCCTGGTCAAAATGACCGGCCTTTTAAAATTTCCTTGTGAATTGCTCGTTATTATCACCAAATTCAATCCTTCTGCCAACTATTTTTTTTATTTGGAAAGGTTTTCTATTTATTTTTAGAACTGATTGGTCGTATTGGCCTCATTGATCTGAGCTTATGCACCTATCCTATATTACATTATATTGCATGAGGACAATTTTATTTTTTATTTATTCTACAGTATTTAAGAATGTTTAGATATTTTTACAATTATTCTAGCCTGTTGAATGTTAAAATGGCATCAAGAAAAAAAAACATGGAGGGACACAAGCCATTGATACCAAAATAAAATAGACTCAATAGTCCAAGTTAAAAGAGGACCCTAGTGGAAAAAGTATACTTTATTGTATTTGAAGTACTTTTTCAATAGTACATTGCAAATATACTACCAAAAAAAGTACTATCTTTGAATATATTAAAAGTATATTAGCATCATGCCTTTACCTATTTTCACAATACAACTTAACACATTTTAAAATAATTGTACTTCAGTATATTTTCTCTCTACTGTCCTAATAAAAGGTGAAAACATAAAAATATATATATATATATATATATATATATATATATAGCAATTGGGTAACCCAGCACCCGGAAAGTGTACCTTCCATGGGGGCATCCAAAAGCCTTCACCTGCTGTTTGCATTCCATTGATTCCCATTCATTTTGGCATCACTTTGACAGCGAATAACTTTACATCTGAGACGTTTAAAGACACCATTTGTCCAATATTTATTCCTAAAAAAAGGAATTAATTCTGTTCCTTTTAAAAATTTATAATAATTAAATTACGAATAAATATTTATTTCTATAAAAGGCTCCATTACCTTGTATCTTACGTTATGGCCCCGTAGAAGCCATTTTTGTAAAAAAAAATAGGCTAACGATTGTGTCATAACCACGTGACTCTCTGTCGCACAGTAGAGAAATTACCGTATAGACACGAGGAGAAGCTTGCAGGCAATCGGGGGGACATGGAGGCATAAAGTCAAGGTAGAAGCCCATAGAGAATGGACAGCTCCTACTCACGCTCTCCGTCTCTGCAAGACTTAAAACTGTCAGACAGGTTGCTCACGTCACATCTACGTCATCAAGCTCAGTTTGAGCCAGCACAGTACACTCAGCAATCAGGAAGTGAGTGCTTCTAATTGACTTCACTTTTCTCCGTTGACGCTGTGTCCATTTCTTTTACTGTCTATGATAAATACACTTAAGGTATATTGCTTGCATGTTTCAAAGCCACTCATAATGCATGTGTAATGTACTTGTAAAACAAATAAAGTACAAATATAATATTACTAATCAAGCATGTAATTAGTCCCTACACAGGTTAAAGTATACTTGAAGTTGATCTAATTTAGTACACATAAGTACACTAAATACACTTAAAGTTGTGCTTTACTACAATTCAATTACAACTAAAATATACTTAGTACAAAATAAGTTGTTTCAAAATAGCACACCTCAAGTTAACTAATCATTAACACACTTGAGCTTGAGGTATACTGATAATTAATCTTTTTTCTCCAGGGTATTTAAGTAATCTAGCAACACTCAAGAAACTACATTACACTAGCAACTGCAAATCAGTGCTCTAAAAACCACTCAGAACACATTAATGACAACGTAGCAACATCCTGGCAACCACCCACGAAGCACTAACATGTTCAACAAAATATACAAATCTAATGTATCCATGTAATGCATTGCAAATGTAAACTTTTTATCATATAAATAAAGCTTAAATCTTAAGGGAACTGAAATATGAAAGAGCATCAGTTTTCTATGAGATGATGAAAGAATGAGAGCACAAATCAGATCATTTGATGCCTCTGGATTTGAGAAGATTAAAATACTCTCATTCATTGTAAATATTAAAATTTGATGTTCCACAGAGGATTCGACTGCTGGTTTCCACCCATCATCCATGCTGTGACTATAAAAACAACATAGACTGAGGGAATGTGAACCGCTGCTCTATCATTTACCGCTACACAGCTGTGCTAACCGTAATTCAGCATTACACAAGACGTTTACTGTAATTAACCATTACACAGCCGCGTTTCTCTAAATCATTCTTCTATGCTTTGTAGTGTGTGCAAGCAACAGCTTTCTTATTCCCTGATCTGTGCACAATTTCACTGCCCTGTCAGGGACTTTTTGTAGGCACTTGCATTTTTCATCATTTCTTGACGGACAGCAATCTATGTGAAAATTCATTTTGTTTCTTAAAGCACTTCCATCTGAATTGCTCTTTCAACAGGGATCAGATTGAGGCTTTGAGACCTTTGTGATGGAAAAGCACTGTTAGACTGAGTTGTAACTTCCTCTGTTTGTATTTATGTGTTAACAGAAAGCCCGACTGGCCCGAATGAGAATTTCCAAGGCTGGCAGCTCTACAGCCTTCCTGCATAGCAAAAGAAATGGACTCAACCAATCACTGGAGCTAACGGTAAGAAACACACACACACACACACTTTTACAAATAAATCACAAAGCTCATTTTTTCCAAAAAATTTTTTTGTTTTTTGGCTCTCGTCATTTGTCATACATTATGCATGGTTTTCAACAAGATCCACACTCACCTAAAGGATTATTAGGAACGCCATACTAATACTGTGTTTGACCCCCTTTTGCCTTCAGAACTCCCTTAATTCTACATGACATTGATTCAACAAGGTAGAATCAATGTCATGTAGAATTAAGGGAGTTAAAGGGAGTAAAGATAGCATCTTGCAGTTGATGGAGATTTGTGGGATGCATGTCCAGGGGACAAAGCTCCCTTTCCACCACATCCCAAAGATGCTCTATTGGGTTGAGATCTGGTGACTGTGGGGGCCATTTTAGTACAGTGAACTCATTGTCATGTTCAAGAAACCAATTTGAAATAAATCAAGCTTTGTGACATGGTGCATTATCCTACTGAAAGTAGCCATCAGAGGATGGGTACATGGTGGCCATAAAGGAAGAAAACAATGCTCGGGTAGGCCGTGGCTTTTAAACGATGCCCAATTGGCACTAAGGGGCCTAAAAGTGTGCCAAGAAAACATGTCCCACACCATTACACCACCACCACCAGCCTGCACAGTGGTAAAAAGGCATGATGGATCCATGTTCTCATTCTGTTTACGCAGAAAATATATCGAAATTGAGACTCATCAGGCCAGGCAACATTTTCCAGTCTTCAA
Organism: Pimephales promelas; assembly: GCF_016745375.1. Next base: position 49,199,439 of record NW_024121099.1, read on the forward strand.
TTGTCCAATTTTGGCGAGCTCTTGCAAATTGCAGCCTCTTTTTCCTATTTGTAGTGGAGATGAGTGGTACCCGGTGGGGTCTTCTGCTGTTGTAGCCCATCCGCCTCAAGGTTGTGCATGTTGTGGCTTCATAAATACTTTGCTGCATACCTCGGTTGTAATGAGTGATTATTTCAGCCAAAGTTGCTGTTCTATCAGCTTGAATCAGTCGGCCCATTCTCCTCTGACCTCTAGCATCAACAAGGCATTTTCGCCCACAGGACTGCCACATACTGGATGTTTTTGCCTTTTCACACCATTCTTTGTTAACCCAAGAAATGGTTGTGCGTGAAAATCCCAATAAGCAGATTGTGAAATACTCAGATCAGCCCGTCTGGCACCAAAAACCATGCCACGCTCAAAATTGCTTAAATGACTTTCTTTCCCATTCTGACATTCAGTTTGGAGTTCAGGAGATTGTCCTGAACAGGACCACATCCCCTAAATGCATTGAAGCAACTGCCATGTGGTTGGTTGACTAGATAACTGCATTAATGAGAAATTGAACTGGTGTACCTAATAATCCTTTAGGTGGGTGTATATTAGGCAGTGCTCCAGGTCTGATATAAACGCGTCAGGTTGTTTTGCTTTAAAAGTGTTTATTATAGATTCACATGTGGTGATCTGATCTGAAAGGATTAGTTCACCCAAAAATGTAAATTTTGTCAGTAATTACTCACCCTCATGTTGTTCCAACCCTGTAAGACTTTTGTTCATCTTCGGAACACAAATTAGGTTTTTTTTTTTTTTTATTAAATATGAGAGCTGGATCACTCCTCCATAGGCTTCTAAGGAATTGAAACTTGTTCAAAAGCGAAGCTTTTTCTACGCAGTTTGTCCATTCGTCCACACACAAACACACTGTCCCTGAAACCAAACTTTTTTGAAAACTGCCAGGGTGAGGATTTTTAGAAACTGTGGTTGCAGTGTTGTATTGTACATGGTGAAACCAAAGATTTTGGCTTTTGACGTCGGTAATCCATTACCAGTAATATGCTTTGCAGCGTTAAAAAACCAGCATTAGTGCTGTCAAATTAATCAAAGTGATTCTTGCTAATTGATATCTTCCTGGTGTGTACTATGCTCAATTATATAGCAGGGCTCTCAAGTTTTGAAGACAGGCCACAGGAGTGACAGAATCACATGAACAATTTCAGGAAATAATTCTTTTTTTTTTAGCATTTTTTTTCTTTTTTTTTTTGATTGGCTGATAAGTGGTAGGCTGGACTGCAGAACTCCAGGAGAGACGCACTTGATTCCTGCTGGTTCCATTGTGAGAGCGGCATGGCAAGAGACATTTTGAGCGCTGCAGCATATTAAATGTATTATAAACAGTTTTTACGTGAGATAAATACAAAAGACCGAAAAGAGTGACTGTGATAATAAATGCGTGACACTTGAGAGCTCTGATATAGCTAATGGCAACAATGTTGCAGGTGTGATGCACCGTATACAAACCGGAATGGTAAGCGTTTATACTTCTCATCCAACCACAATCAAATGCCCTCTATCTGGAAGGCGCGGTCTATCTGGATAGGTTTTTTTTGGGGGGGGTTTTAACGATGTCAAACTGAAATGAAAACAAGCCGAAATGCCATAACAGTAAGGAGGCTATGTATTAAAATATAAGGAGTAGAAAGAAGCCTACAGATACAGTAATTGTGTGAATAGCCTATCTAAATAGTAGAAGTAAAAAGTCGGCTGAAAAATAATTACTCCTGTAAAGTATAGATACCCAAAATGTGTGTTTAAGCAGAATACGAGAGAGAGTTATTTATTATAAATTCATAAAAGACCAAATACAGGAATACTGGCTTTCTAAACCTCAAAGAAATGCCACAATCAAGACCTCGGAGCAGAAATAAGTGCGAAAACACCTCATATGTGCCACTCACAGTATAGGAGTCTTTCCTTGCCATTAAAGCTTGGATAAGACGCTTAGGCCTACGTCCCTTAATCAGAAATAAGATAATAATGTCTAGTGCGGTGGCTGTGATATATATAAACCTACCAAGGTCCGTTGCCATGATTTTTGGAATGACTGATCACGAGAGGAAAAAAATGACGTTTTAGTCGCATAACAGTTTAATGGAAACGCCGTCATTTCGCAATAGTTTTTTATCGATATTTAGATTAGAAAAAAAATTGCGGGAATCTGTGATGGAAACGCAACAGCATTTAACATAGACTAACTTTTTAGAGTTATAGTGTTCATTATACTAACCATTCAACTACGGACTGATTCTGGAGGAAGAAGTACGAGCAACAATCCGTCCTCCAATGCATGTATGATCATGTTTTGATTCATATCGTGCTCGAAGAGGAGGGGCTATTCGCGTCTCTGTTGTCAGTTTGTGAGAGTGGGAGCGAGGGAAGGAGCAAGCAGCGCGCAGCTCTACAATAAAATAAAAACCTGAAAATCAATGCGTATGGGATGTATGGGAAACACTACCCTTTTTTCCAGGCTTCTGATTGGCGTGGCGTTATGGTTAGGGTTTTATCGCCACCTGTTGGTTTAGCATGCTCTTGACAATGCTTCATAACGTAAAAAATAAATGAAGGAGGAAAAACTCAGAAATAAAAATACGTGTGTACATGTGGACTAGGCCTTAGATTAGTCTCACAAGTTAGTCATCTATTTTTGTCTTCCAGACTGGTCATAACTTTTTTTTGCCCATCACATAAAAGGGTATTGGTCTAATTTGAATCCGAAAAGTGAGACTGATTAGCTTTAAAGGAGCAATGTGTGACTTTTAGCGACATCTAGTGGTTCGGTTGCGAGTTTGCACCAGGTTTGCACTAAGGGCTCAGCCCACTGCTCACCCCTCCCTTTCGAAGAAGCTACGGTTGCTAAAACGGGACAAACATCTCGTCGGCTGAGACAGCAGAGAATAGCCAGAGTAAGCCAAGAGTGTGTAACATTGTCACTGTTTCTGTACCACAGTCCATTATAAACCACATCATGAAAACTGTCTGTTTACAAAGCCATAGTCAGGTGAGGATCAAGGGTTTTAATATATAATTTAATAAAATAATAATCAGCTGATTGTCTCACAAACGTAACCAGCAGCACATTTCTCCCCACATACTGTAGCAAACCCATAATACAGCGAGGGAGCAGCTATATATTTTTTCTAACAGGGTAGTAATAGTTTAGCTGGCTAATATGAGCTGTTACTGTGGCTGAGCTGGGACGCGTCTGCATGAGTCCAAAGGTCGGAAGTGCGCGCGCTGTTACAATCATGTCATCTCCGCATCCCATAGATACTTTTTACTACACACAATAGGCTTTTTTTCTCTGATTTTTAAAATTCTTCGCGATCGACTTTAGTGATAAAAGACTTTAGTAAAAGTCTCTATCGACGGGTTAGTGATTCCTGTAACGTACTGTTTTACAGTCAATGACATGAATACTAATCATCAGCTGTCTCACGAACGTAACAGCACATCTATCCCCAACATAACAAACCCATAACACAGCGAGGGAGAACTAAGTTACATGAAACAATCCCAACTACATATTTTACACCACTCACAAGGGAAAAGTCACTACTCACGGAGTGTAAGGCTAGCTTCCAGCTTTCCGCTACTTCTCTTTCAAGGTAGTGATGAAACGCGTTCTGTAGCGCTGTTTGTTCGCGTTCGGCTACGGTAGGAATATGACGTCACAACATGGCGACCTTCATAGAAGGGGATTCCCTCGGTTATGGAGCTATTAATGTCTCATTCTAAGGTAATAAAAACATTACGGCTAATTAAGTAAGTTCTTTATACACCACTGAAAACATAGTTATGGATGTCATATTGCATTTCTGTTAATAGATACTCAACTTTGTTACACATTGCACCTTTAATCAACTGCTTGTCGGTCAGACTAGATCTAAAGACAGAGTCTATGCAACTGATCCCTGGTCTTTATTACTGCAGATGTTGGCCGCTAAAATGTCTTCCCAAAAAAAGAAACCGTCGAGTCTCTGAATGAATTTGAGAAATGAGGAACATGATGTGAAAGTGAACAGCGAGTACAGACAGAGACAGATTGCAGGCCACTCCACAGCTAACCAGTTTTACAGAACATCCTCAGAGAGGTACAGTGAGTGAAGTAGATGGGAACCTGACAATATTAAGCCTTATGTTCTGTTCTCAGACCTCAAGGCTGGAAATACATGACTTAAGAAATATATCACAGTTGCAATCGAATTTATTCAACCCTCATTGCAAAATGTACAGACTTTCAGCTATTTGCAATGTACAAATCGGACAAAGGTAATTGAAATAGCTCACCACAAAAAAATGTTTCAGTCCCTGAATTCAAATGAAAATGCTAACCTTACTTTTAATGACTTTGCGAATATACATCCATGGGATGCTTCTTCACCGTTGCTTTATCATGAATCAATACAGATTATGTACATTAACATGTGCATAGTCTCATACTTTTACACACAGCTTTAAATTTGGTAATGGAAACACTAAAATTTCATTCATAACATGCATGTTCATCCAAGTTCACATTTGACTACTACATACTTATCATGACGTCATATACATACTACTCACACTAACAGAGAAACAGAATGTTACTTCATTGAACTCCTGGACTATTGTATTCCTGTTAACATCTGATATTAAGAAGTGTTTTCATCAAGGTGTAAATGGGGTCTAAAACGTTTTGAGTTTGTCCACTTTTAACTACTTTATGAGGTAGTTGAAAACGCATTTGACCAGATTGTTTTCATAGTGTAAACGCTCAGCTCATGTGGTCGAAAAATTAAGTGGCAACCTTCCAGTCTCTCCTTTGAATCCAACACGGAAGTGACTTAAACTGCAAATCATCAACTGACCACTAGAGACAGGCTCCAAAAGAGAGTCAATCCCATATGAACTCCCATGTTAAAACTTCACAGCAGAAAAAGATTTTTACAGTCTGATACAAAAACTGGTATTGGTCTATATAGCTAATTTTGTTATATGCCTTTTTTTTGCCCTTCCTGACAACTGTGAGGGGGATTAAAACTCATCCGTTTAAATTATATTATGCCTTAAAGTACTGCATAATTAAGGGCGTGGCCACTTGAGTGACAGATGAATTGCAGCTGATGTCACTAGTCGTTTGTCTGCTGTTACGCCGACACATCACCTCAGATAATCCTGCCTCTTTGCCCATTTTCGTTTATTTGAGAGTGACGCACTGCCAAGATGACGAAAAAAAATGCTCTTCAGAAACCTAAGGGTGACGTCATGGACGCTATGTCCATATTATTTTACAGTCTATAGTTTGAACAGTACTTTCCACCTACTTATCTAATACATAAACATCTAGAAATCAGTACAGAAGTGGTAGAAAGTGGAAAAAAGAGATGCATTAAAACAGCAAGTGTAAAGCCGTATGTGTCTGCCTTGTCTACTTGTAATCCGATTGACCAAAATGCATCTTGATACAAAGTATAAACAGGGCCAAGGACTCCAAATATAAAAAGTAGTCAATTGCAATAGAAAAAAAAAATAGGTTTAAAATACACATCTGTATATGTATTTTTCCCTTAAAAAAGGAGGGTGAATCACAAAAACACTGAAAACCATGAAAAATGTGCTTAACTGTCATGAAAATGTCACAATGGGAAAATGTGTAATGGTCCTAAAAATAGGCTAAATTTCCTTTATGCAAAGTACGCTGCAAAGCAAAGCAGTCATTTGATTTTAGGGTTAATTTGAGGTTTCTTAATGCGATTCACCCAAGAATGGTCTGACTTGCATCAAAGAGAAAAGCTGGTTCTAGGTTAGCCTGTCTGAATAGCTCATAAATACCACACGCAAACATGCAGTCTGCTCAAAATAAGAGTACTCAGGGTTTGTTACAGTAAAACACCTAATTTTGCCCTCTCTTCATTTCTATCAATATCTTTCTTTTTCCTTCTGTCTCCCTCTCCTCCTACACATCACTGACTGACTCACTCATGTTATTTTGGTGCTCGCGTTGTGTTAAGACATGGAAAAGGCGAAAAATGTGGAGCAGTGTATGTGCGTTGAGCCGAAGGGCCCAGTGTGCGAGCACAAGCTCCCAGGCAAAAGTGCTACAATAAAAGAGACAGATATGTGAAGTTATAGTAACTGTAACAACGAATTTGTGCAACAGGAAAGTGGAATCACTCTGATTCGCCCAATCCTCTGAGGCCCCTCGTCCTTCCTTTCTCTCAGGCTTTGTTTATTTAAAGTTATAGATGATATATTGTACTGCTTTGTTATGGATGAAGTTCCTGCCAAAAGCAGTAAACCACTCTCCATGTCTCTCCCTCGCACTCTTACACAACAGCAGCTTCCCTATTACAAGATGAAACTTTCACCACAGGTACTGAGCCAAACAACACACATTCCGTCCCTCTCTCCACTTCATTATTCATGCATGAAATCTGATGATTCCTTAAAAATGTGTGTTTCTGCAGGGCTCCTTAGAGGAGGACCAGCAACTGAAAAAGACCACATCTCTGCTGGAGAGTCAACATCACCATCTTCTGCACTGCCTAGAGAAGACTACGGTCAGTTTGAAAGTAGTGATGGGCACTTTCCCAACACTGCTTCATTAAGCTTTACAAATCTTTTATATCGAAACCACAGCATGTATCAAAGTATAGCCTATGTGTGTATTGGCATCTTGCCAAGTAAAGTCACGTAATTTCAGCAAACAAGGCTTCGTCATACCGTTTCAAACGTTTCAAAGTTCTGACGGATGGATAAAAACAAAAAAGGAAAATTGTGATTTTTTTTCTCACAATTCCTAGATATATTCAGTTCAAATTGTGAGATGTCACTCGCATGTTTTGAAGACACAAAGTGAGAATTGTGACATAAAAGGGTTTTTCTTTTTTTAGTGGCTTCTATTGTTTCCATCATTGATTTCGTGAGCCCATGAATGGGATTTGGTATGTGATTTCAGTATGTTTATAGTGTAGGTTTATTTTTTTAATTACTGTAATGAATTTTATACATGTATAGTACAAAAAGGATAAAGTTAAAAAGTAAGAAAGATAGTTAATTGTTTCTAGTTGGACTAGTTTGCCAAGCCCCGCCACACAAAACAAGCACTAAATACATTAATAAAAGAACATACATAATACAGAATCTTATTTTTTGGAATTTAATTAGGCCCATTTGTACATTACATTTAATAGATTAGGCTACACTTTCGTGAAAACATTTACAACTGCTTATTAAAGGTAAAGGGTGTAATTATACATGTACATGTTTTTACCAGCAGGTGCAGACAGCGCTTCGAAACAGTGAATCATTTTGCAAAGAAATTGGTTCAACTAGCTAAAGCTTAATTTCTTCCAAAACTAGTTAAAAGCATTCCCTTGCTATCACGCCAACAAATCCAAAACTGGGATGTGTTGCAGCAAAACAAAACAAAACCCATCTTATCAGAACAATAACAGGAAATTGGCAATAAAAGTGAGGCTGCGAGGGATAGACATGCCTTGTCCAAATAACCACACTTGTGCACAGTATGGGCTCTATGCACGGTGGTATTTCCGGTGAAGGTCTAACGATGCTGGATTACCTCCGCCAATCGTAAAGTCCAATGCTATACCAAGAATTTATATTGTATTTTATACTCTATGGCTATGGCTATACTAAAGAAATGTTAGTCACAAAAACAGACAAAACGGACACCCCTCATTTTGTATATGCTTCTTTGTTTATTATATTAAATAAACATAACTATATATAAAATTACATCTAAACATATTTAAGTTTCAAAGACGAGAGGTCGATAATTTCAAAGACTGGCTTTCCTGGGTTTTCCTCCGCTTTAAATCTCCCCAACCGGAAACTGAAGTCAAATGCGGAACTTATGCATGCATATAGCCAATAGCCTATTTTATTGGTCCAAAGATGAGTATGTTTATGTTATGTGTAGGCCTATTTTGTACAACATTTGGGATTGTTTTATCACTTAATTAGAAGCACCAAAATTTTAAAGTTGTCTTCTGTTAGTTTCATAGCAACTATACTTTACCGAGATGTAAAAGTTTGTTTGAAAATGCAACGTATTGAAAATATAGCAAATAAAACTCTTTAAACACTTGCATTTTATGCCAAGTGTCCCATCGAGTAATCAAATCAAAAGTTCTACACACACTTGCAGTTTTTATGCCTAACGTTACTTGAACACTTGGCCAAACAGAGAAAATACGTCATGCAAGTAGACAGCGGTCAAGTGCAAAGACCGCAAGTGTGGGAACTGGGAATTGATATCTTCAGTGAGATGTAGCCTGCAATGTGTATTTGGATTTTTTCTGCTGACGAAACACTGCAAATATATCTTTCCAAGAAATTTCAATAGACAGAAAAACTGCAGGCAACATGAGCCGTGGGGAAAAAAGTGATCTTGGAACATACAGTGGATGCCATTGGAAAAAAAACGGTTAGTCTCTCACTCTCCGCCTCGCTTTCAAACCTGTCATGGCGGTAATGGCGCTGCTCTGAATAAGGGTCTATTCACTCACGCGCACTTAAAAACTGCAGAGTAACGTAAATACCTTGCTTGTCAATGACATCCGCGATGCTTCTCCAGACGTCACGCTCTTTTCGGTGCCTTGAGGAACTTCAGTCCTATGTCATGACTCAATGTTTTTTCTTCAACACAATCACACCTCCTTCTCTTTAGGAGCGAATGCGATCTTTCGGTCCAATCAATATTTTGTTGTGGGTGGGGCTACCTGACGCTACCCCGCAGAAGTAACGTAGGCCTACAAGGGACATAGCATATAGCCTATTTATTTTAAATTATTAAACCTATTTTAACAACAAACGTACATTATCATTGTCAAACACAATACGTCAAGATAAATGTCATAGAAATAATAAATAGGCCTACAAAAAATAAACTTAAGGTAGGCTAAGGGTGTATCTACCTTATTTTTTATGTAAGAGCTAGCACTGCCATTTGTAATTTTAATGTGTCTGGCTAGCTATTTTTTAACAGTTTATTGTTTAAAAATAATAATATTTGCTTGATATTTCAAACTGGTATTTCAAAACGATAATATTTTAATGTCTTATTTATAAACATGCTGGTTTGTAGATCAAACAGTTTTACAGTTTGCTGCTCATTATTTCCCTGGCCTACAGTGACTAATAAATCGCAAGTGTCGCACATTTACAGAAAACAACTTTCACGTTGAAAAATGAGGTGGATAGCATATTTTATGTATTGATAGTAGCCTATATATTGATAATCAAAGGAAGACATACAAAATGCATAGTGTTGTTCGGCATATTTTCTTCAAAAAATTTCTGTAATTTCTTCAAAATGTAACTTTGCCTCTGCAATATATTCCTACAATGACCATTCTTAGCAGATGTAATCAAGGACAGGATATATATATATACTTATATATATGCCCACCCTACAATACCATTTTACAGATGCATTTAAGTACATCCTCAAACTTGTCTTATAATGTACAACTGATATAAAAACAAAGTAATTCCTTTGATTCTTGTTTGCTCTCATTTGTCACATTACAGAAGTTAAAACGCACCAAATTCTATTTCATGTTCTCTATAATATGCAAATATTAAAATGCACATGTAAGGCTTTGAAGTCAAGGCAAATGTAAATAAAACGTTAGAAACCAATGATCTCAGGGAAATAACCTTTGTGTTTCTGTGAACAGAATCATGAGTTTGTGGACGAGCGTCTGTATGAACAGGGGTACCTCCAGACAGCCCTGCAGAACTTCCCATCGCAGAGTCCATCTCTCTCCAGTGAAGAGGGCGTCACGGGGACCTGCTGCTCTCGGAGAACCAAGAAGAACATCCAGGCTCTCAATGCCACACACACACACTCACACACGCACAACCTACAGGAGCTTAGCGCCTTACACATCCATTGTGGGGAACAGCAACCACTCAACACCAGGTAAACACGGAGTCCTTACTGTTTTTATTGCAATTCAATTTTTTATATATATGATGGTCACATGACATTTGTTAGAAAAGAGTAGACATGAAACAGAAGTTGCGATAGTCTTTTGTGTGACATATCGAAATGTAGGGCAGGGCTTGATTTTGTCTATCAGGAATTTATTAGATGTTGTAGTTTCCAATTGCTGGGATCTCATGAGTGACAGGTCATCCCGCCCTCACACTAGTAAACGTCATTAGAGAAGAGATGAGATGTTGCTGCATGAGGGAGGGGAAGATTATGAGGGTACTTTTTTATGATTTATGAAGTGCACATAAATCACTTACAATAAATACTTTGTCCATTTTGATTTCATGGTGACTAACATACTTTTTAATGCTTTAGATTTGATTGTTCGCCCTGTCAAAACTATGAAAAACCATTATAAAAAATATGATTGACTAAATGTAAAATCTATGACAATTTAAACGAATAAAAATAAACATCAACCATTTTAACAAAGGGTCTATAAAAGTCATATAGTCAATTTCAACTGAACATGAGGGTTAAAAGGTCGATATCACATGTGAACAGCCTCTTTTGTGTGTCATTTCCAAGACATAATTTCTGTCAAATAAGGCAAGGGAAAATAATTAGATTCATTTGTGTGTTTAGGATGTATGCTATCTATAAAAGTATAAAAGTCTTAGTAGAGTAATCAACAAGTGAGGGTGTGATAAGCGTTCTAAAACCTCTGTCTCTTTCTCTCTGTCTCAGTCGTTCCAGTCTCAATCTGATGTCGGATGAATCAGGGAGTCTGAACTGCAAGAGCAGTGGACTGGTTACCACGGCAATCATCAGTATCCCAACCCCTCCCTCAAACAACTCTCGAGCCAATCCTGACGCTCCTCCCCCTCCGAACCCAGATGCTCCGCCTCGTCCGAACACTGGCTCTGATGTGGTGAAAATCTCTGCTCTGTAGGAGAAAACAGAACTCAGGAAGAGAAACTGATGAGTAGCCTGCCCCCTAGTGGGAGATGGAGTGCACTGAATCAGACTCAAGAAATAAAACAACAATGATGCATCTGTGTAATTGAGAGAGAAAGGACGACCATGAGTATTCAAACACTCTCCATCAAGACTGATAAAGATGAGGGTGTCACTGCAGTGTCACTGTGCATAAAACATTTCTCCTTTTTCCTCTTAGTTTACCGTCGGGTCATACTGTTTTTTAAATCGTGAAAAAGATTCATATTTTGACTAGAGATGGAGGCAAGAGGTCAAGTCCTGTTTGTTTATTATCTGTCCGTTAATCTGTTCCAACATCGCAGACAGCCTCTCAAAGCCTCGGCTTTCTACATCCCACTAATGTTGTTTTGATCTAGAGTAATTCCTAAAGGATAAGAGCAAGTCTGAGTGAGACTATATGAGGGCGACAGTGTTTCTTAGACCATGCTAAGTTTTTATTTTTGGAATATTTGGTCAGAGATAGGTCTAACTTGAATGTTTCTGCCCCGCGTGTATGTGTGCGTGTGTGAATTACAAAAGCGTCCCTCAAACTTTCAGCCTCTCACACAGTTCGTGCCTCTCAGGGGGAAGAGAGTTTCCTTCTTCTTTAAGCCACTGTCTCTCCACGAGTCCAAAACGTTGAGCCGACTTTGTAACGTTAGCTGACCTATAAAACATTACTATGTAATATAGAACCAAAAAAAAAAACAAAAAAAACGAGAGAAAGAATCATGAAAGTGTTTTTAAAAACTCTGTGACTACAAGCACAAGGTGTCGCTGAGAATTTGTGACTACAATGTGTATCAAGCCTTGGTTTAACTGTGAATATTGTTGATAGAATATTTTGTAATATTTAGCCATTGTTTTGGCGAAACCAGAGCAGCTGCCTACCCCGCCCCTTTTCGTCCACCCCGCCCTTTTATGTATGCCCCGCCCCTTTCCTCTGTCCACTGCTGACTTGCTTCCCGTAGTTGTTCTGATCTAAGTGTTATTGTCATTATCGCTCAATGGGTATTTAAAAAAAAAAAAACGTGTCTAGTTTGTGTAAAACTACATGGGTAGGAAACTTTTGATGTTTGTGTTTTTCATTAACAGTGAATGTTTTCGTTACCTCCAGATTTTCAGTCATACATTGCTGTGAGAGGAGAAACCGTCAACCGTACAAACCAATTAGAGAGATTCTCCACCTCTTTTCTCTCCTTCCCAACTCCCTCCTTTTCTGTCTGTGTCTTTTTTGTCAGCCATGCTCAGGAGAATGGCACTGCCAATGAGATCAGTCCAAATTTGTTGTCAGGTAGTGGAAAGACCATTTCATCTGTGTTGTTTACAATTCCCAATCCTATTCTCAAAACTGCCAGCAATCAACCACATGTCCCCCTAAGCTCTGCTTTTTGTATCATAATCCCCATCCCAGGACTCTAAACCCCACCCATCTCCTTAAACCCCACTCACTTGTGCCTCTTACACCAGCATACATAGGAAGTGACCCCCCTCCCCTCAGGACGTTATTGCTCCAGGGCCACTGAGTTTTAGTGTTCAGTGCAATGCAACACACACTATCAACACATTTAATCTTGGTTTTGGCCCCTTTTAGATAGAATAAGCCATATTTTCCAGAAGAGAAAAAAAAATCTGATTTAATAATTGCATAACAGATAAATAACCTATACTTGAACTTTAAAGCCGAAGTGGATGTCCAGTTACACAAATGTGAAAACAGTTGTAATTTGTTGGACATGACAGCAGTATTACAGGGAAAAGCACATTGTGATATTTAGGAATATCAGGGTATCCGGCCCACACCATTCTTGTGAAACTCTTATCAGAATGTTCTTTGATGTCCCATGTGATCATATGACTATCCTGTTTGTTGTACATAACAAACCTCTAATGATCCTCTTTTTATGGTCCCAAATGATGTTTGGTCCCTTTGTGATTTACATAAGTGTACATAATAGATGGGAAATATGGAAATTGTCTAATGTTTAATTAATCAGAAGGGAAGGTGTGGCCAATTTATTCTAAAGATTAAGATAATAAATGTTGAGTAGTGGATCGCCTTGTGGTCAGTGGCGAGCAGTAATGTGTTCGATTTTCTTTCTTTTGCTTCGTCTTTACATCCAGCCCAGCAGAGGACACTACAAAACCATCAATGTAATAGAAGTAAATCTAGAATAATAGCAGCTTTGTAATCATCCATATGTGCAGTCCATTCAAATGACAGAACTGGTTGTTTTGAATATATTACCAATTGGAGATCTGTATATGCGCATCTGCATACCTGTCGAGGGTCTTCTTTCTTCCTCTGTGTGTCTGTGCTTGTTTTACTCTTTTACTCTCTTTGCTTTTTTTTTTTTTTTTTTTTTTGAGATAGTCATGTTGTTCTACTCAGCAGATTCCTGTTCACTGTCCGATGTTCAATATTATTTATGATCTTGTCTTGTGTCACAGTTGTGAAAAGCCTGATAAATGAATTGTATCTGCCACAAATCCATCTTCTGTTTATTCAGTTCCTCTGACAATGCTGGCGACCGTGATCTGATAGCAATGATAAAATCACATAAACAATATTTTGGAGCTGAAATAAAGTATAGATATGACATTACAACTAATAGATATTTCATCAGTCAGGATGCAACAAGCTGCAGCTGAAAAATAAATTCAACTCTGCAGGGTCTTTCAGACTCTCTTAAAATTTATCTGAGCACCTACAATAAATTATTATATGAAAATATCGTCCATCATTTTAAACACAATATGACTTGCTACAATTCCAATTGTCTCTTTTCATCTCATTAGCCACATGCAGCTTATGGAGATATGAGCCATTCAGGTGCTTTTTTGTTTATTTAGGTAGAAAAAAAAAAAAAGTAACAATAGAATTTCATTCTATTTTGGACATTTACATTATGGGTTGGTATGTCTGTGGACTTTACGCAACTAATATTTTATTAAACATTATCTATTTATGTTTTACTCACTAACATTTTGCAATGCAGTTTACAGTGTGCTTTATGGATTAATAGCATATTTATTAAAATACCTTTATATGATTGTGTTCTTAAAATGATAAAGCCTTGTAAAATGTATCTTAAAGGGACAGTTCCCCCCAAAATGCAAATGTGGTCATTCATTTCTCTCCCTCAAGTTGCTCAAAGCCTGTATGATTTTCTTCTGTAAATTATAAAAGAAGTATTATTTTGAAAAATGTTAACCAAACAACATTTTATTGACTTCCATTCTATGGATAAAAAAAAGAGAGAGACTTTTCTCAAAATATCTTGTGTTCCACCTAGAATGACATAAAGATGAGTAAATGGCAAACTTGTCATTTTTGTGTGAACTATCCCTTTAAGAGCATCTCATAGAGTTGTATTTATATTGCTTTTGATTAACACTTAAAAAGTTGATAAACAGCCACAAATATTAACGTTTAACATATCAGTACATGTACATTCAAATATAAATATATTAGTTTCATCTTGACACATCTCACTTGAATGTAAGTTCAAGTTCAAGACCTTTATTTGTCCCAGAGGGGCGATTAGTTTTGCTGCAGTACACTATAAAAATTAATATGCTTTATCTAATCAATAAAATTGTGACAACAGATTACAAGCAATATTATTAATTAAATTGAACAAATTAGAATTGAGCAATAATTAATCAAATTAACTCCTTAAAAAGTTGTAAAGTGAGTAAAGTTTACGCCCAAAAATGTAATAAAAATGTCTGAATAACACACAGACGTCAAAGATTAAGAACTATTTATATTTTATTGCCAACATTGAAGACACCTGATGTTAACAAGCAGAATTACTGAAGGAGAAAACCGTAATTTTAAAACAATCCCAAAACAAACACCGCATAATAGTGACTTAAATGTAAGTTTTCTGTTTGTTTGTTGTTGTAAGTTTTACTCATTTTAAATGGTTAACTTTTGAGGAATCAATTTGATTAATTTTCACTCAATTCTAATTTGTTAAATTTAATTAATAATATTGCTTGCAATCTGTTGCCACAATTTTTTTGATTAGATAAAGTGTATTCGTTTTTACAGTGCCAGATGAAAATAAAAATTATAAAACACAACATTTAACATTTAATTTCAAGTATGTCTCATGTGCAGACATTACCTATTCTTTACGGAGTAAGCAGAGAGATCGCAAAGGGTACAAAGGAAAATTTAAATCTGTTTGTTTTGGCTGGCTGACTGAAGTGAGAACCAGAAGGCAGTAAATAGGCCAGTGAAATAACAGCATATTAAACAAATCAGCCACATCACGGAAAAAAAAAACATGTACTTTACGAGCGTTTAGGAAAGTTTCAAATCAAGGAGGCCCATTGCTTTAATTGCTCCAGTCAATCGGGATGCAGGCTGTGATTCAAGAGTGTGTTCGGGAGCACTTTGTGGGGTTGTGAACGCAGCTGCAAAACTTAGGCTATCCGTAAACATTTCAATCATTTTCAAGATAAACAAACAAATAATAAAAACCAATTTTGAGTGTTTTAAAAGTCATAGAAATTAGTTCTTACTTGATATCTGCAGTCCTCACACATGTAGAGCACGAGGTTAATAAACAGCGGAGCCCAGAACACAGTGGCTGTGATGATGACGTAGCTGAACCTCCTCGCCATGCAGCCCTCCTCCCTCTTCTTATCCAGCTCGAGGGCCGCTGGGGTCAGACTCAGAATCAGTGGCGGCTTGTCAATAGGGGGCGCTGGGGCGCCGCCCCCATCAAGAAATATACATATACAAAAATTATATAAAAATACAACAATAAAATATTTTTTTCATACGATGTACCGGCTGGTAGTAAGAAAAGCATCAGCATTTAATAAAAACTGGCTTTAATCGGTCAACTATTTTCTATGTTTTTCAATGTGTTTCATTGGGACGCCGGACTAATGGGTGTCTATGTGAGGCTTTAAATTTTCGTGCAACATGTGACCTGAAGCTGGCCTCTAATTGGTTTCTTAAAGATTCACCTCAGGGCGCAAGTCGTTGCGTCCCTGGCCAATCAGAATTTGATTCACGTTATTTTATCCAATATGATTGGTCTCGTCACCTGTCATTCAACTTCACGCTCTGGGCCATTCGAGCGCGCAGACGACACCATTTCGAAATTTTTTGTATAAATAATGGCAGCAGTTCATCCAAATTCTGTGATTTTTTTTTACAAAAACACCCTTTCACAAGGCTTTCGCTGGAAGAAAAAAAAAGATAAAGGATCTCGGACCGGACCAACCCGATTTACAAATTCAGCAGCAGGCCAGTGCTACACACGAAGCTTCACCCGCGCGTGTTATGAGAAACGGAGGTGGCTGGCTGGATGTGATATTAGCAATTCTCTGTTTTGTTTTCCCTGCCTTTTATTTCAAAGTGTCGGCACTGAAGTTTTGTGGACAACAACGGGGGTAAGAGACCTCAAACATCTCTCTGAAAAATGCAAACGTACTTCTTTATTAGTATGAAATGTATATAAAAGAGAGCAATATGTTCAAGTAGGAAACATGCTTTCTGGTACTTCTTTACTAGTACGAAATAAAAGAGAGCAACATTTAAGTTCAAGTCGGAAACATGCTTTTTGGTACTTCTTTATTGGTATTAAATGTAAATAAAGATCATACATTTATATTTAAGTAGTAGTCAACATGGTTTTTGGTACTGCTTTGTATTTATTTGCCCTCCTCAATAAAAAAATACAAATAAAAAATGCGCCCCCCCCAAAATAAATATCATCAGCCGCCACTGCTCAGAATACACACCGCACCAGCTAGGCCTATATGCTTTGTGCCGTGTGCTGATTCCCTGTGGCAGGTGCAAATGGTTGTTAAAAGGGCCACACGGTTCAATGGAGGTGTCTTCCAGTAACGTTTAAACTTCAAACCTGTGTCAGTTATTTTGTTGGTATGCTGTGAATGATTAGGGTCATAGACAAACCCCAGAAGGGAAGCACACTAAAAGGGGTCCTTGCATGACCCTGGTGACCTTTGTAAATGCTGGCACATGACGTAACAGAAATTATCACATTGTCAGCGACAGAATTGACATGTTACATAACATGGGTTACAGAACTAACAGAATCCCACAAACCCAAATAATCAAAATCCATTTTTCTATTTTCTTATTCCTCATCTTGAAAGGAAAGGCGATGGCCAAGAATCTCTCCATGCTTATGAGCAGGAGCGTCATAAACTGCACATCGCTGCACAGAGAGAACGTGAACTGCTGCAGGCAAAACGGAAAGAGCCCAACCGAGACTCCAATTAAAGATAAAAACACCGGTGAATCTAAAGAACATCTGAGAAGAGAGGATAAATTCAACAGCAGCTAATAGATGGATGTTTGCAAACTTTTGCTTCTAAGAACAGCATATAAAACCAGCACGGTTCTGAATAAAAATGTCAAACTAAGGAGAAAGGAATTAAAGATCAGAAAGAGTGTGCTGGATGGCTCATTCCCAGATGCTGTACTCGCATAGGCGTTATATTTCCCATCACATAAACTTGCATGTTGTTCAACCTGTCTGACTGACCTACATTGATGATACAGGTGTAGTTTGGGGTTTGAATGAGCTTCTGACTCCCCCCTCCCTTCTCATCCTAAGAGACCTTTATTTTCAAGTGTATTCCATAAGCAACAGTTAGCATGAGCAAATTTAAAACATGAACCTAAATCCGAGGCCTCAAAAAGTCTCAAAATTATTCCGCTTTTTGTACGGCTACTTACATACTAAATTACTAAATTAATAGGCTACACCAACAAACAAATAAATAAATATTACTTCAAGTTGGAATTATGTTGTGAGATGAAAAACAGCCTCCAAGAACACAGTCTGCATCAGAAATGTAAATAGCAACCTGTGTGCAATATATATATATATATTTATTTTTATTTTTTTTGCAATAATGAACGACTGACTCACACACCGGGAACGTTATTGGAGTAGCATAATAAGTAGTGTAACTATTTCAATTACTTTATTAAAGTATTGTAACTATTTACATTTGATTCCTTTTTATTACTTCTAAATTTCTCAAATTTAACCTCTAAAAACAGCTAGCCTAGTTACGTTTAGTTATATTTTATTAAAAAAAAAATGTTCATAATACTGTAAAAGAAAAAAACATGACGTTTTTCTTCTTAGAAGAAAGCCCTAACCCTATCTGCACACTATTCTTTTTATGTGTGTGTGAAGGGAAAACAATATACCATAAGGCCTAATATTGATTTCTCACCAACAGAAGCAAGAATAGATTCTAGTTTCATACTCACAACCCAAAAGATTCAATGACCACTCTGTCAAAACGGGACAAATTAATCGAGAGATTTGTCGAGTGGCGCTTAACGTACATCCCTAACATCGTCGCAGGTCAGGAGAACATTGAACTCGAAATTGAAACCCTGGTTTTGAAAGCATTTTAATAGATGCCATACATATTCGTGCCCTTTTCTAATTTCTGGATAAAAATATTTTACATTTCCATCACTGGAACGCATTTATCATCACACTATAATCACTCAGGCAGGTTGTAGCCTAAAGCTTTCAACAGCAATGAGCAGTGATATGTTAAGCACTTCGTAATATGTCGCCTTTTTCGCTTTTGGCTTGCTTACTTGGGGACATTTAATTTAATATTCAACTATATCATTGATCTGCCTGCATTGACACCATTAGAACTGAACTGAGCTGAACTATGACAGTTTTCTACAGAGTCGACATAAATAACTTTTACTATAACTACTCCCCAACACTGCTCACATATTACCAAATGAACATAAAAGGTTTAGTTGAGTTATAACATGTAATTTATTGAAATGTTTGACTAAAATTGACTAATCAGAATAAAGTATTACAGGGAGCCACATACTGAGGATGTATTGCTAAACACATTTATCCCTTTAATCTTGTATTTTTATTCAGTCTCTTAGCTTATTCTGGGGTCTTTGATTTGATTTGGAGAGCACTTGTTTAAAGCTGCTAATCAGTCCCAACATCATGTAGGATATTCAGATAAGTGGGCATGGCTTCTCTGATTGTGGCTAAAAACACCAAAATATCAGACTGATCTCATGAAATAGCGTGTGTATGACACGCCAATTCGTATTTCCATTTTTGGCGTGCTATCAAGACGCATAATCGCCTTTCAGCGTGTTTATGAACGCCGTTGACTTAACGTTATATAAATATATGACTTACCTCAACCCCGTCCCTAAACCTAACCATCACTGGGGTTAATGACATTTATGACTGTTCCCTTACCATCCTAGGAAAGAAAAAGATATGACTTACCTCAACCCCATCCCTAAACTTAACCGTCACTGGGGTTAATGGCATTTATGACTGGAGATTTGACTGCGTGTACAGACACGTGGAATGACGCGGACGTTAATGGCGTAGACATATACGCATACACGCGGATAGCTCAAAATGCGTAGAGATAACACGCCACCTGGCGCGAAAGTGGCGTATATGTTTACGCAAAAGTCATGATGTCATGTTGAAAATATAAATTATACATTTCCATGTGCAAAATCTACATTGTTCTCATTTATAACAGCAGTTAGTTAACAGAATATTTAAATGATTTGATCACATATCTTAAGAATTAATTTTTATTAGAGAACTACATGAACATGTACACAATGCAAATGGTAACAGTACAAAGGCCAAAATCCATATACATGATGATACCAACAACTTTTAGTGCTTCATCATTTCATTCATGTATACAGAATTCATATAAAATGCAGTCATCCAGTTATAGGGTGAATGGTGATAATATGAATTGTAATACTCTGCCCAGGCTCTGTATGAACTCCAATAATCCTGACCGGCCACTTCCTCTTCCAGTTCATCAGTCTCGTCCTTTCTCCACTTCCGTCCTGCCGAGGCAGCCTTTCTGCTGGGTTTGGAGGTTGGTCTGCGTTTCTGGGGAGGGGGATTCTGGGATTGAGGTTTACAAGGCCTTTGCTTGTTTCTGCTGGACTGTTGTGAAACTCTGGTTGAAGGTAACGAGAATTCATTTGATTCCGGACGATTGTGTACATGTGAGACTCTTTTGTCTGGAAGAGCAAATGTGTGATGTGAAGAGCTGTTGGGGACAGAAGAGCTTGATTCACTTTCGACCTCCATCTCTGACTCTGAAGACGAATCATCAGATGACACGGAAGCAGTCTTTTGATCAGAAACCTCCTGGGGTGGAGGACGATCTTGATAGGACTGTGATCTTTTTACAATATCTGATTTATAAGCCTCATCTTGATCATGGCTGTTATGCAGTCCATTAACTGCATCTCGACTCCTGTTGAAATCCTCATACTGGTGAATGACTTCGACAGATCTTCCCAGACCTTCGGTTATGAAGTTCTCATAATCAGCCACAGCCTCGTTGAAGGACATAAACTTTCGTGCTTGCAACTTAAAGGAGGACAGTGGAGGAATTCTGGGAAGGGTGTCATTCTGCGGTCTCTGAGTAGGAGTTGAGTCATGCTGTATGTTTGTAGCAGATGGTAATGGGTTTTGCCTCTTAGGTTTGGGAGAGTGTTTTTTAGCCTTGGTTTCAGCTCCACAGTGGGATTTATCACCTGTGGCCCGTTCTGTGGTGACTGCGGAGCTGTAGGTCTCTCTGGAGGGTTTAGATGTTGTCTGTTCAGATTTAGCTTGTTTCTTCTTCTCTGGTTTGGGAATGTCAGGAATTTTGTGAGTGGGTTTTGAAGGAGGTTCAATGATCACATCCCAGTCACAAGTCTCTTCCATGATCCCTGGAGGGATTGGATCTGTGAAAGAAACAAAATTTTAGTTTAAGGAAAATTCCAGATTCCATACAAGTTATCAACAGCATGTGTGGTTATAATGCCAAAAAGCCTTTTAATGTTTCTAAGAAAAACATACAGCAATTCTTAGGGGATTTAAAAGAAGGAAAGCCCTTTTTTAGTTTAATGGATGGTGTTGTATTAATAAACACAAAAAGTAATTTAACACCACAATCACATTAAAACGCATATTGATTTTGTCTTCAAGATATATTAGTGAGCATTTTAAAGCTATAGTATACGATGTTAAAAATCGGTCGAGAAAGCCTAAGACGGTAGGGACACACCCCTCCCTCCCCTCTGTGCTACCTGATCCCTGACCTATGTCACTTTTGAGTTCACGTCAACGCAAGATCAGCAACAGATGAAATGTTCTAAACTCCCCACCACCACTAGTATTGCTAAGGTTTTCAGTAATTGTTCTAGCAGCACACATCTTGTTCAAATTCCGATCGGCTCGAACAGAAACCCGCTAGGCATACTGAAATATATTCAAGGACTTCAAGAAATATAATTACTTTGACCCGTGATAGCCGATGCTAAACGGCTAACATTCCAATGCCGACCGGCAGCATGAGCAAGTTGTCAAACTGATAAAAAGCTATTTATGTAACACGTCACAACATAAAAGTATAAATAAATGTTTACCTGCTCAACAAAAAGTCAGCCATGTCAGCGTCAGTTTTCAGTCCCAGATCTCCCTGAAGCTTCCTCCAACGGTCAATGGTGGACCCTATATTTATCCTACTTACATTTTTTTTAAATCTCTGCTCTTTCCTCTACAGACTTTCTCTTTCGTCCAAACTTTACAATAGGGGCAAGCAGGTGCCGCTTGCTGCAGTCGTTTATATTTTTATCCATTGCTGATCTGACGCTACTTAGCTAGCTACCATTGACTGTCAGCTGCTGCTTGCTCGCGCAAAGAGGGGGCGGGGTCGGGTGCGGTTGGGTTGGAGACACAAGTGCCAGGTGGAGTTTCAAGTGGAGCTGTAATTGGATGAGAGCTGTGATTCTCTGCGGCTGTACAGCCAATAGAGTGAATGGATTGTTTTCATTATTTTTTCTATTCATATTGTTAGGATTGTACTGTATAACCATAAGCAGCATCTAAACGAGGATATTAATAATGAACAATCTTTGAAATCGTATACCATAGCTTTAATATAATATTTATTTGAACTTTATATACATTTTATGTTATTTAAATTTAATATAATTTAAGCATTTTGCATAAATGTAAAATTCTTTCATTTTTATATGGATAGGTTCCATTCACTTCCATTGTAAATAACACTACCTCACTTTGCTTTTAAAATTGCTTTTATAAAACAGTTACCACACAATAAAAATAGTACAGTAAAAAAAATATGTATTAGTGCAACTTTTATGAAGTAAAATCACTAAAAGCCTTCCTTCCGCTAGAAAAAAATAGCCCCTGACCGTGAACAGCAACAACGTTCCAATGTGTAATATGCATGAAAGCTCAAATAAAAACAAAATAGGAACTCTGCACAGTGATAAATAGAACAGTTGGGTGAAGCGGTCATAGCCGTATTTTATCATGAATAAAATTTATCATTGACCAATCAGTCTCTAGGATTGGAACTGTTTTATAATTTGTGATAATCAACTCACAATATATATATATATATATGGAATATTCCATAAACAATAGATAAAGTTGTGGATAAATAAATAAAGTTTTACTTCCTCTGTACCTGGTAAATGAGTGAGATTCAGAGAGCATTTCTGAGCAATGGCCATCATCTTGTTCTCCTCCTCACCATGGCAACAGTAAGTCACAGCAACCCCTAGAGTGCCTGAAATGCAATAGACTGAGGTCACGGTCAAAGGAAAGAAAGTGCTGATCATGTCCATTTCTAGAATGCTGATGAGAACGAAGAGCGAGTTCATCCACATCATCACGTTCAGGTTTCAATTATGAATTTGGATACTTAAGTGCTGCAGTCATTAAAAAGCTCTTGATGCGTTTGTGTTTAGCAGCTAATTATGCAACTGATTGCTGTAGTTGCCCTTTCAGACTCTGACCCCTGCCAGACTGTCTCAGAACAGATCTCTGATTAAGCACTCTCGTGTCACAAATTAATCAAAACCACAGAGATGTGGCTTCACATATATAGGTGCTTAATTGTTTTATAATTTCACACACCAAATCGTCCAGCGCGACCAATACGGTGCATGTAGGTCTCCCAGTCCTGAGGAACATCCAGATTAATCACCAAGTTCACCTTCTCAGCATCAATACCACGTGACGTCTGTGGAACAGACAGATTTATAGAGAAAAAAACGTTACTTTGGTATTAAACATGCGATATTTTCCAGTGTAGGTGTTGTAATAGTTAGACATCCTCACCAGATCGGTGGATATTAAAACTCGACACTGATACTGCTTCAGCTTCCACATCGCCTCTAACCTCTGGTCTTGACTTAAACCACCTACATGCAAAACAAACACAAAGGGTTTAAACATAATAACCATTAATAGTGGCTTTCATACATTTACATGCCCACACTCCACGTTCTAAGTTCTTTCTAAAAATCATTCTGATCCATATCCTAGTAATAAACTGTTGTTATAAAATTAGAAATACTCTGAAAATCAACACTGAAAAGAACATATTTTTCTCAATTTCTGTGGGCTGTGTATTTTTTTTATATGAATTTGGATAAATTGATCACATTTTGTTTTGTTTCAAATAGAAATTCAATTCTCCCACGATTCTGAACAGACAACTAAACAATATAACATGTAAAATCTGACAAAAGGCTCAGACAAAATATAAATTTCTGCAGTCTACAGTATGTATAAATGAAATATTTGGGGGGTGGGGGGTCAGTTTGAATGAATGATTCAATGACTCGATTATAAATACTTCACTACAGTGTTTTTGAACTAATCTCTTGAATGAATAATTCAATGACAATCACATTTCTAACAATCACTTGTCACCACCTAGTGGCATAACAACATAATCAATACAATCGTTACTCTATTTTGATCGTTCCCTTAGACATCAGTGTTTACATTTTAAATATATAACCGGGGTCTTCGGCATGGGAGGTGGGCGCCCTAACAAGGATGCTTGTCCTTGTTCTAAAAAAAATTCTATTCAACAAAATCAAGATCAGTTACAACTTACAACCATACATTTAATACTAATTAGTTGACTTGAGATCAAATCTACACAGTATCAAACCCCGGACATTTCAAAAAGCTTAAACAGTATAATATAACAAAACACTAAGAATTCACTAAGAAATTAAAAGATTCATAAAGGTATTGCAGCTTTGTGAAGCATTGTATCAAACATCCTCATGACTACACAAATCATTAATTGAACAGCTAGGAAGCTGCCATAAAAGTAAAAGCATGTTTAATTAACTTTTTTTTTTTTTTAAAAAGAGACTCAAGGTGTAACTCACCTGAGATGCAGACCGCAGGCAAACCTTTGGAGGAGAGGATATCAGCCAGGTGCTGAGCTCTGCAGAACAACAGCTCAACTCAGTCTTTCATTACTTTCAATAAAGATCACAACACTTTTGGAAATAGAAGTCTTTGAACAATAAAGACAAGGGCCCGTATTCATAAAGATTCTAAGAATCCTTAGCTTAAGAGCGTTTCGGGACCGATCTGAGAGCAACTCTGAGTAAGGAAAAGACGAAAACTTTCATCTTAAAGAGGAGGCGGATTAACCCCATTGCTATGTATGACACAATTTTTTGAAGGCTGTGATTGGTTGGTTGTCCAAGAAGGAAAAAAATAGTGATTTTAAGTATAGGGTCTATTCTAAGCCTTCACTTTTAAATTACATGCGTAATTTTTCCCATTTGACAGTTCGTTCACACACACACACACACACACACAAATCTTTTTTGTTTACCATGCTGTTAATTTCCTATAGGGTATTTGATTGGCTTAGAATGATAACACACTGATTGCTGGTATGTCTATTTAAGTGGTGGTTTGAATGTTGGTTTTAATGTAACAAACATGCAATAAAACCAAGAAGGACAAGAAAGCCCGACTGGATAGGGTAAAAGTGTTTACTGTTAGCCCAATTAGTGGATGAACACAAGGCCATCTGTAAAGGATCTATAGCGTCTTATTAACTCACTGTTATCTATTGTCTGCAACACATTTCTTCTCCCTCTTCATCATTCTACCATTTTCCTTTGCTAAAGAAACCCTGAGTCTTAAGCCTCTTAAAAGTCCCCATACTCCAGACAATTTTGACCTTAAGACCTCTTAAGGTTAAATATACTTTCTGAATGACTTTTTCCGTTTTTAAAAGTTTTTTTTATTCTTTTTTTTATTTTAAAAGTAAACATCTTAGAATTTTGTTACGAGAAGCTACTCTTTGCATTAAGATTCTTTATGAATACGGGCCCAGCGTTTTAACATCTGTTAAGATGCAGTCACATTTAAGTGAAATTTTGCTGGTGAAACTCATTAGAAGCTTTGCACAAATGCAAGGTGTCCCTTGCCCAAAAAAAAGGTCCCTTATGCAGATTTCCCTCATATTCAAGTTGGTCACTGAATTTGTTGTGCTGACCAACAGAAAGCTGCTTGGTTTTAATGTTCTAATATGACTGTACCTTTACTCATCACAGGCATCAGAATGTTTTCAGAGTAATGGAAGTAATTGGAAAGGTGTGGGGAAACAGCTCTTGCCTGGTATGGAGGTTTGAAAACACCAGTGCTTGGTTAAATGGGATTTTGCTGAAAAGTTCGAGAAGACTTTGAACCTTCTCCTCAAAGATTTTATGAGGCAATGGATGAGATGGAACAATCATATAGTACTGTTTTAGTCCTGGAGGAGAGAGTACAACACAAGAATTATGTTGTTATCATGCACAAACTGATTCAATCAACAATTAAAAGGATATTTAAACAATAGAAGCGAATCAGAAAGCACTGCAGACTGACCAAGGAGTCCAGGGTCTGTTTGGTTCAGTCGCACAAACGTTGGCTCTCTCATGTATCTCGACAGGTGTTGTGCTAAAGATTCTGGGTAGGTGGCAGAAAGGGCCAACATTTGTTTATTTGCTGGTAGAGAGGAGAATATCCAGCTAACACAGAAAAAAAGAGATCAGTTAACTCCAACCAGTTGAATTACAACACAGAACAGTCTCTGAATCAAATGCACCTATTCAACTCTTACTTGATCTGCTCCTGAAAGCTGCTGCTGATTTCATCCTCCAGTAGTTTATCAGCCTCATCCAAAACAAACAAGCGAACAGAGGACGTATTGAGGGCTTCCATCTCAATCAGCTGCTTAATACGACCTACAAATACAACACCACTTCATCAATACTGCCTAAAAACATCAAAACCAAACACACACACACTATTAGAGAAAGCTTTACTTATAAGGTTAAATAGTATTCCAGACAATAACCCAAGATGAGAAATCTCACACTTAGTTTAACAATTAATTATTCACAGACATCTTTTAACAGCATCCAACTTCACAAGTGTTTGATTAGCACTTTTAAGTGGAAGAGTATTTGTATTATATGTACTTTTTTATGCTTAAAGTAGCAATGAAATGGAAGTAGTGATAGCTATTTTCTTCCATATTGTGATGTACATCCAAATGAACGGGGAATATCAAAAACAAGAAAGGAAAAAAAAAATCTGAACAGATTTTAAAACACTCAACATCAAATGTTTGCCGACTTTGTGAATGGTTCTAAAGAAAAACTGGGTATCATACACTAAACGACTAAGGATCACACACTAGCAGACTTTCAAATCATTCTGAACTCAACAAATTCACACACTACAAGACGCATGCCAGATGAAACAAACTGAGGCTAATTTTTGTTACCTGTGCGTTGTTAATTTACTTTCGTATCTTTATATTTGTATTTTATTGCAACACTAGTAGATAAGAGACATCTTTGGGTTCAATAGCGGCACATCATACTCAAAATATCAAACACGTTTTGATGTATCCCGACTGGAATTGAATCATAGTCTGACTTTCGGCAACTGTTGTTGACTTATCCAGACTGCAAATCGAGGCAAAAATCGGAGCAAAACTAGTGAAGTTATTCCAGTCTTAACATATCTGTCAAGATAAATTATTTGACTTGCTCAAACCTGGTGAACCAATGGCAATGTGGCATTTCTTCAGGTGCACTTTATCTTGACTGACAGGTCGGCCGCCAATGAAAACATGGCACTGTAAGCCCTCCATAGCGCTGCCAATTGCCATGACAACAGCATGAATCTGCACTGCAATCTCCCGAGTGGGGGCCAGAACCAGCACCTGATGGGACAAGAGAAGGGTGCATTATCACAAAACAGGCACACACTTGTGTTTCAGGTGCTTATATTTAACGTTAAGAGAAGACATAAAAAGAAAACAATCTTTATGATATATTTGTACTATCTTTAACTGGCTATTTATATATATATATATATATATATATATATATATATATATACACACACACACACACACTATAGGAAGAACATTAACTCGTAAATTAATACATTTTGTTACATATCAGAAATTGTGTTCAGATTAATACCTGTGTGGTTGTGTTTTCCAGTATAAGAGAGTCCAAAGCGATGGTGGTGAACACACAAGTTTTTCCTGTGCCAGATTTGGCTTGAACAATAAGGTCTGAATAGAAAAAAAACATAAATAAACATTATTTCCTTCAAATGGTGCATGAAATGACAGGCATATATTTTCACTGATAAACTACACTCAGTCATATACTACATATTACATCAAAGAGCAGCTTTATTATTAATGTTATTAATGACAAAAAAATAGGTTTAGGCCTGTTTTGGTATTGTTTCGAGTTTTATCAGCCCTCGTACCGAGTCCACATCTTCCCAGCGGGATTGCCTTTAGCTGAATGGGGGACGGTCTTTGAAAGCCAGAAGCAGATAAACCCTCGAGCACAGGTTTTGAGAGGAGTAAAGAATTGAAATCGACACCGTCGTTACTTAGAACATCATCTGTCCGAGTTCTGGATTGAAGCTCATGCGCTGCTTTCATGGATGCCGCCATATTTACATTGCAACTACGTTCTTTTCTTCGGTGCTGAATAAATGAGTTGAGCAGAGAATAACTGCGCCTCCTTGCGCACATAAACAGAACAGCAGCTTGAAATACCGCCAACATGCTGCAGAGGGCGACAAACACACTTGTTTGACATAAACAAATAAAATAAAATCCTGTATGGAGACAGAATTTAATCTAAATTTATAGTAAATTTGAAAAAAAAAAATAATAATAATAATTTTAAGTAAACTTTGAAAAAAAATATCACATTGAATAAATGTTTGTTTGACTTTATTGTCTGTTCAGATTTACTGGACAGAAATTCAACTTTAACACTGGAATAAAAAACAGATACATCAGACAACACTGTACAACCACATTGAGAGGACAGCCTATATACTTTCCTATTTTGAGTCCCACAGAATAATTAACTTTGTCATCTCAATCTCAATGTTGAATTGAGAAGACTTTTAATATACTCAAAATAGGTTGAACAATTTATGGCTGTTTGGCAAGAAATTAAAACCGAGTCATCAGTGTATTTGATTAAAGTGAGATCATCCTTGTTAGACTGAGTCTGTTTGTATTTAACAGGGGAAAAAAAGCAAAGGGGATCATTCACATCTCTCAGGCTCTGAATAGTTAGTCTAGGGCTTCTACATGCTGCCTACCAGGGTTCCTACAGGTTTCTTCAAGTTAAATTCAAGTCTTTTTAAGACCATTTATATAAAAAAAATAATACCTATTTCACGTCCCTATACCAGCAAAGAAAAACAAAATCCTTGAACTTGTGTTCATTTATTTTTCAAATGTGGAATGAGAAAAGATGATACGCAGGTGAGAAAAATAAAAACACACTATGCCACTATTCCAAAGTTAAGCCAAACAATGTTAAGTTGTTTTTAACAATAGCTAGCTAGCTACCTATTCCATGCTGGGAATATGGGGAACTGAGAGACCCCTGAACAATAAACATCGAAAATCATAATAATGGTTGACAAATGAAACTTAGTAACAGCACAAACCATTTTTAAGACCATCTTAATAATTCCATCTTTTTAAGGTATTATATCCAAATTTATAAATTCATTGCTTTTAAGGCTTTTCAAGACCCCGTGGGAACCTTGGCTGCAAATATATGATAGATAGAAGCAAGTTTACAAAGTGGATAAGGCCCAACCCCCCTTTTTCATCTAATCTATCAGAGTGAATCTTAAGACAGAGTTAAAGCTGTAGTATTGTTGCTCTATTGTTATGCATGAACCCTCCATTCATCATGAACTGACCGCTGGTGTGAAAGCACGACCTGTTTTGTTGACGGACAACCGTTAGTTAATCCTATTCAGGAACTTTCCCTTTCAAATCACCACACACATACTTCAGTATACCTTGACTTCGCCTGTGCGCGCAGAGGCTGTACTGTAATGTCATCTGAATATGTAATCAGAGTGTGTCAGAGACGTTAGAGAGGAGGAGGAATATTATACATAGATTTAATAACAGCGCTGTTCATGACTGACCAAAACCAACGCGGAAAAACCCAAAGATAATTTTAAGGGTCTTTCAGCGGGTAGCGACATGAAATAGATGGAGTTATAATTAATCAACCTGCGTTTAGTTTTTACATTATTTTAATTTAGTTAACGTTAACTCATGAGTGAAAAGAGAGCGGAACTCGGCGACATGGACAGTAACCGTCGGCGTTTAAAACATGAAGTGGTAAGATTTGCTTAATCTTTTTCTCTCTTTCTTCATCTACTTTTACTTACAGCACGTGTGTTTTTTTACTACACGCATCTTCTCAGATGGGCAGATAATATTTGTTATGAGCCATATGTTTATATATATATATATATATATATATATATATATATATATAATGCGCGTTTCTCAGACGCAGTTCTTTTCCCCTGTGCGTTGATATTTATCCAATCCATCCAACCGTGCTTGCTTCAGAGAAACACAAAAAGTGCAACCAACCACCTGATTGGATGCGGTTATTTGAAAATGAGGCTGCTGATTGGCTGGTACTTGCCCTTCCTACCGAGTACGTTCTGTGATTAGTCCCCCCAGTAGGCCTACAGATAGCAAGTTTTTTTTAAATAAAGGAAACAATAAATAGATAGAATAAAAATACAATAGTAAGTGTTAGTAGCCAGCTAATGGGTCAAGTGTTAAAACAAAAGCGTCTATTAACCATTTATAGCAGGTTGAGTTAGTCATATGAGGTGTAGACCATTTTGTGACACTGCTTAGTTAACTAATCAGCCAATTGTGTCTATGTTATAATACTTTATTATATTACTCTTATTATTATTATCAGTAATTATTTCGTTATTTTATCTTCATTTACAAGTAAAAACATCACAATTACTGAGCAATGTTGCAAACCATCCTTTTGCGCCACTTGGTATCACGACTACACGCGCCAGTTGTGCATTTTGGTTAACTATAGCTATTGCGCTTGTTATTTTTTCTCAAGTGACAACTTATTTCAGTCTCCACATGTATGTTATCCAGACGCATTGTAACAAAAAATCACTTTCTCAGCTCCCACCACGTTGCCACACACTTTGAGATCAGCTCCGACACGTCACTGTGACATGTAACATCTAATATCTAATGTCTAATAATGCCTGTATAGGACTGTATTTGATGGCTGGCAAGCATTTGATGGCAAGCCTACACATCAGTTCTCCTCTCAGTTAGCTAAGATATCCAATTATTTGTCAGCTCTCACACGTGTGACATGCCTTCTCTTCTCAAATTTTAGTTGATTTATTTTCATTATTTATTCATTCATTTATTTGTTTATGTTAATTTAGATAACCTTTATGTGTATATGATAACGACTGAAAATAAAGAGAAAAAATAATTAGAGAAAATAGGTGCTTTCTAGAAAAGTAAATAGGGCTACAAGGATGCTACTCATAACCATCACTCATTTGTTGGTGTCTGATTAATGCTGCTATCTGTCTGGGCACATCCCAAAGGAAACTGACACATCAGAGGCAGTGACTTCACACATTGAGAAAAAGGACCCTACGGCTAAATCTGGTGAAACACAGAACATGCCATAACTAGCAAACAGGGCTTATCATCGTAAAAGTGATTATGACTAAATAACCTCTGTAAAATTTAACAACTATATTTATAATATAAAAGTGACATTTATAATGACCTTAATTGCTATACTGCTCACATAACCAACTGTCTATATAGGCTATATAATATTTGAACATCTAAATTAGGTATAGATTGGAATGTTTCAGGTCAATTACAAGTTAAGCTCTGTTTCACCACACCTGCATTTATGACCAACTCAGTAAAATAGGCTACATGCCTCAGGTGTTCATGATTCACAGTCTGGTCATTTCACCCACATGCCTGTTAGCTCCTACATCTCCCATCATGCATTGGGATGCAATCTTGCTGTAGAATAGCATCAGTAGTGCTGCTGTGCTCAGACTGACTGGTGATCGATCACTTGTAGGGCAGAGAAGGAACAGAAAACGGAGTGAGACGAGAGAAGGAAAGGCTGCGAAGGTAAGATTACAGGTTTTATTTGGTGATAGAAGAAAAGGGGTGTTTTAGGGCATTTTAATGGAATTTGTTTAAATATATTATAATAATTTAAGTCATTAAATGTGTCTACAATTAAACAAAGACTGAAATGCATACAGTATGGAAAATCAAAATTATAAAAAATAAATTAAAACAATTTTAGCCAATTTTTCAGTCTCCATTTTTAGATTAACGATCTTTAAAGAAATACATTATACCTTTCCGTCAAGATCTGTAAATATTTGTTATTCACATTTGTCCCCCCAAAAATAAACACAATAAAAATGCAATAATAAAAATAAAAAAGAATTACTATTATTTTATCCAAACATTTTTATCCTTAATTTCCATCAGGCATTTATGCATGCATCTCTTGTATATATAAGTGTTTCACTAGATACATGCAGTAGTATATGATACATGTTGGGGTTGGTCATTTGTAATGTTTTTTAAATAAGTCTGCTCACTAAGGCTGCATTTATTTGATCAAAAATACAGTAAAACATTAACGTTGTACATTTAATACAATTTAAAATAACTTTTCTATTTTAATAAACAAAAAATCCTGCTAATTTTTAAACAAATTTTCTATTTTTATCTTTGTTGAAAACACTGGTGGTGCTTAATATTTTTGTGGAAACTGATACTTTTTGATGAATAGAAAGCTCAGAGGAACAGCATTTATTGTAAATAGATTTTCATACTAACAATGTAAGTCTTTAATATCACTTTTGATCAATTTAATTCATCCTTGCTGGGAAAAAAACTGACCACAAACTTTAGAACTGTAGTGTATCAAAGCAGCTTTTACAGAAATTGTGTTTTATTAACAAGGTTCGGGAGGAGCAGTTGCAAATAATTCCTCTATGTGCCCAGTAAGTAATTTGAGTGCTATTGTGGCAAGGGAAAAAAAAACAAAAAACATTGGTATTCTCTTCATCGTAGATGCTGAGCCAGGTATCAGTGATGGCACTCTCGGCAGAAATTGCTGACAGTTTGGTTTAATATTGATTTTTGATAATTACTGTGAAGTCAGTGTTATTCATGAGTCACAACAGATTCAATTCATTGTTGCTTCATTATGTCGTAGTAATTGCTCTCTTGGTTTCTTCCCTTTCCCATTATAGGATTCATTGCGGCAGCAATCAGATGAGGGTCTCCACGCTCAGATGAATTCTGTGATCGGTGCTCTCCAGGAGCTGAAACTCTTGCAGGTCCAAACTGCGCTGGAGATAAATCAGATAAATCACAGTTCAAGAAAAACCCACCTGGACCGAACACTGAATCCAGAAGAAATTCTTTCACAAGAATGTTTCAAGACTGAGCTTGCCATGGAAACATCTTTGTTCCTCACTAGCTCTCCAGCAGAAACCCGCCAAATTCCAAGGTTATACGGACCCAGAAAGGTTCACAGAGGAAGTCTAAGCACTTCTTCCTCTTTTTCCTCTCAGGAAGACACAACCGACAGCCATTTCTCTGCTTACGATTTTGACGACTCCAGCGATTGGACAGCCTCACTGATGAACCACAGCAGAAACAGACAGCCATTGGTGTTGGGAGACAATGTTTTCGCTGACTTGGTCGGGAATTGGCTGGATCTGCCGGATGTTGGAGGCCAGACTTTAGGTGAGGAGCAGAACTCAGGTCTCAAAGACACATTTTTGGAGTCATCATCTAGCAGTCACTCTCAAGATCTCCCCAGGAAAACCTCACTAACCGCTAGCATGTTTAAACGGGTCCTACGGCGCGTTCGACCATGGCACCACCATGAAAGCGAAGGGGTGGACGTCTGTATACAACCAAAGATCACATACAGAAAGCCAAAATCAGATGTCGGCAAGCCATTCTGGGGGAGAACAAGAGGCCTGAAGAAGAAAACCACACCCACTCAGCATGAGGGTGTGGCCTATCAGGGCTCAGAGATTTTAAGAGACAGAGGATGGGCGGAGATTGAGAAGCATCCAGTGTATGATTACAGCTCAGCTATGTGGGTTTAAATGACTCATATAATTCTGGATGGAAGAGAATTACACACTTAAACACACAGTCACAAAAAAAAGACTTTATGATCATAATTGTTGTAAAAGCAAAAGTTCTCAAAATGTTCTACCTGTTGCGTTCAAGTTGTTACTCCGATTAGGGTGTTATTATGACGTCACGCATGCAAGTCGGAAACATTTGCAAGTTTAAACAAATCAAAAACATTTTACTGTTAACAAAAAACCCAAATAGGGACATCTGACTTCAAAATTCATTGACACTTATTTATTCATTGTATCACAACTAAATGTGAAGCACATTGTTAAAGTTGAGTGATAAACACCATTGCTACAGATTTGATTTTTAGTTTTAAATTTAAATTTAAATCAGATTTAAATTTTCTCATTTGTAAATATGACTCTGGTCACTCAGTCATTAATGTGCTTGGAAGTCAGAACTCATAATTATGATATTCTTTTCTGACTCAACTTGAAGGGCTCATGAGTTTCTGAGCAATTAAATAAAAAAGGTGTTGAGGTAAGATAGTTCTTCTCCCTCAAGTGAGAGGAGTAGCACTCAATAATTGTTTCCAAAGATATGTAGGTAAACAGTCATGGGATGTGTGTATGTGTCTGAGACATGAGTATGGCAGAGCAAAGAAAACAGAAAAATATTATGTCATAAGCTACTGTTTCTGTGAGGTCCCGTGAGAGTCTGTTTCTGCTGATGCTTGTTTCCTTATGTTTAGGTTTAGGAGGATGCCTGTCTAACTGTCAGTCACTATGAAAAAGTCCTGATTGGTGCATTTTTTGGTCAAGTGGCTTATGTAAAAAAGCTTTGCAAGCTGTTTTGTGTTGGACAGAAAAACTATGCAATGATGCTAAATTGCTATGCAAAAAATGCAAATGTCTGTTTTATCTGCACCTTCATGCTCTCTTCTCTGTATAAAACATTTAAGCCTTTAGATCCTGCAATAATATACCTGTACTTGAAACTATTTTTTTACATGAAGTGATGTGGGAAGCTGTTAAATAAATAAATAAATAATAAAGTTTCTATATGAGTAAATTTCATGAAGTCTTAGATCAGGAACATCTGCATCTTCACTTATTTCTTCACATAAACATATGTTCTGTTTTTAATACATACCTGATCGCGTTGTTCCGTAAAAGACTCTTAGAAAAGCTTATTAAACTCCAACACCTTAAATGAGCCTAACAAATAAGTTTGGGCTAAAGTGGTTCCATAAAAGGTAATTTTGAAGTTCACACAATTCCACTAATTTGATCCGTTTATCTAGATAATTTAGTGTGCAAGTCGTGCAAATATTTCCATTTTGCTGCTAATCTTCATTTTGTACGGGCGCTCTATATGAAGAGTTCAGATGCAAAAGCCTCTAAATGCCATTTGAAATTTTCTTCTTTAATTGTGATTTTTATCAAACTTGTATATTTAAGTTCAGTAATTTCACTTCAATGGCAGCAATAATAATTACCTGAATTAAATAATTTGGAAATAATGAACTTAAATAACAAGTTTGATAAAAATTCAAGAAGTATTTCAAATGGCATTTAGAGGCTTTTGCATCTGAACTCTTCATATATATATACTGTATATATATATATATATATTATTTGTAATTTGGACATTAGATAAGCCTTATTTAGAATTAGAATAAACCTACAAGTGTATTTTTATGATAACAATAACTATAAAGGGACTATTGTAATGGGGTAAATCAGATGTGGCTTATATACTGTAAGTCAATTACCAAGCTCAGATTCATCTTACCAGTTACAATTTATACAGTGCTTTTAATTATTTATTCTTTAATTGTGTGATTTTAACTTCAGCTTAAAAAAGCTTTTTATTAGATTGTTATTATATATTAGAATCTATCTTTGTACCCTTATTTAAGCTGATTTTCTACACTGTGTTTATTTTTTGACTAATAGTGGTTAACATGATTCCAGTATTGGTATGAGAGAGTGTCAGTAGTAATATCATTGTGTTCCTATAGGTCAATGTTAAAGGATCTGTGTAACAGCTGAGGCTTAGCCTGACAGTTAGCCTGCCCTGGACCAGGTTCGTTTCCCAGCATAAGTTGCTAACTGAGTTTGAACTATTTTAAGTTTGCTTTATGAAACAGAATCCACCGACAATAAGTCTGACTAACCAAAATAAGCCTGGCTTGTATTCTAATCTTGTTTTTAGTCTGGGACTAGGCTTAAGCCTTGTCTGTGAAACCGGTAGTATATCTGTTGAGCAGCGAGTATAAATTCATTTATTGCATTCTCTAATTGTATGGTTGTTTTATTAAAGTGTAAGGTAAGTTATTTGCATGGCTTGGCGCTGTATTTTTATCTACAGTACATAAAGTGAGCCGCACTGAAAAGTAAATCTGCAATGGTGAGGAATGGCAATCTATAAATGCACATAAAACACCACATCAATATGAAATACATTTATTTAAATCAATGTCAAAAAAAGAAATCAAAGCACACATTACTTTAAAAACAAATCAAAAGCCAGCCAGACACTGCTTGAAATGTTCAACTAAACCAGGGAGTAGAACAAAGAAAAAAAATGAAATATTTGACACATCAAGACTGATCTAACTTGGCAAATGAAGTGTCAAGGACTGACTATGAATTATTGGTTTAGCGGTTATCGGAGGAGAAGTCATCTCTGCATTATAGTCTAGATCTGATTTCATTCTTCTCCTGCTCAGGCACAAAACGGTTGATATTTATCCCAGGCTGAGCTACAGCCTACCGCAAAATACCACCAAGAAAACAAAGGGAAGAAAACATACTAAAAAAAAATTATCTTTAAAAGCTGGAAAATTATTGTAATTTTGATTGTGAGAAAAATGCAGTGGCTACAGTATATCTTCATCTTCAAGATAGACAGAGCCACACTTCAAATGACCACCCTCAAGAAAAAAAGGACATTTTTAATTTTCCACAATGTTTTTTAGATGAAAAGAAATGAGTCAACGTCACTCAGGAATTTTTTTTTTTTTTTTTTTTTTTTTTGATGAATGAAGGACACAGCGTCTTCCCTGTACAAATGATTATTGATAATCCAAACATGATGAAGAAAACAAAACATTTCTGATCATTTTATAAACATAAACATGTTTTGAAATGTCTCCTTTCCTTATGTAGGCATTAAGAAAGTCCTGAAACCTCTCCCAGACAATCTAACCCCCCTTTACCACATCACAGACAGAGCTTTTGCTCCAGACACAGATCCTCATCGAGGAATCTTCTTCAGAAAACAAAAACAAACAAAAAAACAGTAAGTAAAGAGCAGGGGGGGAGGGAACATTTTAAAGACTGTTCTGGAAGAAAACGCAGAGGTTGCATCTCTCTTTTTCTGTCAAGTCTGTGTTTTAGTTGAGGAGTCTGTGGTGTTCTGCCTTATTGATTGTTTGGCCAATAACTGTAGAGAGGAACTGGAATGTTGGCCAGCTGGGCAACAGTTCTCTTTATTTCGGCAATCTGAAAAAAAAAGAGAAGAAAAAAAATTATGACATCCGTCTCAACTAACCCTTTCAGCGAGCTGCTAAACCAAAAAGTAAGTTCAGCATAAGAATAGATACAAGTCTTGCCCCAAATGCAGAAATGCAGAAACTTGAGCGAACTTTTTAAATGGTGCAACAAACACCATTAAGCCCAAAGTATACTTCGGCCGTCCAAATGTAATTTTTTTCATCAGGAGGGTCATAGAAACTATGGACGTCCACACACAACATCCACGTGCTCGCCAATTTTTGTGACCGTGCGAACAGTGCATGTACAACAGCGTATGTTACTGACTTTAGTGCTTGAAAACAAAATCCACTAGTGCGCATATGCCAAACACGTCTTTCTGCGCTCAAAGAGAGGAAAGCGAACAATAAGGCATACCTGGGCCTTTAAGATGAATGGGAAAGCTAATGATAGTTGTCGGCAAATATCTCCACCAATATATATTTTCAAATTTTGGCTAATACTGTATGTTATTTTCATATTTTAACTGATAAGAGAGCAATGCTCAAATTCTATACTATTTTATTTAAATTAGATTGAAATAAAGCACTGAAAAACAATCAGATTAAAGGCTACAATTGAATTTAGGCATTACACGTTTTAATGTACAATATGAAAAATGGATGCTTGAGATTTGCTAAAGATTACATTTAACTGTGTTAAATTATTACTCTTTGAGCATTAAATGACGGCAAATGTAATCTGAATGTAAAAACAGGATAAATGAGTGTGTACAATTAAATATTCAATTTCAACAGATACAGATAAATAATTTAAAAACTTTTCGCTATATCATGAATGTAGAGTACTTAATGGTGCATGTACAAATTCCTAATGATTTTCTGATTAACTACCTGGCTCAGAGCTGCTGCAGTGATGCAGTTGTGTTACAGCAGGATGCAGTTTGACTTCTTTTTCGCTCTCTTCTTCTCCACCGGCGTCTTTCTGTTTATCTGTCTTACCAGGTCATAAAAGATCTGATATACACACAAAAAAGACTTCCATTAGAGAACTGGCTTTGTATCCTTGGTACAGAAGTGTTTTTTATTTTGCTCTGGATAAAGTGCGGTGAACTGTGTTTTACCTCGTTGACGTTGATCTTTGATTTGGCAGAAGATTCTAGAAAGGCACAATTACTCCATTGACGAGCAAGATTCTGACCCTGCTCTTTCCCGACCACCCTCTCATCCTCTAAATCACACTTGTTTCCAACCAAGGTCATTGGAACCTAAACACAAATAGAGAGAGACATCCGATGAGTGTGCATACTGCGTTTGAATTTGGTTTAGCAGAAATCACACTCATTGACAGTTCAAAGAATTGTAATTGATTTTGAAAAAAGCATGGAGAGAAATCTGTGTCTTATACAGAATAAAGGCACAAAATATGCCCTATGTACAGCAGTACTCATGCTACATGAATTTGTATATACACAACTGTTCAAATGTTTTGTTTTAAGAAATTAATACTTTTTATCCGCAATAGCACATTAAATTTAAATGTTCTCAAAAATGTTCTTTTGAACTTTCTATTCATCCAAGAATCCTAAAAATTGTTTCACAGTTCCACAAAACCGAAGACTGGTGCAATGATCCTGAAAATACAGCTTTGGCATCTCAAGAATAAATTGCAATTTAAAATATATAAAAATAGAAAATCACTATTTTAAATTGTAATATTTCACAAAATTAAATTTTTAAAGTAAATGAAGCCTTGGTGAGCACAAGAGATTTCTTTCAAAAAATATCTTCTTTTTTTTCTTTTTAAATCTTCCTAACTTTAAATTTTTCAACGGTAGTGTATATGCATGCTTAATTTGTTAATGTAATTTGCATAAAGAACTGGAATTGTACAAGCTTTAATACAGAATGTGGGTGCAGTGGTAGCATAGTGTGCCACGGGGTGATGGCAGCTTCTGCAAATTAAATGCAGGTCTCTAAGCTCTTGTGGTCTCGGTAAAAATCGAAATAGTTTTGTGCCTTCTTTGTTTTGCCTTTGCTTGTTAATACTTGCAATGGCTGACATTAGCTGGGCTGGCAGGTTCATGATTTCTTTTCTTTTTACAAAATACACAAAATAATGTTGACATTAAAAATCACAATGATTTGCCAAAGCATGCACCACAAATAATAATAATAATTTATTATAACGTGACTCACATCCTCTGTGTCCTTCACCCTCAAAATCTGTTCCCGTAGGTCCTGCAGGTCATTGAAAGTGGACTGTGCTGTGATGGAGTAAACCAGAGCAAAACCCTGACCATTCTTCATGTACAAGTCCCTCATCGCTGTGAACTGCTCCTGTAGGCAAATGATCAATAATCTATTGAGTTCACATGGAAGACTGAGGCTACATTCACACCATCAGTCCAAATCCAATTATTGTGTATCCAATTGGAATCTGATCTAAAATTATTAACTGTGCACACTGTATATCGCAATTGTTCGGATCCGATTTGTGTCAATGGTGCTTTTCCATTTTCCGGAATATCTGCATTGGCAATGATGTTGCGTTGGTAGGTATACGCCAACAACAACCGCAACATGGAGGGATTTGCAATACAGATGTTGTCCTATTTATAACATGAATATGTGTAACCGCAGTGCTGGAATACTGCGTCTTCTGAGGCAGCGGTAGAAACGTAGGATGCTGGAATGAGCGACTTTATTCCACGCTGTCATCTCTGCCGTTTTCAAAACAAGTTATCTTGTCATATTCTACTCATGCGGCACTTTGCAACAACACAACCTAGTCTGCAGCGACTTTCAGCATGTTTCCTATATCATTGTCTGACGTTTACATTTTACGTGGCGTGAGAGTCACATAAACCACATGAAATCCGATCAGAGCAGTCAGAATGAAAAAAAGATTTCCAGAAATGTGATTTTAATAGGTTTCAAACCACATAAGGATGTAGCTTGAAATGTAAAAAATAGCTTTTCGTGTGATTTTTTGCCATTCACACTTGCTAAATCTAATCGGATTTCAATTGGATATGCACAAAAATTTGATTTGGATTGACAGTCTGAACATAGCCAAATTAACTAATTGGCCAGAAGAGCATTATATTGAACTCACTGTGCCAGCAGTATCCAGGATCTCTAGCATACATTGCTGCCCATCAACCTCAACTTGCTAAAAAAAAGAAGAAAATAAAAAGAGGGAGTCAAGTACGGTGTTAATGTATATTCCTAAATAGAGTGTTAATTCAGCTATGCCACTTCAGCCATCCCAAAAAGGTTTACTTACCTTTCTATACGAGTCTTCTATTGTGGGGTCATATTTTTCAACAAATATTCCCTGAACAAACTGGACTGTCTGTGTGAGAAAAGACCAGAATCTAATTCAATCCAAATAAACATTATTGACTAAATGGGACTAAAACCCACAACAAATACAGTTATAAACACACACACACACACACACATATATATATATATATATATACACAACAATGATGTGAATCCTGAACTTACCAATGCAGACTTCCCAACGCCTCCAGAGCCCAGAACGACAAGCTTATATTCACGCATGCTGAGGCCTGTAAGATTAAATCACAGCACACACACACCTTCAAATCACATATCAGTGCAATGACAGATGAAGCACTCAAAATGCTTTTGGTTTTGTGATATATTTGCACCACTTTTTCATAATCTGATTACCGCCAAACCATCGTCATCCCCTTCTCCTTTTTTTGTCTAGATAGTTGTAAATTATACCGTACACGTTTTATATACACACGCAAACATAAATAAATAAAAAAATAATGTGCCCAGTCATTGCCCTCAAAAATTAATCAAAAACATTACATTTCCTTTGTCTTGACAACAATCCAACAATAATCTTGTTTTGCAGATATACGTCACAACAATAAGGAACAATATCATGATCTCAACTTCCATTTTATGCCAACTTTAATTAGCATGCATTAGTTATGCAGTTTGTATTGTAAAACACTCAGATATATTGCAATTTTAAAGCACCATCACAACAGTCGTGCACATTCCCAGCAAATGTTTTAAAGGGCTATTTGAGATCATTTAGATTTCACTTTAAATTCCACTATAACCACGGATGCATCCAACTGACAAACAAACAGCTTATCTACTAAAAGCAGATTCAACTGATGCTATGCTAATGCACCATTTCATTCAGCCTGAAGCAATTAAATCTACAAAAAGAAGCTAAACGCAGAACGTCATTGGAACAAACAGGTCTCATCGAAAAACCTGTCTCTAGTCTTTGTCATCACTGCTATCCCACCATCCTAAAATCCCATATTGTTCTGTAAATAAGCAAATCAGTTACTGCCAGGTGATAAATGACCATGGAGGTTTGCATGTGTATTGTCAGATGAGACAGTACACTTGAAGAGAAAGCAATATTTTCAGTGGTTGTGGATAACTTCTAGGCAAATCTAAATAAAGAAAAGCCCTGTGTGAATTAAAAAATATTGTTAGCAATAAAAAGGCATAAAAAGGATATGAGGGTGCTTGTTCTTCAGACCAGAAATTAATAATAGTCTACTAGTTTTACCAGACTAAGTTCCTACACCTTTAAAAATAGATTAATCCAAATAAATATACAGATAGAACTGAAACTGGTGTAAATATGGAATAATCTATGCCCAACGTCTCCACTCGACAATTGAATAAAATTATAGTGTCACTAGGACTGTTTTGTGATCATCTTAACGTGTCACAGAATGCTTCTTGTAGAACTATAAGACTGCATGAAACATTTCCGTTACACTAACAGCTGTAATGTCATTTTGGTCACTTGTCGAAGGAAGACTGCATGCCAGTGTGTGTAGCCTACACGGAGTTCATATGTGTGCATCAAAACGCAATAAACTCACACAGTTTAACTACTTAACAAGCACATAGTAGTAACATATAAGCCGTAGAGATCAACTATTTAACCGTTAACAGGCGGTCAGATGTGTGTGTGTGTGACTATGTTATGTGTGTTTTCGTCTGCTCGCAGGAAAGACCGCGGCCTGTTAACGCAGCGCTGTTTCCTATTAATTCTACAGGGCAACGGCACTGCTGTGCGGGTTGATTCTGTTCAGTTACCCGGCCTGAGGCTCATTAGCTCATGCTAGCACGTTAGCATAGTCGTTACGCGAGGTTTCGTTCAGCGATTTTCCGCCAAAACCCGGCACTCGCTGTACAGTACTAGTAAGTAACTGTCCGTGCCGTGTCCAGTGTTTCGGGTTCGTTAACAGTTCACTCACCGTGTCCCACAGCTCGAGTAGCATGCAGGATAACACTGTCGCGCAATCACAGACAGACTCCCGTCACGCCCGCGGATGCCAACGTCACTGCAGCGCGCGGAAATTCTGCTGACCTGACACAGCCACGAGCGGGTTAAAGTCAGAGATAGCGTTAATGAAAGGTACTTAATCTGATACAAATTGCTGTGTGAGTGAGTGCAATCTCTATAAAGTCATCTGTAAAAATCCTAGTTTATACATTTTGAACAACTGCATAGTTTGGTCAAAAGGTTTGAGAAGGTTTAGAAACCTTGAGCTATGAGATACAATTTTACTGAGCATGCGCGTGAGGGGAATTAGACAATATTAAGAGTCTTTCCTATTAGCCCCATAGCAGAAGAACCTGGACTGTTTACAAGTCATCAAAATTCCCACTTGCTTATCCTGGTCTGGAATCACCAAACTGACTTAACATGCACTACAAATGCTCTGCAAACGGTGTGAGAACCTGTGGTCTGAACTAGTACAGCGACTGATGTGTCACCCAGGAAATGGTTCATAAGGCCTGGTCATCATTCTTACAAATGGCAAAAGTTAAACTGCAGACAATATACGTTTTATTGTTTTTACTAAAATGATAACAGAAATTATGTTATACAGATAAAAAGCGAGATGTGATGCTGCTGCTCGGGCATTAACATTTCAGAATGACCCCGTTCTTGAGTCATAGTAATGGAGAGTTGTATATAATGATAATGAGGAACTGTCTCCTTTAGGTTGATCATCCAAAATATACACCACTATTGTTCCTTCACAGAGGTAACCAACATTGTCCACAGTCTGGCAGAGAGAAAAAGAGAACAACAGGAGTCCATATACAGTAAAGATTTGTATATTCAAAACTTTAAAGACTTTTAAAGCAAACTCAAATGTAGTGCAATTCTGATCATTTTTAATTTCTTATTTCCTTAAAATAAGATAAATCAATAAGATCAAATTGTTTTTGCGCAAAATGAGAGGTTTCAATACCTGGTTAATCATGGTTTCAAAGCATCATTGACATGTGAATAACACAAATAATGTTAGATTTCATTATTGACTTTATTGATAAGAAAAATAAAGACCAGAGGGAAATAAGATTCATCACAGAGGAAGCATTATAAACATGGCTGCTTGAGGTTAAATTTTTTTTTATAAAGTATTGTATTACTATCAGCTTTCTATTATTATTACATTGATGAAGTTGAAGTCTTGCTTGTGATTGTACATCTGAACTTTGCATCTGATCCTTTCCTGTAGATAAACACTAAAGCCACAAGAATCCTGAAAATGAGGAATGACAAAACCCCTGCACAAACTGCATTCACATTTACAGGAATAATAAGAAAAAGATTATACATTGTTTCACAATGCTGTAATATGTGTGCCCTGACCAGTAAGCTAGTGTAAGGAAAAATTAATAAATTACCAAATAACGATAAATTGCATTGATTAAAGGAGTGGAAGCTGATGATGGGACTGTAACAGTTCATATGATTGAGAATTTTCTGTGAGAGACAAAATATCAGTATTGCTTGTATATAGAGTAAACCTTTTTTTATAGGCAACCACAGGTGAATAGGGTAAACACAATTTAAGTAATATATCACCATACTTCATCAGTTGATTGATTACATTGAGAATTGCAAACATTTTTTTTTGTATTACAAGTTTTCTGATGTTATGTTTAAATCAGACGAATTACATATGAACAAACCCCTCTGTTAAAACCTTATTGTAATAAGGTTATATATTTGGAATATTGGAATTTAACTGTAAAGTTTAGTGTATGTCAGTGCTGTGCTACTAAAGTGGAGATTTCTAAGAATAAAACTAATTTTGAGAAAATGGCATTTAAAGATACTTTGATTAAAATCTATAAGCAAAAAGATGAAGTGCTCTAAAAGAAACACTTAAAGGTTAAATTATCTATGACTCTTTCCACTAGTCTAAAAAAACACTTT
The DNA here is from genome assembly GCF_016745375.1 of Pimephales promelas. The sequence goes on from NW_024121099.1 coordinate 49,243,563, forward strand.
ATGACAAGCGGGGGAAAAAAATGATGTGTGAAAACAGGTTTTTGTCTGTATGTGTCTAACCTTAAGAACAAACTACTCTTTTTAAAACTCAAATTTTATCAAATAGTACAGAAAAAATCTTTTTTTTGTTGACTGGATGAACCTTTATCTGTAGAGGTGAGTGTTGTTGTTGTCCATGTAGATGTTGTAATTGTCTTTTCAGAGGTGTGTGAAGGTCTGTTCACAGGAGCTGCTGAAAATAAAAATGACAAAAAAAGAGGAATTTAATCAACATTTGTAAAGCTACGTGAAATTATTTCAATAGGAAGACAAATGTATTATATTCACAAACCATTTTCATAAAACCCACCTTGACGAACAGACAGATTCACTTTATTCAATTTGTCTCTGAACCATTTGTCAACTCCACAATAATAAACACCAGAGTCTTTGAGTCTGAGATCACTGATGGTTACAGTGAAGGACCTTGAACTCACAGTGTCGATCAAAGAGTATCTTCCATCAGAGACGACCTGGTCAGTCTTTTCACTTTTAATCAAAACATGCCCTGATGATCCACAGGGATCCCGGCAAAGGAATTTGGGCATATATTTGTAATCATTTGAATATGGACATCTGATCTCCACCTTTTCACCCACTGTACCCTCATAAACATTATCAGACTTCAACGACACAACACTGAAAACTAGAGAAAACAGTTACAATTTTCAGTTGAGTTAAATAGAGAACAGCAAATAAATTACACTTTGTAAACTTTGACCCATTAAAATTTCAACAACATAAAAACAATTGTCAAACTCCACAAAGCACTCAAGATGACTTCAAACAGTTATATTTAAGTTATAAGTGATGAATTCAATGTGAAATTATCTATGATATATTATTATTTAATCAAAATATTGTATGTAATGTTATCACAAATAAATATTATGAATGATTGGTATGGCTATCAAACAGGAAATGGATGGAAAATGTAAAGAAAAAATATATATTACCTACAAAAAGACACAGAATGTTCATAAGAGTTTTCATTCTCCATAAAATCATATCCACCTCAAAAGTGTAAGATTTTGTAAAGAAACTTTAACAAACTAACAATAATCTAAGTCTAATATCTGCTTACTGTTTCTCACTGCAACACAACTGCGAACTTAAAAGATGTCCCACCCTAAGAGAGAGAGAGAGAGAGAGAGAGAGAGAGAGAGAATTTTTTTTCAACTGCTTACACACATTTTCAAAACTTTGCTTCTTTTTTTCAAAACTTTTCACACAAATCCAAGAATTTCACACACAAAATTCCTCACATCTCTTGCAAAATGAAGCACTGCATTCAAAATATCATCAAACATTTCTCACTTTGCCATAATATTATATTTTTGGATATGTCATACAGTTATTCAAAACCTAAAGGTCTTCTTTCATGAGCTCCAAATTTGCACATTTCTGGACAAGATTGAAAGTAATTGGCAGAGAGATTCACAGGGATGAAAAATTCACAGTAAACACGAAAGCAAGATTTGAAACCAAAATTGTTATATTTTTACTGTAAATTGGTGGTTGTGAATACAGTATTACATAGTCCGAAAAACCTATAACTTGATCTTTGGCCTATTTATGGCCTATTTTTTATTTTTATTTATTTATTTTTTTCAAATTGCTTTCACACAATTTCTGAAACTATGGCTCCATTTGTTGAAACTCAACACACAAAACCACAAAACACACATACAACATCCAAAACATCAGACATCTCTTGCAAAAGCAAACACATCATTAAAAACTATTTTAACTCTTCCAAAAATTGTGTTTTTGCATAGTGAATCTACACACAAACATAAAGTTTTGATTTCTAAGTGTTCAATTTATTTATAGTATTTTCACACATGATCATTGGGTGTAGGTAATCAGGAAATGATTGTGGCATTTAAGTGGCAGTGTTTCCCAATTGAAACAAAAGAGCTGTTAGTATTAAATGATGTGTCTAATGAGAACTGTGTTTAGAGTTTTGCAAAAAGTTTGTTTTACAATTTGTGTAAAACGTATTATGTGCTTGCAGTTTTGGTCTGAAGATTTGGGACATGAGTGAATGGTTTCACTGAGTGAGCCTCAAGTTACACTTTTAGTGAAAGCAATTTAAAAAAAAAATGTAAGTAAAGCAATGAGTGTTTGCACATGTTTGTGTGAGGCACTGATGAATTAATGTGGCATTTTCATAAGTTGTGTTTGAAAAAGGAAATCAATATACAGAGAATTGTGTGTTGTGGTTTGCTAAAAGTGTTTTATGAAATTGAAACTTGAGACGAAGGTCAAGAATCGGTTTTCCAGATTTGGTGTGTGGTTTTGTTGTTTGAAGGATTTTGTGTGTAAGCAGTTGAAAAAAACTGAAAGCAGTGAAATTACAACATAAACAATCAGAAAGAAGCAAACCTATGTTGTTAATAAGGAAGAGAGAAAGGCAGCAAGTACAAAAAAAGACTAATAATTTGTACAGGAAAATCTTATGTTCTGTTCATTTTTCAAATATGCAAAACAAAGATGCAGTAAAACACAATATTGCAAAGTACACATTTGAAATCAACACAAATCAATAAGTTAAAATTGGTGTGTGTGTGTGTGTGTGTGTGTGTGTGTGCGTGTGTGTGTGCGCGAGCGTGTGTGTGTTCTGACACTCAGATTAATTGCAGTCCTTTCCGGAAATGAAGTTTGTGAAGGGAAACAGCCTCATTGCAACACCTGCTATATCAGTGTGCACATGTATTCAAGAAAACAACACACTAACACTCCAAACCACATTTTAACTCTGCTGATATCATATCACCATGGTAACGTTTTACTGACATTTCATGGTTTAATATTCCTATTCAGGATGTATGCTACTCTTAACTACTTTGTGTTGCCTTGTTAAGAAACAAAAATTTTCAGTCATCAGTATATCACATACCTTTATGTTTTACTCACCCCTTTGTGCTTCATTAAACAACCTTTCTGTGTCAAAGCCAAAAATGGTCACTTTTTCCACAGATCTTGACTGTGATTTTGCATAAAGCCATTCTTTCAGATATTTTATTTTCTGTGGCTCTGTGTTTAACTTTAAGTTATCCTCAGGGGCAAAAAAGAGACAGATATAGAATAAACAAGCTTTAATATAAGAGACACTGGGGTAAAAGAAATTCTCCCAATAATAATATGCACCATCAGTCTAAATAAACACAAGAAGACTCAGACACACAAAGGTGTAAGATGTGGATTTCATAATTGCTCATAAAATTTGATCTCCTCATTCATTAAGTGAGGCAGACTATTAAACAAATAGACAAACAATATGTTTTTTTAAAACCACTTTGCATTTACAGTACATTACAAAAGCTATTTTAACATAGGAAATGCACACTATTAATTTAACACATCAGCTCAGTTAAATGTCACAGCCTGACGCACATGTCCACAGCAGGATGTTTGCAGACAGTGCCTGTTTTAGCAAGCTGACCACATGCATCATTTCACACCAACAGGGTTTCAAGAATGAGTTGGGTGTTTTTTTGGTGTTGTTCTAGTTATTGATCTAGTTATTTATCCTCAGTGGTGTGTGATCAATGAATACAAATCGTTTACAGGTGCACAGTGCTGCACGGTGGAATATAATACAGGAGAATAGGCATCTCTAGCTGGACCAGGCGGGCTGTTCTCAGTCACTAATTCATCGTAGATGTGATGGACATCATATACAGTCTAGGAGATATAGGGGTACACATGCAAAAATAAATGGTGTACATTCAACATGTTTAGCATAATCTTGTTTAACTCATTTAAATGTACATAATGCTGATCAATTGTATTTGGTTGGGTTAATGTGGTTTGTAATCAGATATTGGTGCTAGGATAAAATTGTGCAAGAGCAGATGTTCCCATACCCGGCTGAGATCTGGTGAATCTTGAACTGAATTTTCAGGAACACCACAGTTCAAACCTAAAAGAAACATGATGGTGTAGAACCCATTCAATGTGACTTAAAGTGCATTAGTGATCTAAACCAAATAAATGATCATAGCATTACTAAATACCCAGCAGTCACACCAGTTATCATATATGATTCTTTAAAAAAAGATGCAATGGGGCTTTTTAAAATCACTTTTGGGCATTTGAATCAGATCAATGTGTGTGTGGTCTTACCACCTGACGTGGAGTGTGATCTTTTCCAACAGAGAAACACTACAGCCACAAGAACCCCAAACACCAGCAGCGCCAGAACACCTGCACACACCACAGCCACACTGACTGAAATAGAAAGAGAAAGACAAAATGTTATCATTAAGTTTTCTGTAGCATGTTAGGCTTATCGAGCAAACTGTTATTCATGTTAGGACAGTCATTATTAAAAAATCTGGTATGAACACAATGTTACACAAATAAATTCATACAAAACGACTGCCTTTGACTTGACAGTGGGTGAGAACTGCTCACAAGACGACTTATCTGAGAGAGAGACAAAAAGAGAGAATTACAGATTTATAAAAAAGAGGTAGAATCTCGCCTTTAAAGAGAACACTGAACATTGAAATTTAATTTTAAATATAAATGTTTTTCAAAAGCAGGCCCAACCAAACTAATTTGAGTATGTTTTTCTTAAATAATAAATAATCTAACTACTGTTGTAAAATGTATCATTAGTTTGGAGACTAGATGTAGCTACTGTAGAGTTGAGTGTTGTTGTTGTCCATGTAGATGTGTTAGTTGTAGTTGTAATTGTCTTCTCAGAAGTGTGTGAAGGTCTGTTCACAGGAGCTGCTGAAAATAAAACGGACAAAAAAGAAGAATTTAATAAACATTTGTAAAGCTATGTGAAATTATTTCAATGGGAAGACAAATGTCTGTAATATACACAAACCGTTTTCATAAAACCCACCTTGACGGACAGACAGATTCACTTTATTCAGTTTGTCTCTGAACCATTTGTCAACTCCGCAGTAATAAACACCAGAGTCTTTGAGTGTGAGATCACTGATGGTTACAGTGAAGAACCTTCCACTCACAATGTCAATCAAAGAGTATCTTCCATCAGAGATGACCTGATCAGTCTTTGCACTTTTAATCAAAACATGTCCTGATGATCCACAGGGATCCTGGCAAAGGTATTTGGGTGTATATTTGTAATCATCTGAATATGGACATCTGATCTCCACCTTTTTACCCACTGTTCCCTCATAAACATTGTCAGACTTCATCAGAACGCTGGTCAAAACTAGAGAAAACTTCACGTCAGTCTATTTGTTAAACTGAAACATTTTTACACAATGATTTTTTCCTAAAATAAATTTTAGGAAAATTTTAACTTTATTTAATTTAACTTTAAATTCACTCACATTTATATCTTAGCCTGCAATCAGATGTCAATGTAAGCATCTCTAAAAATGAGACATTGACATCATTCTGAATTGTCAATGGGCTTTATGCACAGCTGCACTACTTCCTGAACTTAAGCCAGCTCCTTGTTTTCTGCCTGCCATTATTGGCCAAATTGATTAATTCAGGTGTGCCTGACCTCAGTAGTCACGGCAACAATAATTAGACACACCTGAATTAATCAATTTGGCCAATAATGGCAGGCAGGAAACAAGGAGCTGGCTTAAGTTCAGGAAGTAGTGCAGCTGTGCATAAAGCCAATTCAGGCAAGACCATTTAACCCTGGAATAATGTAACTATCAATGAAATGTGGATTACAAAACTTTTGTTAGTAAAACACCTTAGTCAAATTTCAGGTCATTGGTATATTTTACTTAAATGGTCACTAAATTCATGAAGTTCCTCTTTTAACATGCACAAGACTAATACAAGATGAATGAATATACATCAAGCAGGAACAAATATTTACCTGCGAAAAGAGACAGAATCGTTAGATGGGTTTTCATTCTCCCTAATGTATCATCCTCTTCAAGCAAGACATGATCTTTATAATAACCGACAACATAACACTACACAACATTATAATCTGCTTCCTGTCTCTCACTTGTCTGCTCCATCAGTTAACACAGAGAGAAGAGAGAGAAAGAGACCTACAAAAGAACAAACCAATGACAGTTTAACAATAGGTGAGGGCCGGATTTATGTAGGCTAGACACATGCCTGCTCGCACATATGAGTTAACAAGACTGTGAAAGGCAAAAAAAGCCAAAGGACAAGGGAGCCAGTTTTCAGCTATTAAAGGGCACCTATTATGCCCCTTTTTACAAAATGTAATATTGGTCTCGGTTGTCCCCAGAATGTATTTGTGAAGTTTCAGCTCAAAATACCCCACAGTTAATTTATTATAACCATTTGAAAATGTCATTTTGGGGCCTGTTTGAAAATGAGCTGTTTTGAGGCATGCCACTTTAATGCAAATGAGCTGCATATCCCCACCCTGCCTTTGGACGAGGGCGTAACTTGATACCTATGGCAGTCGAGTCGGGCTAAGCAGAAGGGGAGAGTGAGAGACGCGCTATTTTGTCTGTCATTCAGCGTACGTTTGAATCGGAATAAATAAATAGCACGAAGAGACTCCGGCTGAATAAATACAAATGAGAATGGACTAGTATGTCTCGGTATGGTTATTTGATACATTTATGTACTTTAGCGTTGTAATCACGTCCTCTTTGCAAGTATGGTGGAGCAACACACACACACAGACACACAAACACTAATGCTGGCGCATTTTTTTTTAAACTAACGTTACATACACATTCTGTGATAAAGTTTGCTACGTAACTTACAAGCGAAATTACATTCATGCGAGGGACCTGTGGCGTCATGTTTACTTGTCATACAGGTGCTTCTGTGGCAAATGTGAGAAGATGGCTAACTTACAGAACAAGAACATATATGCGGTTTTTAATACAATATCTTTAAAAATATATATATTTATAAACGTGTGGTTACACACTATACAAACAAGGTTTAAATTATATACACAGACATCCTACGACGACAACAACTTTAGACGCATTTGTTGTTGAATTGGCTGACATAGACTGAAAAGACTATTTGCTCAAAAATCATAAAATACACTTACTGTTACTGGATGTGACGGTGGATCGCAAACAGTAGACGATGATCCACATCTGAGGATTAACTTTTAAGCCACAACAACAGGATTAACCCACAAGTCCACGACAGAACACTTAAGTTATGTTTCCAAGAGACATTACCGGCTGTCGTTGAAACAATGGAGGATGATGTGTACAGATCTGTCCGATATGTTCCTGAAAAGTCACAATTCCCACAATAATGAATAAGGGTCTTATCTGGCGAAAAAATAAAATAAAAAAAAATAAAAAATATCTTCTATATCGTTCGTGACTCTCCTGTTCGAACTCGTTCATCAAAATGAACAAATCTTTTTTCGAATCATTTGGCGTTTAAAGCCCTTTGAAGCTGCACTGAAACTCTCATTTGGACCTTGAACCGTCTGGTACCCATTAAAGTCCATTATATGGAGAAAAATCCTAGAATGTTTTCATCAAAAACCTTAATTTCTTTTTGACTGAAGAAAGAAAGACATGGACATATTGGATGACATGGCGGTGAGTAAATTATCAGCAAACTACTCCTTTAAGTCCTATTGTACCGAATTTTGGTTTGAGTTCCACTGGGGGCGATTGTCCGAGTGCAGAATGAATGGGAGTCTATGGGGCTAGATGCCTAAATTTGTCTCTTTCACCCGATTGCCGTGAGAAATCTCAGATTTGAGTCTAGGTTTTGCAAGTTCAACATGGGTTATAGGTCAAAAGTTGAATGAACGAGTACTTTCGAGCCTTTCGATTTCTTACAGGCTGAGTTGTTGTTGCCCATAACTTGCTAGCATTCTGCTAATGGACGCTGATTGGTCAGTGAAGGTCGGATTACGACCAGAGACACCGCTTGATGGCATCGTGGCTTCTAAAGAAGCGGGAACAATGTTATGGCAGACTTAACTCTTATAACACATTTATTTACATGTGTCAGCTGTGTTGTCGATGCCTCAAAAGAGAGAAAAGAAAGTGCAGAGTGCAAAAGCATAGACATAATAATAATAAATACATAGACGCCCAATGGGCTATATGCACGCATAAGTTCCGCATTTGACGTAAGGATGCTCGTCCATTTCCGGTTGTGTAGATTAAAGCGGAGGAAAACCGGAGAAAACGGGATTATGGCAGAGTCTTCAATATTTACTGTCCTCCCGTCTTTGAAACGAAACGTACATACGTTTAGATGTAATTTTATATATAGTTATGTTTATTTAATATAATTTTTAAAAGAAGCATAAACACAACGAGGGGTGTCTGTTTTATCTGTTTTTGTGACTAACGTTTCTTTAGTATAACCATGGAGTATAAAATTCAATATAAATTCTCGGTATTGCATTGGACTCTATGATCGGCGGAAGTTATCGAGCATCCTTAATCCTTCACCGGAAATAACGCCGTGCATAGAGCCCATTGGCTTTGGAATGTTGCTGCGATAGTTTTCTTATTGTGGAAAAAGCATTTTCTGTGATCGACCCGATTTTAGCAATAACAAAGATAACTGATGGATCCTTTATCTATGGTAAGAATACGATATGGTACAACTACAGTGCAATGGAAAAAGTAAATATAAGATAAAGTGAGAAGTAATAGTAAATATTTTAGTCAACAAAATAAACAAACAGTATACAGCAAATATATATATTTAAAACAACCCAAATACACCTATATACATTTGGATGCTGCATTTAGCAAATTCTTAAAGAAAAAAAAAATGTAAATAATAAATCAACTCATGGCTGATTCCAAGTGATCAAGGGCTTAGAACGTTCCAATTCAGCACATCGCAGTTTCCGCTAGTAGTGGGCACTTAAGCAGTAATGTAGGCTACATACGAGTAGGCCACCACCGGCCTCGCACCGTTCTCCACACGGCCCTAGCCTCGTCCCACCAGACCAGATGTTTAGATTTCAGATAATCCTAATCAGCTTTATTTCAGAGTGTCTAAACCAGTTAAGATGGAATCTCATCTTGATGATTCAATGACTCCGCAGATGATGATGATGATGGGGCACTGGAGGACTGCAAGGGAATCTGGTAGAAGCACATACCCTGGACAGATGCTATCTCAACCGCTTAGGGATCTCAACCTGAAAGGCAGATTAAAAAGAAGATTAAGCATTTATAATAAAATATTAAAATTTAACTGCTCTTTTGATAAAAAATAACAATAGTGTTATTAAAAGGGTCATGAACAGCATTGTTTTATTGTTTTATAATGGGGTGCACTTAAAATGTTAGTATGATTTTTACATTCATTTTTTTTTTCATAATTTAGAAATAAAAGCCACTTTCCTACCCTGCTTTTAGCCCTATGTTTTCAACGCAGTTTGAAGGGGCATGACTGCTGTGAGACGTCAGTGTAAACGCCCACTGCGGTGACATCTTTGCTTATGAAATAGCTAGTATTACATGTAGCAGTCTCTCGAAAACTTAAGCACATTTTTACTATTATAGCTCTCAAGATTAACTAATATATAGCATTATATTTAGATTGTGGCATGAAAGGTTGCAGTGATGAGCATTGTGGCCAATCACAGACATGTTGAGGGCATGAATGCTCTCTTGATTTCTACACACTAACGGATGTTTTCATCATAACTAACAGTGTAAACACAATGTAAATAAGAGATTCATTCATTGATTATAACCAAAGACTACAAATAAAAGGGACTTTGTTAAAACAGGAGTTTTGTCTTAGTCACTGATAAACTCGCGCTCTTTGATTGATATCTCCAGTGATGTAAAGGGAGTGTTCTTTGATCGCATTCTAAATATAATTTATTTAATCACATTTTAAATTACAGATTATTTTCATCCTACTAAGACAAACAATGTGAAGTTGACCGTTTAGTCACTGGTTTGATTTACTGACACATAGACAAAGAACATCTGACAGTACATGAATCGTTACATATCAGAAATCACTGTCACAGACCAGGCATTAAAATTAAGTTACTTTTGTCGCATTACTGTCGAGTCCATTTTGTGGAAATTTTTTTTTTCAAATCCTGGTTCGAAATTGCGACTGATTTAAGAATACACAGTGACATGTACCAAATACAAATATATAATACTCAACTGAGACATTCACATTTTTGAAAATAAATAACCACATTCCTAGCTTTAGGATCCTTTGAAATGTATTGTTGCTTTTAGTCAAGTGATCCTGCTCTTCTCTTCTCATCATCTCACTAACACGCCAGTGAGCGGGGCCAAAGTTGCAATGATGAAGTAGGCTTTGATTTTCTTCTACATTTTGATTACTCTATAATTTTTTTTTTTTTTTTTTAAGAGCTGTCAGGACAGATTAGGTAGGTAATTTCATATAGCCTATGCGTCATTTACCTGTGTTGATATTCACATAGACAACATATCCACACAGAGAAAAGCTTGCTAAAAATTTGCGTCACAATGGAAATACTATTTTAACAGAGGTGAAGTAATCAAAAAATGTACTCAAAGAGTTAAGTGTAGAATGTAGAATGAAGCCTTCACATTTTTGTTATTAAAAGGGTGATATTTTAAAGCTACACTGTGTGATTTTTACCCCCATCTAGCGGTGAAAAGGTATATGACCATCCAGTGAATATTAGTTTCTGTTCCTCTCAATTCCGATTTCGTTTATCTCCTACGGTGGCCAATGCTGTCCAAGATTAACATGGCTTCCAGTTCGACCTTGTCCATGAGTGTTCACTCAAACGTAAACGCGAAAGGCGAAGCTTGAATTAACGGTTATGTCCCTCTTTGGCTAATGTACTTTCGGTTGGGCAACAATGGCAACCGACATTAGAACCCCTTATCCGTATGTATTTTCAATGGAATATTATACACTCACGAGAATACTTTATCACTTGAACGGAGTAAATATACATTAATGAGCACATATATTTTTGAAAGAACTAAGTGTTTTTAGCTAAGAATAAACTAAAAGAGTTACACAGTGTAGCTTTAAATGTACACTCATGTTCTTGCTTATGTCTATGATGTGATGTCCGTTTCACCTGCCTTTTTGAGAGCGTTCATGCTGCAGTTTCTAATAGAGTCTAAGAGCTGATCTCTGGAGTTCCTGTCCGTCTGTCGGACAACAGCCCTGCTGTCTGGTTTCCTCTGAGAGATTGGGGTCAGCGACCTCCTCAGCGCCTGGACATCTAACGCTGGACTGGGAGGTGGTGGAGGAGGAGGAGGAGCTTGTTGACTTCCTGTTGCTCCTTTTTTCGTTCCCGTTTCCTCAGAGGGGCGGGGTTTAGATGGTGGCATTGTGGGCGGAGCTTTAGGAGTTTCCTGAGCAGAGGTGAATTTTGAAATGGCAGCAAATTTAGAGTCTTTCTTCTGAGTGTGAATGGACGGTGTCAGCTTATTTGTTTCAACTGAGCTCTTATCTTCACGTGGGGTTTTGTGGGTGGTGTCCAGTTTGGCAAGTTTTTGAGCTTCTAGTCTTTGCTGCCGCTTCCTGTCCATGTTTCGGCTCAAGATGTTTGTCATGGCCATCCTCGGCCCAGCCAGCTCGAAATGATATCCCAATTTCAGCAGAGAAGAGTTGTCACGTAAGATTTTGGCCATCTCCATCTCAGTCTTCCCTCCACAGATGTGTCTCTGGTTATGAAACCTCAGCTCCATGAGCGTGCTGTTGTGCTGGAGAGAGTTGACGATGGCCAGGATGCCTTTGCCTGTCAAATGGTTCGAGTCAAGGTTGATCCCGGTCAGGTTTAAGTTATTTCGCAGGGTTCCAGCGATGGCGAACGCAACATGATCATCCGCTCTCGTGTTTGCGAGGCAGAAGGTTTTGACGTGAGTGTTGCTGCGAAGACCCTCGGCAAACTGTATCAGAGTGTCAGTCTTGATGGCATCTGAATTATTAACATTGACCTCTGTTAGTTCAGGGTCATCGCTGCGAACCTGCTCTAGAAGATCGTCAAACATGCTGGAACCAGCATCACTGTCCATATCTTCGCTAACCGACTCATCTTCCTCAGTAGTAACAGAACGATCATCTGCACCATGACAGTTACCCGAGCTATTACAGGTGGGATTGGTATATATCTTCACCTCATTGTTTTCTAACTGTTTTACTTGTTCTTTTTCTCTCTCTTTCTGTGCTCTGGTTGTATCTCTCTGTGAGAGACTTTTCTCATCCACCTCTTCTCTCGCCTTTCTTCTGCTGGTCTCTTCTACATTTTTAATTTTACTTTTCTTCTCTGTTTCTCCACCTTTTAAGTTTAATCTTCCTACTGCTTTGTTGTTCTTGGGTTCCTCTATGGTTTTAGTTCTGCTTTCGTCTTGTTTCTTGACATTGTCTTTTACTTTTAGGCATTCGGCATCTTTATCCCCCTGCAGTTTGGAGACAAACCCTCGTATTTTGGAGTTTTCACACACTCTTTTCTCCTCGTTCCTACCTCTTTCTTTCTTATCCTCTTTTTTCTCTTGCAGTTTGGATATGAGGTCTAGAGTTTTTCTGCTTCCTCTTTCTTTCATAGAAAGTTCTTTTCCACTTTCTGCCTTATTACCTGTCTTCTCTGCTTTTCTCTTGTCTTCCTCCATTTTATTCTCTCTGTCTTTTACTCCTTCATCAGGTAAACCCTTAAAGTCATGTGTCATTTCTCTCTCTCGCTCCTTATCTTTTTCACTCTCTGCATTTCTGCTCTCTGTGTCGGGAGGATCGCCGCTCTGTGACCTGGAAAACTCTCTGCTCCTCATTCGGCGGAGTCGATCTCTCCTTCTGCCATCCCCTCTTGCCTCTCCCTTCAACAGTAAACACAAAAGAAATTACAAGTTACAGCACATTAAATCTGAGAAACTGTTTTTTGGTAGTTGGCATATCTGATTTTGGCTAATCGTGATCTGACTTTTGACATCTTAATTCATCATATGCACATTCTTTCAGTTCCCATTTGCTTTCATTTGAATGTAATTATAGATAAATATCAACATTATCATAATAAATGGGGGCATCAAACAAAGGAATTATATCTAGAATAAATACAGCAAATGGCTGGACCCAGCTTGACTTGACTGAGTAAGTTATTTTTAGTGGTCATTAAAAGGGAATGAACATACTGTGTAGATTTGTGTGCCATTGTTTGAAGAAGTCTTAAAACTCTCAGATGTGACCTTATAAGGCAGCAAAGGGAGGAACATTCAGGTCTGGAATGCCGTCCTTGACTATTCCAAAGCCTCACTGTGGCCAAGCTTCAAGTAAACACATTCACAAATCGCTAAAGTGCATAACACTTGACTACTGTAAAATAACCTGAACATAAATTTCATTCTCATAGCTGTTTTACTGAATACACTGGAAGTGACTATTCAGTTAGCAAATTCACACTGCCAACACAATGATGCACCTGAACAGGCTTCACAGAAGAATATCAATAAATCAGAAAGATTATCTCCGAAAGTCCAAAAATAAGCCATAAATGGGGATCACTATAAAGAGCACAATGTTACTTTGTGTGTGTTCTGTTGCCTGCTGAACATGTTTCAAACAAACACTTCAGTGTCTCACTAGAGTTTAAAAGTAGTTTGTGGCCCCTTGAGTGCATCTCGCATTACTAGTGCTTCATTAGCACCTGTTTAAAACACAATTACTCTCCAAAACCATAAGGAACGCCATCCCAGAAGAACCAGACCATCTGTTCTGTTTCTGTAGATAATTATTATTGCATCCTCTCAGAAAATCATGTTGAGGTGAACCCAAAAGTGAATTAATGCAGCGACTCTGAAGTCAAAGGTTAGGTCTGCATAGTTTAAATGGAGTGCCAACTACAAATGATTATTCCCCAGGAAGGGAGAGAGAATTCTGTGTTTACACCAGACAACAATAAACTAAACCATGATACAAAATGTTTATGAAGACATTTGGCTGTAATGGAAAATTAAATGCTTAATGATTTTTCCCAAGAGAAGTTTACACTGTTATACTAAAATAAATAACCTCTTGTCAGAAGTGTTTTGGAAATTTGTTGTTGAAAAAAGAAGAAGCTTTTGACTCACACTTGGATGTACAAAGTGTTTTGTAAATGTGCACCACTGACATGCAAATACTCCAAAGCAAAGAAAAACTTAATCACCGCCAGATTATGGCAACATTATATGCTATTAGAGCCCAGGTGTGCAGCAAAACGGGTGTTGACATGTGCAACTGACAGCATGTCAGACACGTAGGCCAGACTGATTAACATGGTTCACAGTTCTAAACCAACCATTCAGTTTGTCCACAAAAATGTCACACTATGATGAGATCGTAAACTGTAAAAGACTGAATGACAGATGAACACAGGTCAGCTCTCCATTCTTTAAGTCTCTAAACTTGGCCACTGAGAGCAAACTATTCCCATAGAGAAAATACATCAATGTGTCAATGTATTTTGGATTTAGTTTAAAATAACTCAGTCTTGAATACTTGTTAAGTGTTTTAAAGATTTAAGGGGTTTGTTGATGAAAAAAGGCAGTAAAAACTGTTGGATATATTATTAAAAATGACATTAAAGAAAAATTATTCTACATAATAGCCTCCTACTACTATTAATAACAATAATAACTTGTTTGTTGTTATACGCATCACCTCTACGCTCAACTCTCTCCTGATCAGTTTCTTGGTCTCCCGCTCGCAGTAGTCCAGCATAGCCTCTCTGTTATATCCTCTGGACGGTAGTTTCTCCGTCTGATTCCGCTGGCGGAGTCCCACCGGTACGGTCGGGTCGGGATCGATAAAAACGAGCTCCCGCTCGAGTTCCTTCACTTCCTCCGCTGAGAGCGTAGCGAGGAGCAGGTCGGTGTCCGAGTCATCGCTCCCCTGCCGCTCCGAGACCTTTGGTCTGGACATTTTCTTAATAAAATATTTAATGTTTACCAGCCAAATATAACGTTTTAGTCTTCGGGGATGCCACTGACCCACCCAACTAAAAGAGTATATTTTCCCTTTATATATGCCGTTAAAATCCAGAGTGCAGGGTGCAGAATGAAAGTCTCGCGCTGCGCTCGGTGCGCCTTTCACGAGCTCCAGCTCAAATCGGAGCTCCAAGACGCAGTCCGCGAGAACCTTCACGTTTGCGTGACCGCGTGCAGCCTGCGCACACGTACTGACGCGAGAGCGTCCGTCTATCTGTAAGACAGGTTGTGTACCCCATTGTATGCGCCCCTGCTCCTCCAAAGTCATTTTCTCACAACAAGCCACCTCCATTGACTGGAAAAGTTTTAAAGATTTATTTCTGTCATATTCTTTTCACTTTCCACATAGTAGCCTACATGGTCAGGTATAACAGTTCTCATTGGCTTGCATTTCCTCTACCTTTTCCTCTTGTAGTAAATTAGGCCTACTTGCTTGCTTCCTCGTTTCACCACTTTCTGTATTGCCCTTATTAGTGGCTGTTTTGGATAAATACTGGGGTTCTCACTGGTGGTGCGACAAATGTTGCTATGGACGTTGATTGTGTTTAACTTGTGAATGAGTTAATCATACCAATTATATTAGAAAAAGTTTAAAAAGTAGAGCAATAGATGGGATAAAAATGACCTAAATACATTTATACCTGTGACAGAGAGGGTCAAATTCAGGGTCAAAAATACTAAAACAACACTGGTCTGTGATCAGTGTAAAGACCACACTGATCACTGAATGAAGAGAAGAGGCTTTGTCTGATATTAGAACAAAGAGATTTATTTCACACTATAAATTGGGACACTTTTTTTTTTTTTAAACAAGCTAGTCAAACCCCAAACCCTAACACCCCCCCACCCACACCCTTCAAAACGGCTTGAGCGGGTTTTGTGGCAGTTCATTACACTCTTCTGTCTGCTACAAATCTGACGTCTGTGTGTCCGGTACATATCCTGAATATCTGACCACCATCTCTAAAAGCACCAACACAACTGAGACCGTCCAAACCTGAAACTTACAAAGACATTATTGCTCCGATAAATAAAACTAATCTACAAAAGGGAATAAAACAACACAACGGAGAGAATCCCAGATGCCTGTGTACTGAAACGGCAAGTTTCCAAAAAATAGTTTCTCTGTATTTATTATTTATTGTATTTGGTGAAAACTGTTGGTTTGTCTTGTGTTGTGGCATTTCTGGCCGTGCATGCAGAAGACCTTCGCTGTGTTTCACGAGAGCGTCTCTCCTCCACACCAGAAAGCAACACAAACACAAACCCATGCACCGCTATATTCATTCAGCATTTAGCATATTTATCATTGTTTTAGACGATCACAAACAGTTCGACAGAAGGAAAAAAGCTGTAAAAATACAAAAAGGTGACCAAATAGTATCATTCAGGACAATAGAGTCCAACAAAAAGAGTAAAATAGCACCGTTGTTACAAAGGTCAGAGGTCGTAGGATAGGGAACGGGGATGGTCAGTTACACATCCAGGAGAAGGGATAGAGGAGGATGGGGTGGGAGATCGTCTCACTTCCGGCGGCCTGTGTTGGTTGTGTTGCAGGTCACGCACATGTAATCCTCCTCGGCTGCGAGTTCTGCCGATACCCCCACACATATCATATGGAACCAGCGGTTACAGCAGTCACACTGCACCCAGTACACCTGAAGCAGGGAGAAACCAGTCAAAACACATTCACACAAGAGTGATCCTTAAAAGATGGCGACCTCGATTTACACACCCATGTGATCTTATTCCTAATAAATGACACTGATTCGGCTATGTCATCTAAACTCATGTATAGGTATAATAAACAGCTTCACAAACAACCACACAGTAGAGTTATTTCTGTGTTACAATCATTCAAACGATCACAGAAGTACTGGGATAAAGGTTTATATTTCTGATATAAATGCTGGTGTCTGCGATCTAGAGCAGTCTAAATAGAGTAAATCAGCTTTTGAATGTAACCAGTAGGTGGTGACAAGTGGCTGTTAAAAATATATATGTCTCTAGTTTCCACCCAAAGCTGAGGATTTAACTTGTGTTCAAATTGGAATAGCGCATAAAATAATTGCCATAAAGCAGCATTCCTTACCATGTGTTTTTAGTTTTTACTTCAGGTACAATACACAATAATAATACATAACAACAATATGTAAAATAGGGCCAGATTTAGCCAACACTGGCCAATTTTAATCCGTTGTCCCTCGACAGGTTGATGTTAAGGAAAGAAAGGGAAAAAAATTCAAAACAAATTATTTTAAAACAAACATACAAACTACCATATCAGAACGTCTATAAATGTTCACAGTTTTGATTCTACAGTAGCCATATTGTCAGCGTTTTAGAACAAATTTTTAAGAGTGTTCCAAGAGAACAAAATCATAATTTCCTGGGATATTGGCATAAAAATATTTGTAATAAAAATGGAAGTTGCTGGAATCGGGTTAGCCACTGTCATGTTATGCATTCGAATGTGTGGCATTTGGGAACGCAGTCATGTGAGACGCATCTGGGAAGTCATTGTACCAAATCATTTTGATAACAGACTTTGGCTTAGGGATTTCAGAATGATCAAACTAACATTTGAGATGCTGTGCCAAAAATTTGTCAGGTGGTTAGTTCAGTTATCCAGTTGTGCACCGGGGGACTTGTCTTATTATAATATATAAAAATAATCCACATTAATTGAATTTATGCACATCTTGGCATTTCCATCCAGTGTTTATGCGATATCCAAAAATGCACATAAAAAAAGGTAGATGGAAACATATTTATTGAATCATTCATTCAAGAAAATTGTTTTAAAAATGCGATTCATCCATAATGACTCTTTTTGAGTGAGTCATTGAATCATTCATTCAAACGGATTTCTTTTTTAATTCAATCAAATGAATTAAATATTATTAATGAGACTGCAGCAATTATTTGGTCAGAACCCCCAGTAAATGACGAAATTTTGTTCAGTTGTGCAAAAAAAAAAAAAAAAGTGCAGCTTTCATTACATTCACGTCTCACCTCTTCCCCCTCCGGCTGGAGACAGCTCTCTGCCGGACACAGGGTCATATCCTCCTCCGAGTCTTCTGACTGAGACACGTCTGATGCAGAAACAGATGCTGCTTTCCTCTCTCTCCGCTTCTCCGTACCCATTCTCTGCTTCTTGCTTTTCGGCTTTATCCCTCGGTCCCTTATCTCAGTATCCTCTCTGTTCATTCGCCGCTTGGCTTTCTTTTCTGCTGAAGTGATTGCATCTCTCTTTAGAGAAAGATAAAAAGAGCAAGACAAAGAGCAGTAATGAAAATAAATTCTTAAAGGTCTACAAATTTTTTTTTAGGCTGAGGACTCTTTGATGGATCAACAAAAGTTTCCACAAAATATTAAGCAGCACAACTATTTAACAATGATGATGATGATAGCTAAATATGCTGATTTGGATCTCAAGAAACATATCTATGTTGTATAGTAAGGATGGCTGCTTTGCCATCACAAGAATACAATTACATTTAAAAAATATATGAATATATGATTATTTTAAATTGTAATAATTGCTCAATATTACTGTTTTACAGTATTTATGATCAAATCAATACAGTTTTCATGAGAATAAGAGACTTCTTTAAAAACAATTAAAGACCCCAAACCTTTGAACTATGCGTTTACAAACTTTGTCAAGATGCTTACAAAGCAATTAAAATAATAATTATTGATGTACAGAGTTATATACTTGTACCGTTTATTTTGAATGAGGGAGGAACCTTCATTTTTTTTAACTTTAGCTTAGAAGAACAAATACAGAACTTAATTCTGTATTTGTTTTAAATGCAGAAAAATAATATAAAAAATATAATGAGCTTTAAATAAAACAAATCATGGCCGTCTACTTTTTCAGTAGCCTCGGTTCTGTAAGTATTTTCCATATGGAATTGAATAAAGATACTCAATTGTTTAAAAAAAATCCTCAAACCATTAACTAAACCAACAATCTTCAAGATAAATTACAAAATAAAAGTTTGATTTGAAACAAGAAAGCTGCTTCAAAGAATAAAGACTTGTATGAAGCAAATTGTGTATTCAAGTAAAAAAAAAAAAAACAGTACTATTGACTAATATATGGAATGTATACAATACAACATATTTGTCGTAAAACAAAAAAATATATATACATTGTTTGAGAGGGTAGGGAAACTCATTAAATTATATAATTCAAGATTTATGGGGGTGGAAAGTTGCTGCTGAGCTCTTTTGCCATAGCAATGTAAATTTAGTGATTGAATTGTATTTGCTAAACAGCATGAGAGTCTCTAACTCTTTACCTCTCTCTGCGGCGAGGAGTGTTTCTGAGTGAGGTAGGGTGTGTGTTCTGTGTGGGAAGTGTTTGTAGTCGGGAGGCCAGACAGCAGAAGTCTGTAAAGCTGCTGGGTCTCGGGGACAGAAACCTGCAGGAGCAAACCCTCCACCATCAATTCCTCCAACTCCGAACTGAGACCTGGAACATAGACAGAGTTTCATTTTAAAACATCTAGTCATTCTGCACTTGCTCTGCAGTGAGATTTCAGAAAATAGGAAAATGCTCTGTTTGTGTATGTGAGAATGATACAGACCCTGGAGAGGGATACAGCGTTGCTCTGTGTAAAACACCGTCTGTTCCTGCCCAGAAACATGCCAGTCCTGACTCTGAGATGGAGATCCACACAGCTGCTACAATAAAACAACAATAACTCTTTATTGATGGTTAGAAAGCAAAAATGGCTATACACAGCTACGAAAAAAGGGAAAAAAAGGGTAAACTGATGTAATTCACAAAAGAAATCAATATATATTCTTTTAAAAATAATAATGAAAGATCAAATTAAATAAATAAAAGTAAAACACGTAATTAGAAAAATAGTATATATAGATATTACAAATAAAAATGAAATTACACACATACATACACACACAAATATATATATATATATATATATATATATATATTTTAATTATTATATGCATTTTAATTGAATAAATATAAATAAAAACAGCAAAAATAAAAATAAAAAAACACAATAATAATTAATCAAATAGAATGGCAAAAGAAAGTAACAGTAGTCTGACTAAGATTCTCACCCCTTTGGAAACAAAACATTGAACCACTAACAGTCTGGTGCCTGTGTGAAATAATGTCTAACCTTTCTGTTGTTCCTGTGGCCCTTAGTAGGTGAAGCTACTCTGCAAGCCTGAGAGGTCAGCGAGAGATCATAAGAGTTTATGACCTCTCGAGCCCGTCGCTGCCAGCTGCCAGCGCGTTCAATCATATAACGTAGAGCGTCACCCTCAGGGAAGCGCACACGGATCCGCTGCAGTGATGACAACAGTGTCGTGATCTTGTCCATAGGAGGCTTAGTCGACCGTAGGCATAACGGACACAGCCAAGCTTCAGGGTCGAGGGGATCCGAGGGCCCACGTACACAGACGCTGTGGAAAGCATCTCGACACAGCTCGCACTGCAGCATGGCGCCCATGGCTGGCTTGTGACACACACACACTTTGAGAGCAGAGCAGTCCGCTGTAGGCAGGAGCTTCGATTCATTAGCTGCACGGAGAGAGCATAGCGACTCCAACTCTTTTAAACGAACCTCAGCCAGAGTAAACATCTGCGAGAGAGAAAAAGAAAGTGAATGAGAAAAAAGCTTTTCGTTCATCTACAATATTTCTGAAATGTATCGTATAGCGAACTCACAGCGGATGCAGAGTCTTTGCAGTCTGAAAGTGCTCTCTCCACATCACTCATACTGTCCAGCTTCACAAGCTTCTTCTTCCCTGATGACACGCACTCTCCCTTAACCTTCCTCATCTTCTTCTTCAAAGAGCTGCCCACTTCCCATCGGGGACACACAACCTGCACAGGGGATCATGAAAAACCTCAACTACTATTTATTCATATGAAAGTTTTTCTGAAATGAAAACATTTTCAGGTCATATTTCACCCCAAAATCAAAACCATAAAAAAAAAAAAAAGAAAGAAATTATATTATAATTTTTTTTTGTGCATTTGCATTGCATTCTCAAAACTTTATAGAAATGTTAATAATTAAAATAAAATACAATTATACACTTTGCTTTGGGACAGCGGTCTTTAAATATCATAATCATCATACATTAACACTATATAATTAATGTATATCATAAATGAAAGCAAAGCAATAATTTTAAGTTGTTTTTTTACATTGAATTAATGAGATTATTTTGCAATGATGATCTGTAGTCATTTTCTTTATGCCTTTTTTATTTTATTTTTTAATTTAGCACAATTTAAACCCAACCTCTAATTCATTATAAGGTTATAACAAATTTTAGAAGTTACTTTTGAAACTTTCTATCATTTAAGAACTATATGCCTATTTAAATTCTTAAAAATTCCACCTATTAGTTTAACAAACTGTCCAGTCTAACCTCCAACAGCGTGAAGGGGGAGTTTTTGACGAGGAAGGTTTTGGTGGCGGACTCTTTCCAGGCCTGCACCTCTGATACCAGAACCTCCAGCTGGTCCAGAGGCTCCAGTCGCACAGGAATAGCATGAGCTCTCAGAACCAGATCAGAGAGCGAGCTGAGAACTGGAGACTGACCTGCCACCTAGCATCACAAACAGAAACACAAAGGATCCTTCCATTAACATTATTAACAGTTTTTTTTCTCCCTTCAAAAACATGAACAGACATGAGACAGTACCCTAGTGTGCAGAATGCATACAGTTCATTTAGCCAGGAGTACTCAACCTGTAAATCCTCAGCTTCCTGAAGCCATTCTTTAGCCCTGTTCAATGTGTCTTGTAGTAGGAGGCAGTTTGGCAGGTATGCAGGTACCCCTTCCACCTGCGTCAACATGGAACTGATCGTCTCTAAACTCTCTGGAGGCCTAAAAGAAAACACATTAACAAATGTCATTCATCTCATTACACAATCACTTTGTGGAGCCTCCAGCAAGTCCTCAGCACGCACCACAGGAGTTAATTCGGGCACATTCAAGAGCTGCTTTGCATTTCCAAGCCTCCATTTTGTCCTGAACTGATGCAAATGTTCATCAGTTGTACGAAAGGAAGTGGTTCCCCAATTGTTACAGAAACCTGAGATCCCTCTGCAATGGCTAACTATCCTTATAAAAAGTTGTCTTGGAAACCAATTTAAATAATATAGGCACAAGTTGAAGTACTAAAATGACTAAAATAAAAAAGATAAAAACTACTAAAAAAGGTCCAAGGATCAAAATTAATGAAACTTAAAAAACAACAACAACTTAAAAGCCAATTATTCAATACTATAATATTATTTAATTTAAATCACAAACTTTCTAATAAATCAAAAGACGTTGTGCCTTTTTTGACGGATTGTTTTCTTTTAAATAGAGAAGTTGCACTGATTAAAAAAAAAAAAAGAGTATCCAGCGTATTTCTTTTCAATACTACTTCACACATAATATTTTCTCACAATATAAACAGTTCTTTGTATATGAAATATATAGCTGCCTATATTTGAGAAAGGAGGTTCGTCATATTTAGGAGTCTGTGACATCACTCAGTGCTGCCCCCACCTGGCCTTCAGCAGTGCCTGCGCTTTCTCCTCCAACTCCTCTGAGATCGTGAGCAGTTCCTGCAGCCGAGCCATTGTGCGTTCAGTGGAGGGATGCTGAGTCAGTCCGACTCCTCGATCGATCAGCTGGCGCATGCTGTCCAGAGAGAGACCACAGGGGTTTGATACCGGATCCTCTGCCTGCTCAATTCTGGCCAGCCACCGTGCCTGTTCCAAACGCTCCCGTAGCAGCGGCAACTCCGGAAGAAACACGTCGAACTGAGAGCCCTCCTCCAGCAAGGACTCGATCTCACCAACAACATCTGCGCTCACTTCGTCGGAGAGAAGCTTCTCACTGTGTTGCTGGAAATCCTCTATGCTATTCAACAGTTCCTGCGACAGAGAGTGTTAATAGCTTCTATTATATGAGCTGTTTAGAGATGAACCGTGCCTCATTTATCTTCAGGAAGACTGCCTGCATGTGTGTGTGTGTGTGTGTGTCAGTCACCTTCAAAAGCGGTGCCTGTGTCAGGCTGCAGGGCAGGTTATAAAGCTGGCGGACAAATGATCTCATTTCCTCCACAGTGAGCTGATTAGGAGATTTACCCCCGCCTGTGCGATACCTGCAGACAGATGACGGCAGACAGACATAAACAAATGCATGAAACATACACAAAATTCACATGCCACATGTGTCTAGACCAAACCAAACCACTGTGTGCAGGAAAAAGAAGCCCACCACATTGGAAATTCCCCTTAAATGGAAATAAACACAGAAATAAACACTGTGAGTTGAAATACTTGTAAAGGGAGTGTGTGAGAGAGGACATTCTTGCATCCGTTTGCACTATGTAAGTATGTGTATAGACGAGTGTCATTGAGAGTTGCAATGCACTTGTTTTTGAACAATCTGCGGCATGAACGCCACCATTTTTAAGACGCATCATGCATGTTAAATGAAAAGTGAAAACATTCAGCAAGAACTTATTAAATTGATAAAAATTGATCAAATTTGAGGTATACGCAATTTTTTTTTTTTACATTCTATACTAATCAGAGAATCGTTATGAACACTGTTCTTTCATTAAACGTTCCATTCCGTGACGACCTGGTCCAGCCGGTATGAATATGCTTTCATTTTCCACTGTGGGGTGGATAAGCTATTTGGAATGTAATACAAATGCATCAGTCATTGCCTTGGTAACGCAAGAGTAATGATATAAGATGTACATATAGTGACTGTTATGGAGGATGATTGAATCAAATTTTTTATTAATTTGTGTTTTCATTGCTCAAATAGCACTTAGCCAGCTACAAAGAAATTGGTAGCCAGGCAACAGACAAGTGACCAAACCTGAGTTGCAACGTCTCAACACGCGTTCTACCAGAACGGTTCGGCACACTTAGCCGAGAACGGTTTATAATCGTGCTGTGCCAAACCAGGCTCAAGTTGAAACATAACTGGAACAGTTCCTTACCGTTCTCACAACAGTTTGGCTTGATGGTGGAAAAGCGGCTATTGATATAGTTTAACATTAATAATAATAATAATAAATATAAAGTTTCATGAGCACCAAATAAGCATATTAGAATGATTTCTGAAGGATCATGTGACACTGAAGACTGGAGTAATGGCTGGTGAAATTTCGGCTTTGCAGTCACAAAAATAAATTACATTTTAAAATAGAAAATATATTTTAAATTGTAATAATATTTCACTACACTACAATATTCACAATATATATTTGGCTTGTTTGAGTAGGTTTCATTATAGTCTATTTGTGTGTGTGTGTGTGTGTGTGTGTATGTATGTACCTGGTCTGTCTCTTGCCGTTTAGCAGTTGCTGAGCAACAGACGAGCATTTCTCAGCATCTTGAGTTACTAGCTTTAGCTGACGTAACAGATCGTTCTCTGGGAACGACTTCTCATCAGACTCCTCAAGAAGGGTGCGAAACACGGTGACATCTACAGCGAAAAAGAGAGAGTGATTACATAGTAATCACAAATGCATTTAACTTCAGTAAAATAATTTTCTTCTTTACAATATCATACAGATGATTGTGTAAATTCAGACCAGGAACATTTAAGTAAATAGTAAGTTGCAATTTTATGTCAATTATAAAAAAGAAAAAAAAGAATTTATCAAATTGAATTTAGACATTTAATGTATAAAGTAGAAATGAATGCATTTTATTTATATATTTATAATATTTTTATATAATAATAATTGTACAACTACACGTTGAAAGCGGATACTCATTCAGAAAGATTCAAAGACTATCAGTTCTGGAAGTTTTCATAGTGAAACTCACCGCGTTTCTTGTCTAGCTTTGCTTCCATGATCTCTGAAACCTTTGACGCCCACTCATCATAAGACTCCGCCCTCTGCCGCACAGCATTCATCATGGGGTAAAGGTCATCCAGTGTGTAACGGTAACTGTGAGGTTGGTTGAGCATTGTATTGAATGAAACTTTCACCACGTTCACTTAAGAAATCTGCACCACTGATTATGATTATTAGCAGTGGAATAACGTCAATGATTTAAAATAATAAATAGATGTAAATATATGTATTTTCTTTGATGAATTTTTAAATAAGGTCATTGAGGAGTACTGAAAGCGGGGAAGTGGAGACGTACTTGAGTGTGTAGTTGGAAACAGGGCAGGAGCAGAGGTCGTTGGCATGGTGTAGACACACCTGGACTCCCGGTCTGCAGGGGCAGGTGAGAGCAGTGAGGTAACAGGTGGTGCGACACTTCACGCACTGTCTCTCATCATCTGCCAGCAAGTCATATTCAAACAAATCACACTGGACCACCCCCTACAGAGAGAGAGAGAGAGAGAATACTAACAAATTCTCATTGATGGGAAAGTATCCTTTTTTTATTGCATATATTATGAAAAATGGCATCATCAGACATTACTAGCATAGAATCTCTAACATATTAAAATAACCAATATTATACACCACCATGACCAACAACATATTATGTTATATATTCATTAGGGCTGACAATCAATTAAAAAATTTTCTTGTAGTTAATCCATCACTGAATTGATCAAATTTATTAGAATAAACTAAACAAAATTACATTATATTTAGCTAATCTCAATTTAACACATGGTCAATTTAACATTGACAACCCAAAAATATAATATAATATAATATAATATAATATAATATAATATAATATAATATAATATAATATAATATAATATAATATAATATAATATAATGTGTGCTTGACATTACACTCAGTATTTTCACTGGCCACAATTTTGACATTGATACCATAGGGAAAAACTGCCATATAGATATTTTTAATATCATCTCATAATTTGGCAGCTGGTATATTAGGCTGTTGTTAGTTTAAGACCTGAAGCACGGACCCATTATACTGTTTTATATAGCTAATATACTTGGCTTTATGTACACGCACTTTGGGTGCAAGTAAAATTGTGAGTATAATTATGCACAATACACCCAATCCCTCACCGATATTCGATGTAACACCAATAATTTTCATCAGGCAGCAAATTAGGAGAGTGAGAGGAGGCGGGTGTCTCGACTCCCTGTCGGAGAGATGAAAGAGCAACAAAGCGCAGCTGGTATCTATTCTGCGGGAAAATTAGTATTGGAAGCGTTTCAGGTATTTCAGTATCGATATGTATCGAGAAAAAAAACTCTATTTTTGACAAAACTACATTGCACTTAGCTTTTAGCATATTTCAGGTGTCTTTTTAAAAGACTACAATTGTACTGAAATGTAAAAATGACCTGAAAAATAAACTCGCCAAAGTGGCTAGTAAGATTGAGAACGCTACTGCTGATATACACCTGCATTTGGCGGGTTGGCTGCGGGTGTGATTGTCAAGCCCTGAATATAATTTCATATATTATATTAGATAGGATAGATAGATGGATAGGATCATAAAGTGAAGATAGTTGTTTTATTGAATTAGAACAGATTTGCATTTCAGAAATACCAAATCTGTTTTTTCTGAGAGAGAGTAGAAACGAACACTATTGCATAAATTTAGATTATAGTGTCATTCACACAAATTGCATCACACGCACACACACAGATTTGACCGGTTTTGTTTGTGTTCTCTCACCATCTTACGAACTTTGTCCCGTAACTCTCTCTCCTCTCTTATCATGAGCCGCATGTCCTTCTGTACGGCTGATGCCAGAACCACGTCAAGCTTGTCAGCCTTTGTGGCCATATTACACACCATCTCATCATGAGAGAACACACAGTAACGGTTCAGCAGGCGGTAGTGATCCACACACTGACGCCCCAGTGGCATCTGCACATCAAATTTACAAAGCAAAGTAGTTTACAAAAAATACAGGTAAAATAACCGCAAAAATGAATGTGAATTAAAACTCTCCATGCTGAGACCTGACCAAAAGAATCTACATTAACAACAGTCATTATAACAGCAGGATTGATCGAGGAAAAGCTCACCCAGTCCACTGTGCAAAAGTTCACAGCCTCTGCAAAGTTGAAGCCCTGGTTGAAGCCACTGTGATATGATCGCGGAAAAGTAATGACAAACTCTCCTGCGCACTGATTGGTTCTGTAAATCTAAAAACAGAGAACCTGCGAGTAACACATGCTCTATGCGAGTGTATGACTTGTAATTGTGTCTATAAACATTACTCACTGGTACTCCATGGGCCATGAGTGTATTGGGGTTCATGATTGTGACGAGCTGGTGTAGAAGATCCGGCTGAGACTCAAACAATTCCGGGGCCAGTTTCTTCATGACTGCCTCCAACTGCTCAGCAGCAAAACCAGGAGCCCCGTACCAGGTTTTAGGTTCTCCCCTAACACACGCAAAACAGGTCATCAAGGTCTTCACACATGCATGAAAGTTTTCGGTAAGGTTTTTGAAAGTCTCTTATGCTCACCAAGGCTGCATTTACTTAATAAAATTCAAGTGAACATAGTAATATGGTGAAATATATTACAATTTAAAATAACGGTTTTCCATTATAAAACTACATTTTCAGCAGTCATTACTCCAGTCTTTAGTGTCACATGATCCGTCATGATCCATTTTTTTTGTATTATAAATGTAGAAAACAGACTGTGCGGCTTAATGTTTTGCAGAAACAGTGATGCATTTGTTACAGGATTCTTAGAAGAACAAAAGGTTCAAAAGAACAGCATTTGTTTGAAATAAATGTTTTAATATTATTTAAATAAATATTAAAATAAATATTATTATATAAATATTAAACATTATAAATATCTTCACTGTTACTTTTAATAAATCTAATGCTACCTTGCTGAATTTAAGTACTAATTTCTTTCCTTAAAAACTGTGTAAAGGACAATTTAGTCATATCAATCTCAGGTATTAACTCTCTGTGATAACACAACTCTCATGGGTATTTATAGCAGACACCAAACTAAAAGCAAAAATAAGGTTGTAGACGCAGTTCAGCATGCTGCACTATATAAAATATATAAGTATATTACTAATATAAGTATACAGTATTTCTCCCTTTATTAAAAATGAAATTGTGCTTATTACCAGTGCAGGTAGTTGATTGAATAGCTCCAGTGGTCCTCAATGTGCCAGCAGAAAGAGGAGAAGCACATGCCCACGTAGAGCCACGGCAAAGTCATGCCACAGATATCAGCAGTCACATGGGTCAGCACTGACGGTGTCATCATGGCCATGTTATTTAGGTTCCACCCACAATTAAGATATTTCTACAGCAACAAATCACAGCACAGAATAACTAAATCAGTGATGGAAACAGGATGTACTACATATGGAAAATAATATGCCAGACGTTCTGAGTAATATCTAAAAATATGATATTTCAGTTGTACCTCATCATGCGGTGCAACCTTAAACTTTCCGCCCTTGATTGGAAAACCGCTTCCGAACTCCTTTGAGGCTATATCAGCGCCATATTCAACTGTCACATCCTCCTCAATGGTGCCGACCAATCTCCAAAACTCTTTTTCCACCAATTCGGTGGGTACCATCTACAACAAACACCACATTCAGTATTCACTGGATAGAAATTAACATCAAAATCAGTGGTTATGTTAAGGTTAGTTTATGTTTTAACGTTATATTTGTATATACTCTTGAGAGAGAACGTTGGTCTCAGTAGGGTTTCGTACATACATGAACAGGCATGTTGAAATAGTCTGACTTGAAGGAGTCTGCCATTTCCCCAAAGGATTTCAGAGAATAGTCCCTGTACGCTTGCTCAAAGCCAAACGCCTCCTGAGGTTTACAGCACTCCTGCAGAAACACATAAATAATGAGTCAATCATCTATTCTACTGAATACTCCAACAAAGTCTCTTTAAAAGCAACATTGACTGGATAGGGATGCTAAAGCGGAACTGTTCAGATCCAATGATGAACATACCCTGTTAATTTTTACTATGCAAACTCACCCGAGCCAGACACTTAGGGCACCTCCAATCACCTTTAGGAACGTCACTGAGGGGCGGGATCAAACAGAAGGTGTGGTAGCTGTCATCACAACCGTCGCATAGCAACAAGCGATCCTCATCGTTCCCCTTTCCACACACTAAACACACATACAGGTCCACCTAGAGAAAGACAGAGAGCACTTTAATATCACAAGCCACGTTTACAAGGTTTAGCTACACAGTGTGTTTGAATAGAGCTTATAGTTACAAAGGAAATATAGTTTAAATGAACTCAAATTTATTACACAGCACAGTATAATATTATATAGTTACTCAACATCAATGGTTTAAGAGCAAAAATGAGAGGAGTTAACTTGTAAACGACTCTAAACTACAATCAACAAAATTCAGAGAAAAGTTTGCAGAACTTACATTTGAATGAGAGAGAGGGGATGAAACTCACCACGCTCACTGGAGGAGGGAGGATGTTTTTCTTGTAACGGGATTTGTTTTTTTCTGGTTCAGGAATCAGCTCATTTATCTCCTCAGGTTCCTGCTTCACTTGTATAGGGATCTCCTTCTCTAATACACACATATAAACACATTTGTTAATTAAAAAAAAACACTTGATTTGACTAATAAAGCTATGCTAATCATGGTTGCTTTGCATGATTGACTTTAGACATAGGCTACTGAAGATCTGCGAGTCATGTGAGGTTAGATACAAAGGTTAGTTGCTCACCTGGTTCAGGCTTGGCAACGAAGGAACCCATCCTCCTTCTGAGATTGGGTCTGTTCTCACATCCCTCACCCTCTTCTGACTTAACACAGCCAGACTACAGACACAGACATAGAGCATGTGAGTTAAAATGCTAACAAATAATCCATTCGTTTAACATAGAAAAAAAATATATTATACCCTACTGTTCAAAAGTTTGAGGTCAAACTTTCATTATTACATTTTCCTTAAAAATATTAAGCAGCACAGCATTCTTCAACATTGATAATAATAATGGTTCTTGAGCACCAAAACAGCATTTTAAATTGTAATGTTTCCAAAAATCTTGCCAATCCCTGTCAAATAATACTGTATAACCAAACTGGCATACTGACTGGAATGGAGAACTGACAAAATGAAGGCAGATAGTGATTATGAACATACAGTATGTGTTTTAGTGTTTACATTCACCTCTGTTTTCATCCTCTTGGCTCTTCTAGCAGGTGCGCTTGTGTCGTTGGGCTGGACATGAATGTTTTGTCTCTGTAGCAGGTCGTGTGGTTTATACTCTTTATCTTTGTCATTTACGTCATCCACTGAAGTCTTCTGGAGACACTGACGAAAAAAAAGAAAAAACAACTCACCCGGTTATTTGAGCCCTTCAGTCTGGAAATTAACTTGATGAAATGAAAATGCTGTCATAATTCACTTTTCCTCATGTCATTTTAAACTTATTTATTTTTTACACTGTCAAACACAAAATTAGATGTTGGGCATAACGTCCAAACTGCTCTTTTCCATGTTGCAAATGCGATTAAAAATCTACAGCTGAATGGCAAGATTTTCAGGAAATATTTAACATTTTATATATGTTTTTTATCTTGGCAGCCTATTGAAAATAACAGCTTGTGAATCTCCATTTGTCCAGAGAAAGTCCATCATACAGGTCGAGAACAACATGAGGATGGTAAAATTATATATAAAAAAAAGAGTTGCATGAACTATTACTTTAGCGTGTAATTTAATAAAAACATTAGGTCTGTTTTGATCCAGAGTGATGTTTAAGATCACAGCTAATGAAGAGTCAAAGGTCATTTTAAGGTCAGCTCAGTTCTCAACACTCAAAATTGTGAAACTTCACACTTTCAAAATTCCCTTAAAAAAAAAAAATCATCACCATCATCATTTCCCCTCACTCCACAGATAATCAGTGCTAATGTGTGAATAACCTGTTAGCCTGGCCTTAAAGAGTGTTACATCTGTGATTGCATGCAGGAAAAATCCTCAACATTCCCGGTTATGCTTGCTACCACTATCAGATTACAGATTAACGTAGAGACAGAGGATAGAGGGAGGAGAGGGAACAGCTGGAGGTGTAAAGAGATTAGCGTGAACAGAAAGCAGGTCACAGACTCTGTGGTTGAGAGGAGGAGTGGGAGGGGGAGGGCTGGAAGAAAAGATGCGGCAGAAGTCAAAAAGAACAACAATAAGAGCAGCAAGTCAAAAACAAGAGAAGTAGGTGGAGAATGAAAGCAAATGTCTCGGCAGGATTGCTGAAGGGTTTGGTGGGGGTCAGGACGGGTGAAATGCTGTCCGTCACAGAAACCACAGCTCGCTCCCATTTGTCACCCAAACTCAAAAAGCAAAACACTACGTTAAGAAAAATAAATAAACACTCACACACATTGACAAAAGCAGCAAAAGGAAATGTTTACAGATCATTTCAATAAAGAACCAAGCAGACATTTTGTGTAAAACATTAATAAAGGGGTTATAGATGATTTTATATTAATATGAACCCTAATTTTTACACTTTAAAGATGGAGAGTGAAGAGCCACAGCGACCACTAAATGAAAAACAATTGCCACAGGCTCCATAATGACATCACATCCTGTCCATATTTAAATAGTCAGATTAAGTAATGGGGAAAGTAGAAACGTACCTCCTCCATCCCAGGAGGTGCCCTAAAACTTGACAGTTTGGCTGCGATCTCAGGAGCCTGATGTAGAAAAGAGCACCCAACATTACAGACACGTTGCCAGTGACCTCGGGGTCAGAGGTCACAGACATCTCTAAAAGATGTCAAGCATTCAGTCAATGGAAAGAAAATGAGTTAGGCTCCAATATACTTTTCATATGCTCTTGCATATGACCACTGACCGCATTAAAAATATATAATAGCTATACATTTACAGTGTGAAAAAAAAAGACATGAATATGATTGTGTTTGTGCTTTTCAAAACATCCAGTTAATTGATATTGATAATATATTGTCTCTAAAGACAAAATAAGTAATTTGCGACCACATTTGACAGAGGCTGCAGCACAAATAAAGGTAACGCTGAAAAGATCAGCACACATTACAGAAAACAAACCGATAGAACACACTAAAACACACTTAACAACCACAGATTGCATTTATGCACAGAGCATACTCCATCAGACCTTAATAGCGCACACACTAATACTGCTAACCCCGAAGGCCCTGCAGACCAGCTGTAACCCGACTAACCCCAAAAGCTGCCCAAACACAACTCCTGCATGACTGCTGATCATAAATATTGATACGAAGAGTCTATAAGTTAAACTCACCAGCAGGTTTGTCCCAGACTGGAAGAGGTTGTACGGATACAAGACCCTCTCATAATGGGCTCTCAGGTGGGACCCCACAGCTTTGCCTGGGGCAAAACCCATCGTCATGGCAATCTTCGTCCATCTCCTCTCTCTACAAACCAAATCGAATCCACCCTCATCTGCAACCAACTGGAAGATGTAGAAAGAGAGTTTTGGACTTCATTGTAAAAAAGATAATTAACAGTTATCAATGCTTTAGTTTCTCTTGGTAAAGGATAAAGAACCCAGCGGTTACATGAATTAAGGTCCATTCACACTAATAACAATAACTATATTAAAATCCACACCAACAAAGAATATTATAACCACAGGCTGCAGTTTAGTCATCTGTCTATTTAAATGCTCAAGCTCTACACTTCACCCAATTGCATTAAGCTTTCATATTTCTGAATGGTCATGGTTTGTTCCCTTATTTTCCCCTGAGATGGGAGAAATAAAGATTTAAGTGTTTTACTCTCTGCTTATTATGACGTAAAAATCGTCATTTTGTGTCATAATAAACAGGAAGTTATTTTTCATTCAAATGTGTAGAGACTACAAACATTAGCTCATTATTATTCAAGAGTGTGGGACCCACTCACCCTACAGGCCTATTACAGATCAGTGGGTGGGACTTCATTTGCAGATACTGAATCAATATCCGCCATCTTGTTTGGAAGCTAAGCTAACAAGCGCTGTGGAGATAGGAAGTTATGACAATGATGGAAGAAACTAAACATGATATGGAAGAAGGGGATTTTGAAAAATTTTGCCGCTCGAATCTGATGTTCGTAGCTATCTTTACGAGAAGAGCAGCTGAGGCTGATGGAGGAACAGGAGGCGGCTGCCTGTCGCGGTCGAGGAGCCGGACTGGCTCGAGCTGAGGCGGACTGCTGTGCATGTGCTCTCGCTGTGAACCACGAACACAGATAGAGTCCGTCTGCTGCAGAGAATTTCAACGATGGAAATTTCTCCTGAATGAAATCTCTGAATCAGACGAGCACACGGATATTTGTGTTGTGATGTGAACCATCCTAGTTTCGCCTGACTGAACATCCAGGTATCATGCAGTAATTCACCATATGGAAATAAATACAAATGAGGAGTAATTCACTAATGAGTTTGCCGATGTTACGTTAACAGGGTTTGTTGTTGTGGGAAGGAGGAGGCGGGAACTGGCGACCATTTAAACATTTTAATAGTAAAATGAACAGATACAAAACAAAAGTATAAGCCAGCAGTCCCTCATTGTTGACTGTTGTAACAATTACTCACAACAGAAACAAAACACATCATAAAATCAGGCCTGTTTCTCTCTCGATCTGCCGTCGTCGCTCCTCACTTTATAGTTTCGCTCCTCCGCGAGAGAGGCGCGCAGTGTCTTTCATTATCACTCACGCCACCGGCCTCGCGCCGTCCTCTTACATCCCTCGCCCTCGATCGTCCTGCTCGCCACAGTCAACTTACTAGAAATTTTGTGTGAAATGAATTTCAAACTCTGGTGACAGCTAACGTTAGCCTTGTAGACAGAAGAGTGATTTCTCTGTTTGCGCTGTTCCGGATTAGTGGGTGTGGCTTGCGGAGCTGTGCATTGTGGGAGTTGTTATCTTGCATACAAATTAGCCCCTCTGTTATTTTCTGTCTTTTCTCAGTCAAGAGGGCACCAAATTCAAAAATTCTTTTATATTTCGACTACATATATGATCCACTTTCAATAAAGATTCATGTTGAAATGGGTGAAATGCTCCTTTAAAGCAGGATGGATTCTGATCGTTCATCAGCTGGAAAAAATAAATGTTCTGAAAGTGATTCTAATGATATTGTTCCTCTTCCCCATTCTTACAGAATTATAACTATTTTTAAAACTTTATAGTTAAAGTTATATTTATAGTTATTGTCCATAGTGTGAACCGGACTTTACTCTGAGACACATACAGATATGAGTCAGGTTTCAGCTAACAATATTAAGAGGATCATATCATAATGGATCATAACACCGACTGTACAGTACAAAGACTCACTCACTTTGTTCAGCTGGTACAGATCGAGGATCTTCCGCTCCACGTGTGGAATTTTGAGCGTGCATCCTTGTAGTTCCCAAAACTTAGCAATCTGGTCCAAGAAGTTGAGTTTAACTCTGGTTTGAGCCTGCGAGATGACGGGGGTTGATGGAGGTGCAAAGAAAAAGAGAAAATAAGAATCAGCAACATTGTGAATGGTGCAAGTAAATTATTAAGCATCTCATAGGTGGTGTTTCAGTGGTGGTGTATCAGTCTCAAGACTCAAATTCTGCTGACAAGACTGTGACTATTGACCTTACAATGGACCCTTCAGTTTCTCTCCATTACTGACGACTTCTTATAGACACAGTGTTTTTTTTTTCAAGAGAGGTGACGATATTTGCAAAACCCTGACCCCAAACCTAACCCTGTGACAAACCTGTTGATATCACTAGACTGATTTGACAGATTTGCCCAGATTTATGTTTTTCAAACTTCAGATGACCTTGCAAGTTAAATGTCAGCACATCTCACAATATTTGAGGGGATATTTCGAAATATTTGGCCCTCATAAATATAGCCAAACTTCTAAAAACACAGTTTTTCACCTCAAATCAAAATCGTACAATTACCTCTAACTCGTTGAGTCTCTGGATCCGTGGAGTAAAATGAAGTCTGTCAACGTCGCATGCAAATGGTGGCTGCCAGTCCTAACACACACACACACACACAAAGTTAACATACAATTTGTAAAGTTAAATTTCTTATACTTTTATTGATACTTATTTTAGATTTCTTGATTTCTGAAGTTTATTTAACTTTAATATCCAATGTCAATGCATAATTGCACAGTAAAAACCAAGCTGTGACATCCAAAGGGGCCTAATGAACCATTCATTGTATGGTCCTGTGCGATTTACATTCTACATATATTTGTAGTTAAAATGTTCACAAAAACAACTTTATTTCCATCAACAAATCCAAACTGCAGACTGCATCCTTGAGTCAAGCTTCTAACTCATTTCCGCTGAGGTCATGAAGACAAACATGTTCGAAACAAGAGAGGCCAAAGAAATATATTTTTTTTCTTTAGCTTTCTGATTTTGTGAATTCATTCAGCAGTCTTCTGAAATCATCAAGATTGCATGTGCACACAACGTACACAAAAGACTTTCACCAGATAAGACTTTCATTCTGAGGGTACTGGACACTGATAAACTAAACGGTGACACAACATATTATCTACATAAACACATGTAAAAACACATTGGAACACCACATTTTATAGAGTACACAATTTCAGAAGCAAAATAAGAAAACTTTCACTATTTGTTTTCCCCTTTGCAATCATAAATTTAATTGAAAAGATCTGACAAAGACAACCCTGTACAAATGTGACTGGTACACTGGTTTGTGGTCAACAGAATTGTGAATGTGTGTCTGCTTAACACAGTAGCTAAACGTGAGCTAAAAAAAATATCACATTCACTCACACGCAACCTGCTGTAGGCTAAACGGTGGAATTATGGTTTCCTTTCAGTTCAGTCCCCATATATATGTTTTGGGTTTAACACATTTTCTTTGTCTCCAGCCTTCTATAACCACATGCTTACAGCAACACACACAATAGTGTCTCCAGATACACAATGTAAATCCACAAAGAGATACACAAAGAGACCAGGCATTTTCCTCTTGGGATCAATAAAGTGTTACCCTTTCTTAACTAATCAAGGAAACCCAGCAAAATTTGCTGCAAAACCTCACATTTCAGCATCAGTGAATTTAAAATGCAGAGATGTTTGCTTTTATAGATTTAGCATATATAAATAGTGTAATTATGTAATCAGTACTACCCGAGTAAAAAAAAAAAAAAAAGTTTTTATTAAAAAAATAAATAATAAAAACTTTTTCCAGCCTCATAATGCATAGAATGGCATATCCATAGACAAACACACACACACACACAAGGCAGGAGTCTGTACGTTAAACCACTGTACGTTGAGATCATTGACTACAGATTTCTGGCTGTCTTATGAACAATATTCACCACAATCTGCATCTACTACCACAGCTACACAAAATCTATAAAATGCAGGTGAGTTCTGCGTATATCAAGACAATTTATTACAGTATTTCCTTGTTTGCTGTTAAGGCAGCATAGTTACAGAAAGACACAAAATGGCCAGATGGTTCATTCACTCCAAAGCTCGCAACATGGAGGACGCGCCCGGCCCGAGGACTCCATCTATCCATCCACAGGGTTCGGATCAGAATCAGCCGAATCGAACCAACGAATCACACTTTACACGGTCTAAATGGTTTAAAACGTGTCGACTTCCGAGGTCCAACGCACGCATGTCGGTGGTAGAAAGCAAGAGGCCATTTGGAAAAGATTCTCAGCTTTATAACCTTCGCAAAATATTACTTTCTGGTTTATTAATGAGTCAATAATACCAAGACATCGTACTAGAATGATGCTTGACATGTTTTACCCGTTCGTCTCTTGTTAAACGTAATTACGCTTTCCCCCATCTGCGACCTCATGTGTGCCGTGAACCACGTCACGTCGCTGCGAGTGCGAATCTAATATAAGAACCCGAATTCACATCAAACCTGAAGCCAGTATCAGAACCAGCTAGTTGGATTCAGAGCCCGTCATGGCCAGATGGAGCGAGAATTGTCAATACATAAGTAAATGGAATTTAAAATAACATGAAGGCAAAAAATAGTTTTAGCGTCCATAAACATGAAAATAGGCTAAATATTATGAAACACATAAACTGGTTGTCAGACAGACACATAAAACCTTATTCGGATATTAATAAATTATAATGTTCGTGTCATTGGACTCGTCTAATGTTCACTATACAAAGACGCCACCAGAACCACAGAAACCCTTCAAACTGGTTTAGACAGGGAGTTCGGATTCAGATTAACCCCGCTGGTCTGGACTAGATCATTTCGCTAATATGTAAACTATATTTAGTCGCTGGGTATAAACGGTAATTAATTAATTGCCTTAATCTAATCCTCACACAACCACTTCTGTCACAGAATGGATTTGCTTTGACCAGAATAGAAAATAATTTATACATTCAATATATGCTTAACAATCTGTTCAATATAGGCAATAATACAATACAATTATATACTAAACTCAATTAATGACCATTTAAAGTAGCCTAAGTGTGCTAAGGTGAAAATGAAAGGAAGTTTATTTCCGCATTGGCAGGTATCTCCTTCTCTTGATGGTTTTTTTTTTTTTGTCTTTTTATTTTTTTCCCTGTCTGGTATGAGGACATTAAATTCTCGTTAAAAAGTAGACTACACTGAACTCATTAGTAGCCTTTCAATGATGAGGTAACAAATGGGGGTCTCTGTTCGTCAATGTCAACAACAAAGATGCAGAAGCAACTATACCAGGATTACTAATTCAATATACACAAATATATATTATAAAACGATATTTTATATCAACGATAATCACTGACAATCAGCAAAAGTAACGTTAAATGTGACGTTTAATCTAGTAACGTTACTATAACGAGACAGGCCGTAAACTAATTACACTTACAGCAGCTATAAAGAGCCATTTTACTGTATAATATTCACACGTCCGCGACGTTTGCGTTTAGTGAGCAACGTTATTGCGCTCGTGGGTCAGAAATCCGGGTGAAGCGGGTCCGCAGGATGAGCACAGACCCGGCAGAGCTTCGGAAATTCAACTGATATGATGCCCATAGACACACAAAGCGGTTCGGCAGTGCTGTCACTGCGCCGCCATGTTTAGACATTTCCCTTTAAATCGAACTCAGAATCACTCCGCAGATCCGGCCCGGATCAACCGGTCCGATTCAGACCGTCCGGACGGCACTCACCGGCGGCGGTCGAACCTTGCAGATCCCCGTTTTCTCGGCGATGGGTCGGATTTTATTGATAAAGGCAAACGGGTCCGCAAATTCCTCCCAACTGGGCTCGAATACCGGGCACTCGGGCGGTGGGGTAAACTCAGCCGGGCCCCGCTGGGTCATCCTGCAGGTCCGGTTCCGGAGCAGAATCGAGTCACTCAGCAAGCGGGGACAGAACTTCCTGGGATCCGCAACAAGGTCTGTCCGTCCGATACTCCCCTAGTCCGGCTAACACTTGAACAACACGAACAATCAACACACACGCGCGCACATACATACAGACACTCACCGTGACGTGACTGCTCTTAGGCTGAGACCACATCCGCTCAAAAATCTAGAGACGAAGCGAGCGTGTCCACTCATTTCTAGCTTTGAAGAAACACTTTAAATAAATAATTAAACCGTGATATTTACCGTTAATTGTCGTATTATTTAAACGGTTTGTCTTTTGACGCGTAACGACAAAAGCTGGAAATACGTTGGTGTTCGTTGACATTATTGCACGCCAAACGTGCCATTGAAAAGCTAGAAAAAGTAAACCTATTTACTTCAGTTACCTCGCCTTCAAATAAAAGTTCATATTATAAACTTCTGAACCCTTTATTCTATAATGTGACTTATTTAAAAGAAAAACAAAAGATATTTTAGTCAGCGGTTTGTATGCTCGAGGAAAACAATTTGATGTAAGTTAACATGCGCCAATGTAAGTTACAAAACAGAGTAGAAGCAAACAGTTGTGAGTAACAAGGTTTTACAATTTCAAATCCACCGTCGACTTGTACGGTTACGTGAAAACTCGTACACTTCCGCAATGTTCACTGTTAATTTAGAAACTTTAGGAGCTCTTCGTATTTACATCTTCTGCCAATAACATGCGCTCAAAGCCGTCAACTGCTTCGCTCCGCCCCAGTGTTTACCTCTGCGTATGGATACCTTCAGGTGACAGCTGATAGTGGCTGGGACTTCTTCTTTAAATAGACTCGCTGTTAATGCTGATTGGACGACTTTCGTATAGAGAATGTGACGCCATGCAAGGGGGAGGAGGGGTGTTGTAGTAAAGCGCTTTACCTAGTGGTCTACTTTTGTGGTTTGAAAGCGGACATAGAGTCGTTGGAACATTTATTTTATTTATGCCAATTCTCAAAGAAATTCTGGGATGACCTTTATAATTGGTTAAGATTGAAATATGAAATACCTGACTTTAATTTTAAAACTATAAAATATTTGTCTTTTTCTTTGAGTTACGATATTGAATTTTTGGTGAACAATATTGTGCTGTTGGCCAATTACTTCATACACAAATGCAGATTCTTTAAGAGCCTTCCCACTTTCGTACTCTTCCTTAAAATATTTAATGATGTCCTTCAAAGCTTTAAGACTGGTGCATAACAAAAAAAGCCCTTAAATTATATAATCTTCGGAAGGTTTTGTTTGATGATTCCGCCTTTGTGTAATATATATATATAGGTTTTTTTTCAATATATATAATTTATATAATGTATATAATTTTTTCAGTTTTTTTGTTAGATTTATGGTGTTCATTTATTTTTTGTGCTATTTGGACTTCTTTGTAATCATTTAAGATATGTATCTTGAAGTTTGTTGGTATTTTGTATATTCCTTTGAGCAATAAAAAAAAAGTTTAAAAATGTGGTTTGACGTCTATGGTTTTGACGTAAAGCTAACTGACAGTGTCGCACTTCGATGTAAAATTTAGCGTTGACATGTTTTATAATGTTGTTTATTATATGATAATAGTATAAATAATATATAACATAAATTACAAGGCCACTACATAAGAGGCTAACACTTGTTAACACAAAGCTCATTTTTTTAAAAGTATTATTTTGTTATAAAGGAGAGTGATAGTAAGGTAGCAGTACCGCATCTCAAATCTGGCCTAGAATAACAATCTCCATGATGCTTTCATTGCACATCAATTTCTGTTGAAATATTGACGGAATGCCTACCGTATTTCAGTCGTAAAGGAAGCGGGATGTATCAAAAAAGTAGCGCATGGCTTCGGTAGGTCATGTATCATGAACTCATGAAACTGGGCAGATGGTCCCCGTGTCCTCCACAGCGCCCCACAATTTTCAAATGTAAATCTGTGGTGAAAAATGGAACTGCAGCACTCAGACTGCCCCGCTTTTTTCATGCATTTTCAGACCAAGACGATTCAGCAATTAGTTCGCATCAGGTCAGTAAGTAGTTGGCATGTCTGTTCTTCCTATATCAAATTCATTAAAGTTTAAACGTGTTGACGTGAATAGCTTTTATAGTTCTGCTGCATTTGCAACATTCTAAAACAAATACATAAGGCAATAATGACTACATTAAGACAATACTACAAAACATTCTACGTGTGCCCGTCGATCCAGTCATTAAATACTATATGTATTTATTTTGCATGTCTGTCAGTCAATAGCGCCACCCTCAGGCTGAATAACGCAAGTACGTTAGACACAGAATCAGCCCTACCTAAATGTACAGGCAGGAGCATCTGTCTATTTATACATTTTTATAAATATTTGTTTTAACATAGAAAATATGATGCATTCAAATGTCTTAAAGTGTATATTAAACTGTATATTAAAATATTTGAACAGGTTACACCTATCATTCAGAACCCAACTGTGGATTAACTGCTTGACTAAACAATGAAATGACAAATCTCCAAATTAAAACAGCCATTACAATTATGAAGAATTTTAGTGCTTTAGGGTTACTTTTCAGCAGGAGGGAATAAAATGTCCACACGACTTAAGACAAAATGAGCAAATCCTTGAAAAACCTTTAACATTTGTTAAAAATGGCCTGCCATTCAAAGTAGCATTGTATTCAGGCGTTACACATGAAACCAGTTTTAAAGCTTTTTTGTTCTTTTAGAGATATTTAAACAAATTAATTATAAATCAGAATTTTTTTAAATTTATATAAAAAAAAATATCCTGGCTCTTCCAAGTTTTATAATGGCAGTGGCTTGCAACCATCAGATTGAAGCTTAAAAATGTGCATCCATCGTAACTAAATAAACTCCAAACAGCTCCAGGGGTTTAAAAGGTTAGTTTGGTATTTTACACTTAAAGCCCTGTTTTAAGAGCGTTTCTGATCAAGTAGAATGGTTAAGACTGCAGCATTTGTCCAAATTTCGTTCTTGAGTATTTTAGGTTACGGTGTCAACACCCCCCGTGCTACGATAAACCCTGTAGGAAAGCATCTTTCACAGCGATTACTGTGTGAGCAGCATTTCAGTGAACACCCCAGACCTCTTGGTGAGTTTCCATCTGTTTGTGCAAGCCACTGCCATTTTAAACTTGGAAAAAACAGGATTTTTTTTTTCTCTAAATATAACTGATTCTATTTGTCAGAAAAAAGAAATCATATATGTACCTAGGATGGCTTGAGGGTGAGTAAAACCTAGGCTAATTTTCATTTGTAAGTGAAGTACACCATAAAGTGATGCATTCCTCTTTAAGAAAAGAAAGACACAAAAATAAATAGACCGAACAATTTATTCTGAATTGGTATTTATCACTTACAGCATATGTGCGAGACAAAACAGCTTGCCAGGTAAAATACTGCTTGTAAGTGCTGGAGTAGGACTCGTTTCTCGAACCGTAGGCCTCTTAAAGTGTCTTTAATACTCCTCTCCCTCCTCTTCATCCTCCACAGACTCTGCACCAACCTCCTCATAATCTTTCTCCAATGCAGCAAGATCCTCTCTGGCCTCAGAGAACTCTCCCTCTTCCATTCCTTCACCAACATACCAGTGTACGAAAGCACGCTTGGCATACATCAAATCAAACTTGTGGTCCAGTCGGGCCCAGGCCTCGGCAATAGCCGTGGTGTTGCTCAGCATGCACACTGCTCTTTGTACCTTGGCCAAGTCTCCACCAGGAACCGCTGTAGGTGGCTGGTAATTAATGCCAACCTGTAGAGAAAGAGGACACATGGTTAACTTGACTGAAGTTTGAATTAAGTAAACTTAAATGTCTTGTCAATTTCTCCCACCTTGAATCCAGTTGGGCACCAGTCCACAAACTGGATGGAACGTTTGGTCTTAATGTTAGCAATAGCGGCATTGACATCTTTGGGCACGACATCACCACGATAAAGCATACAGCAGGCCATGTACTTCCCATGCCGGGGGTCACACTTCACCATCTGATTGGACGGCTCAAAGCAGGCGGTGGTGATCTCAGACACGGACAGCTGCTCATGGTAAGCCTTCTCAGCAGAGATGATGGGAGAGTATGTGACTAGGGGGAAGTGGATTCTGGGATATGGCACCAAATTGGTCTGGAACTCAGTGAGATCGACGTTCAGGGCCCCATCAAAGCGCAGGGAAGCGGTGATGGAGGACACGATCTGACCGATGAGACGGTTGAGGTTGGTGTAGCTGGGGCGCTCGATGTCAAGATTTCGGCGACAGATGTCATAGATTGCCTCGTTGTCTACCATGAAGGCACAGTCAGAGTGTTCCAGGGTGGTGTGGGTGGTTAGGATGGAGTTATAAGGCTCAACCACAGCAGTGGAGACCTGAGGAGCAGGATAGATGGCAAACTCGAGCTTGGACTTCTTGCCGTAGTCGACCGAGAGACGCTCCATCAGGAGGGACGTGAAACCGGAGCCAGTGCCTCCACCAAAACTGTGGAAAATCAGAAAACCCTGGAGACCAGTGCACTGGTCAGTCTAGATCAGGAAAGGTGGGGGGAGAAAGAAAGAAAAACAATGAGTAAATCAGATATACTTGTCTAAATTACATTTATGTAAAGGGATATGGACCGTTTACTTATTTACCCTCATGTTTTTCAAAACTGGTGTGACGTTTCCATTATATTTTGTGGAACAAAAGATACAGAAATGTCATTTTGTTTGATAAAAAACGAACAGTATAGAAAGTCAATAGTAACCAGAAGAAAGTTATACAGGTTTGGAAAAACATGAGGGTGACCATTTTCATAACAATCAATACCATACTAGTCATCAAGCAATATAATATTTATATATATTTTTAATTAGTATTCTTATATTTAACTGTGGAAGCTCATTTCCTCATTTTTTTTTTACATTCAGAATAGCCTTACCAACATCTTGTACTCATTAAAACCACTAATTTAGTAAGTTTAATGTAATCTTTAGCCAATCTCAATAAATATACAATTTTCATGTTATACAATATAATGTTGTGATACTCAAATGCACTTGCAGAAATTAAAGACTGAAATGTGTAATATTGGCATTAAGTTCCTTAGTTCTCAATTATAGTTCATACCAATTTGCGGACACGCTCCAGCACCATATCAATAATCTCCTTGCCGACAGTGTAATGGCCTCGGGCGTAATTATTTGCTGCATCTTCCTTCCCAGAGATGAGCTGCTCCGGATGAAACAGTTGCTTGTAGATCCCAGACCTTACCTCATCTGAAACATAAGACACAGGTCTTTTTGATATCCAGCTCTTTCATTTAATTATTTATTTTTAATCATAATACATGCCAACTTAAGCTTAACTATTTGCAGTCTGGATGTTGCCCAAAGTACACATACATTTCAAGATTTCAGGGGTAATAAAACTAGTTTACTACAAGATAGAATTTTTATGATGGTTGATCCCTTTCAATAACAATTTACCAATGACTGAAGGCTCCAGATCCACGAACACAGCTCGTGGCACATGCTTCCCAGAGCCAGTCTCACTGAAGAAAGTGTTGAAGGAGTCATCCCCACGACCAATGGTCTTATCACTCGGCATATTGCCATCAGGCTGGATGCCATGCTCTAGGCAATACAACTCCCAGCATGCATTTCCAATCTGTACTCCGGCCTGGCCCACATGGATGGAGATGCACTCACGCTACACAAAGAAAAATAAATCGGTTAAGTGCGTGTATCCAAAGCCATTACATAAGACTGCTTTTTTACAGGCAGTTTTACCAATTACAGGTAATTAAATAAAGGCTACAGTGTTAAAAATTTGAATAAAAGTTTGAGTCAATTAAATGTGGGATATTTACCTTGAACCTATTGAAGCTGAAACTCTAAAGTCCCAACTTCCTATCGCAGCTGAACTGGAAACTATAATTACAGTTCAATCACTAACTGGGTTTGGAAGGTGAGACTGAACAGAACTAGGGACCCCGGAGAACACCCGAGACAGATTCCTGTATTTTAGTGAACGCATAATTCCTTTAGTCTGATCTGAAGACCAAAGAATATCTAGTGAACATACTTGCCGAATCTCTTTAGATTTCATTACCAGTGTTGAACTGATAGTTCAGGAATGCTCCATAGGTGTGACTTTCTTCAGTGGAACACAAAATGAGATAAAGGACAGTTTCAGTCACCTTTCACTTTATTCATATGGAGAGGGAAAGGAGCTCTATTCATTGAAAGGTGACTTAAGCAGTCAATTCTTACAGATGTCTCATTTTTAGTGTTCCATGAAGGAAGGAAAAAGAACAAGTTTGGTACAAAATGTGGACAGAATTCTAATTGCAGTAAAGAAAAGAAAATTTTAGTGCATTTTCTCCCAGAAGAAACTCTGGGTTCTCACATGGACATTTAAATC
The DNA here is from genome assembly GCF_016745375.1 of Pimephales promelas. The sequence goes on from NW_024121099.1 coordinate 49,288,261, forward strand.
AGACCTTTCTGTTAAGATTACCACATCCCAATTTTCAACTTATTCATATATACAGGTTAACAGTAGAAAAATGACTGAGTGCGCGCACTCCGATCTCTCGCGCTTTAACGTAAAATGGTCGACAGGAAGGAGCCGTAACCTGAACTATTGCAAAACAGAGGAAGTAGAAAATAATTATGCACCAAACATCAAAGCAACGACACAAACAAGTAGCAGCATTTTAAAAGAACGATCGCTCCAAGAGTAGCTTTAGGGTCAAAAGTCTGAGTAAGTTGGGAGGGAAAAAAAAGTCAGGAGACTACCATCCCCCAGCCTCGCGCTTCCACCAGACCGCGCGCGTGAAAGGCCTCCGCAGTTTGGAGTCGAGGAATTTCTCATGCGCAGCCTAGGAGTTACATATCCCAATACGGTTTAATCGAACATTCCGATCGGAAAAGATTACATTCATTTTCAACGGTCGCATACATAACCACGTTTCCTCAATTGAGGCCAAGAAATATTTCACGTCTGAGTGAAGACACGGAAGAGAAACGACGCATGTAACGTAACGTTAATCGTTTTATAAAGTTAGTTGATAATGTGACAAAAATTACGTTAACGCTTGAGGCGTCATTGTCTTAAAGGGATTTTTCACTCAAATGAAGTCACCCTCATGATACTCCAAGCTTGTAACGATATAATTTTTTCTACTTGAGTGCTGACAGTTTAAGTCGCATCTTTCAAAACGTGAATGCAACGTTATGTTGTCAATCTGCCCAAATTCTCGTTTTGTGGTCCACGGAAGAGCCAAAGTCACGGTTTTAAAACACATTAGGTTATTATAATTCTCACATTTAAGTGAACTGCTCCTTGAACATGCTTCAAAGAGTCGGTTTAATAAAACACAAATTAAAAAAAAGAACATTTAGACTTTTTCCCTTGTTAAAGCTGTAAAATATTAATATTTTAGTGACTAGAATATCTCTTACCATTTTGACTTAGTCTTCGTCGACACAAGTGGTTTTAATTGAAAACTTTAACGTCTTTCGGTGGGAAAATCACCAAAAGTCTGTTATGAGCTCCGTTGAGTGCAGACCAGACGCGTTACGTGTCTCGGCCAACACAGCAATATGGGTCGAAAAGTCCGCGGTTCAGTCTATATACTCGCGTGCACGCTCACACCGCCCGCTGCAGCTCGCGATTGGTCAGCAGCACATCAACAGCCTCCTCGCCTTATGATTGGTGTAACTAAACACTCATTTTGGATTTAAAAATGTTACAACATTTTTTTTCTAACCGTGCTTGAGAACGAATAACAACAAGCCTTTTCATTTTCCTGATAACTCTGATAAGAAATTTGGTTATGGGAGAGCGGAATTATGAAAATGTTTCGTCTTTACGAGAAGTGGAGGTTTCCTTGGAAAGTTGGCAAATGTCCTCTGAGGTGCATAATCGATTTATTTTGTTCCGACAGCTTTTCTTTACAAACATTCTTTAGCATTATTAAACAGGGAAACTAATATAAAATAACAAATCTTTAAAATGCCTTTTAAGGTTTTTTTATGAACAAAATTAAGGTTCTGTGCCTTTTAGTCCATGCGTATCAGCTCTGGTGTGTCAGCTCTTTTATGCTACGTACTCATAAAAGCTAGCTAACCAACTTTTATCAGATAAACATGTTTAAAGTTTATACAGTCTTGCTCATGTAGCAGTTAGCCACTATAAAAACTTTAGTCCAATCAAATCTCTAGAATCAGCACATCCCCCTTCCAAATGCCACCTGTAACTAACAAGTATGACCATCAAGTAGAGACAGAAATATCATAATTAGACTTCTGAGCACATGAATGTCTAAGCAGTTTTATTTACAAGTGGGAAACTCGGAATTCTAGATGATACTCGAGTTGAGACGTTGGAAAGGAGCATGTCGATTTAAAACATTGATCTATAATATATAACAAAATATACAGATAAGTGAGCTGGAACCAAGCCCTTTTTTCTTTTTTTTTTTTTTTTAAAAAAGTTAATCACTCAACTTTCAAGGGTTGCATTTTAAAACAAAACCATGTGTAAATATGTGATAAAATCTAAAATTTTTAATTCAGATGTAGTTGTTTGGGTTTATTGTTCAGCATAATTCTTTCATGGCTACTTCCGTGTTGTTCCGACTTGAACGCATGACTTCATAACCAACATACGAGGTTTGAGTTTCCCAGGTGTACTTGAAGGCAGCATTTAATACATTTCGTCTCAACTTCGTGTTTCAGTAGGAAGTGCGTCAGCACAATAAAGAAAACTGCAAATCTAACAATTTCAATGGGTCTATAAATGTTTCATGAAATAATAGCCAATTCACCAGACAATAATTCAAATATTTTTGTCATTTTGACAGAGGGAGTGCAGCTACCTAGGCAAAATTCAGCAAGCATGGACCAGTCAGTGGAACTTGAGATTGATTTCTAGCTTCTTCTATTTTAAAATGATCTTGCAGATAAGCTGACGATGTGAAACGGTCGTACGGGCTTAAGTTTTGTTACATGATAAACAGACTTTTCCTTTATTGTCTTTATCATGGAATCACACTATTAAAACAGCATACCACATCAATGATATACTGCTGAACATCCACCATGCACGTCATCCTTCATTCATATTAATAGGTCAGTTTTCAGAATTTAACAAGACACTTTTCACTGAGAGAGAGCACAGCTAAATTCACTCATGCATTCAGATTCACACTCAAAACACCAGCACACTGGCTTTATGATATCTCGCTGATGGTTCTGTACATGACAGAAAAATCCCTGGTGCATCAGGCACATTGATAAAGGGTCGAGTCGATTAGAAAAGCCCCAGCAACCAGAGATAATGATGACGATGTCATAACGGACGTTACAGACAGGATCAAAACAGATTACGCAAAGCACCTCTGCTGTCGCATCCTGATGACAATATTCTCTCCTTCAGGAAGGATTCAGTCACTTGGGCAGTAAGGCATACACATACTTGTCTCTTCTCTGAGACATTTTGACACCAGTAGATTTTTATATTGCACTTTAAAAGGACTCAACTGAGTGAATCTCACAAGTAATCAAAGATCACAGAGTTCTGCATGAAGAGAACAAAAATGTGAAACACACATGTTCACTGCATCATAAAGTTAGTGTTTTTCTCCCTCATTAAAAGAAAACAAGGACTGAGATCTCAGATGGCAAAAAAAAACGTAAACCCAAAAAGAGGAAAGTGTCATAAAAAGGCTGGTAATGTCATCTGATGCTTCACTGAGCGGTGGAGCACAGATTCCAGCATCCAGAAGTCATTATAAAGCGCCTCTATGGCGGAATAGTTTCTCTTCTCATTTTTCTCTAAGAACACAAACTCCTGCATCACAGCGTTGTGTTGCCATTGAAGTCACCACTTCCCAGCTGTCAATCACAGGGTCATAACATTCAATGCTGCTGAGAAGCGAGTTCCCATCATATCTGCAGAAAGAACATAGATGCAATATCAAAGCAAATGATTAAGACATACATTTATTTTAACAACAGCACAAACACATTTGGGAAAGGTTCAATGTAATATATTGACATATTACCCTGCAATGGCATAGAGACGGCCCCTCAGGACTGTGGCTCCTACGTAGCAGCGTGGCGTGCTCATATTGGCCACAGTGGTCCAATAGTCTGTCCGGATGTTGTACACTTCTACGGAAGACAGGTGGGCAGTGCCATCAAACCCTCCGACAACATAAATGTGATCGTTCAGCAAAGCAACACCAGCCCCTGTAACATAAATAAAACCAGTCACTGTATATAGCAGACAGTAGTCTTCAGTGGGGGTTTGCCAATAATTGTTGAGAAAAAAAAAATGCAGAAATAGAAATTATTCTATTCACAAATATTTTTAGGATCTGTTGTAGAATATTTAAAAAAAAATATATATATATATATTTAATGTGTTAAAAGGAGACTGCGAGTGTACCTGAGCGTTTGTTGGCCATGGGAGTGACGCTGGTCCAGTGTCCCGTGTGAGGGTCATACCGCTCTACAGAATTCAGGATGTTCAGACCATCATAACCACCTGAAGCCACAACAACATCAGGTTTACCAAGTCTGAAAATCTGCATGTCTATCTGAACATGTCTGTGCAAAGCCTTTTGAGTTTCTGCCATTATCGATGCTAGTTAGGAGCAACTGTATTCCGGATTTCTCAGCTCAAGAAAACTAGAAAAAAAAAAAAAAACATCCCGATGTCCAGTCATATTCATTTACCTTCAAAAACTAATAAAACACTACCTAAACAGTAAATGAGGCCGCTGGCTACAACAAGTCCAGCTCCTTCTCTGGCAGTCTGCATATCTCCCAACATGCTCCACTGGTCAATATTGGGGTCATAACGCTCCATGCTGGTGTGACGTCGACTACCATCGAATCCACCCGCAACATAGATCATATCTGTGAAAGAAAAAAAAACACATCAGTCTAAGCTGACTAGTTAAAACAAAAAAACCTTTCAGATCGACACAATGCTGGTTTGCTCAACTGACTTGCAAAAGAAAAGCGCTTCAGGTGATGTAGCCTAAAAAAAGAAAATCATCCTGCTCTACATCCACGGAACTCACACAATTCAAACTCACTGAACTTGTTTGGTTGGCAGATTTTGTTTCAGTCTTATGTGAACTGTACTGCTTCATTCAATGCTTGTGTACTTGTAAATCTTTATAAACACAACCCACCTTGACCCAGGATCCAAAAGAAACCACTAGAACTCTACGAATGTGTAAGAACAAGCGTAATTTCCCAATAGAGTACCGAAGTTACAATGTCACTTTGTAGGCCAAAACGCAGAAGTGAGTTAGCATTTTAGCACTTCCGGCTCCCTCCCCCAAAAGTCTATGGGTTTTTTGAACGGGTTTTTGCTAAATCGCCTGAAATAAGGTCTGTGGTGAACAAAGCCTTTAAATATTTTCACGTTTTGAACTATGAAATAACACACACCAGTTATAACCTCCTTGTGATTTTTTTAAACTTTATTGTGTCTGCTTGTGTTTTTTAAAAACTTTATAGAGGCTTCAAAATGTATAAATTTTTGATTAAAAGGATAGTTCACCCCAAAATTAAAATTCTGTCAGTATTTACTCACCCTCATGTTGTTCCATCCCCGTAAGACCCTCGAAATACAAATTAAGATATTTTTGATTAAATCTGAGAGCTGGATCACTCCTCCATAGTCTTCTAAGGGATTGAAACTTGCCAGCCACGAAAAGTTACTAAAGACATCGTTAAAATAGTCCAAGTGACAACAGTGACTCAATCTTAAGTTCATCAAGCGACAAGAATACTTTTTGAGCGCAAAAACAAACAAAAATAACGACTTGTTTTCAACTATTCATTTCCTTCTCTGTGGGCCTCTAGTCAGTTAACGTAGTGTGATAGCATAGATCTACGTCACACATAGGCTCACTATTGGCCAACGCTGGTCATGTGTGTGATGTGTTTGACGTACAACAACAGAAGCTTGCGCTGTTACATAAGTGAACTCACTCGAAGCCCACAGTCTTTCATAACTTTTCTGGGAACAAGTTTCAATCACTTAAGTGATCCAGCTCTCAGATTTAATAAAAAATATCTTAATTTGTATTCCGAAGATGAACTAAGGTCTTACAGGGTTGGAACAACATAAGGGTGAGTAAAAACTGACAGAATTTTCATTTTTGGGTGAACTAACCCTTTAACTTGTAAAGATTATCTTGATAGACAAAACGTGTAAGGGTCACAACTCTTTATTGAACACAGATCTTATTTTTTTCGATTTTCCAAAAGTCTATGGGGAAAATGCATAGCTTTTCGATCGAGGGAACCCATGCGCTGCTAGCTTACGAGTTGTCCTACAAAGTGACGTCACAATTTCGGCACTCTAAATAGAATAGGTACCTCCGAGGGTTGTAGCTCCTGCAAGACCTCTGCGTACATTCATTGTGGCGACAGAGTACCAGACTCCATCTTCATCTGCTGTGTAGTCCAAACACTCAACCGAACTTAACCGCGATCGGCCGTCATACCCACCGATAACGTAAACACGATCATTCAGGGCGACAGTAGCAACATAGCGTCGCTTCCTTGCAATGTTCTGGAACACAAAAGATGTTTTGAGATAATTTCTTATCGGTACTTCCTCTTCTAAACAGACATGATGTTTGCCTCAGCGGCCGTTTTGTCCACTGACACTGGGGAAATGTTTTATCAATGTAAAACATAACTCACAGGAAGAAAGCTCCACTCTCGGGTCTTGGGATCATACTTCTCAACAACGTCTATGGGTGATTGCTGGCTGCCAAATCCACCGATTACCAACAGAACCTCTTTGGCACCTAAAACCCATTCCAGTGTCAGAAAGTAGTTGTACGTGGCTTCATAAGAAAATCACAAACATGTTAAGACATGCCAAACTGATTTAGCGAAAGAGTGAAATGACATAATGAATGATATATTTAGAGGATTAATTAGACTGAAGGATTTCAGGCCTAAATACTGAAAACACACAGAGGCATCAGACCGAGTCTCGCTTGGGTTCGAGGACTCTGCATCTCGCTGCGTAACTCTGGCCGGAGGTGAAACTTCTTTGCTTCGTCCACCAAATCTCGACATGGCAGACTGCAGCGTATCAATGGCTGAAACAGATACAAACACTCAACACAAAAGTACAAATATCATGCAGTAACGCACACAAAATAAAAACACAGGTGGGGACATTGACCCCATGAACATCAAGATCTTTGTAACTGCAGCATCCTTTACATTCATACAGGCAGCGTGTATTTGGCAGAAGCTAACCTCTATGTCAATGACATCAGTGATGTATCGTGGCGTTAGCAGCGGCATGCGCACATACTCCAGTAGATCAGACAGGTACGGCTCTCTTTCTTTTCTGTTGTGCTTCACCCAGTTCAGAACTGCCTCGAATACAGGCTCTTCTGAGTCAACCTACACATGTACAATAACATTCAGATTGTTGAGAAACAAATTTTACTTGTCGCTTCTACCGCACAATGCTATAAATTTAAGTCCAAACGTTGTAATTACACCTTCAGAATTAATGGACCGTGGTGAGAGACAAGAATTCAACAACACAAAGGTATGTGTTTTTGTATGAGAGTCCATGTGTGCATAAAACAAGACAAAAAAGGGGCGTTACAGGTCTGCATTTGCGTATTTACTTAAAGTCTGAATTTTGCTGAAAGTCTCAAAAACACAAAAGAAAGATTTCAAATTTGCAGAGAAATGTGGGACTCCGAAGCAGCCTGAACTGGTTCCACCGTTCCTACGTGCAAAGTTTGCAGACTAATATGTAGCTATGTAAACAAACGAGTATAATATAGGAGTATACAACTTTCAATGACCAAGCAGTGTCATATTTACAAGATGAACTTAAAATTATCTCTATTAATTATCTCTAAATATCTCTATGAGTTAGCGGAAATCAAGTCTTTAGTGAATGGTAAAGAATGATTTTGCAAGTTTAATTTTACAGGCTGAATTTTAATTATTTTAATTTAAAGGGGTGATGTATGGAACAGCTGATAGACAACAATGGTAAATTTAATCGCTCAACTTTCATGTTTTGCTTAATGTAACACATTTAGATACCATGTATAAATAAGTTATAGAAATGATTATTCAGATGTAGTCATTGTTTTCTGTTTTACAATATAATTGATTTGTTTCGTTTAGACTACTTTCGCCCATGTTATGTTTCTGACTTGAATCTGTGGCACTGTCGCAATAATGCTGCGTTCACGTGCTATGGAAAATAGGATATTTTCCACTTGTGAACTGGTATTTACCAGTGTGTTGCCTTCAAGTGCTTTTGTTGTCGTAATGTGGTAAAAAGATGGAGATCCAGATCTGTTATTTAGTTAAAACTGTTTTAGATTGCTCGAGTCATCTGCAACACCAAGAAAATGATTTATCAAAACTCAAAAGGTAAATAATATGCTGTATATTTTCTAGATCATGAATAGTATATATATTTTTTTACCATTCACGACTCTCGCGGTGCTCTCCGCCATTTTGAAATGGTCAAAGGTTATCTCATCTCGGCAACTCGTCCATCAAAATATTCTACGAGTTGCCCAGTGGTAAATACCACATGAGGGGGTGTTCATGTGCATTTTCCACGTTGGCTTTTGGTATTTATCATAATTACCATAGCACATGAACGCAGCATAAGTCAAAGGTAAGGAGTTTCCCAGGTGCACTTGAAGGCAGGGACTCATTCAGAGTGAAAGAGAGCAGACAATCTCACCTGGATCTCATCACACTTGATGAGTTTTTCCACTTCACTCTGACTGAGCAGCATAAACTCTTCCTGTTGCACCACCTCAGCAAAATGCTTTTGTGAGAACAGTTCAGCAGCCTGCATCAAGTCCAGACAGTTGTGTGTTTCTGCAAAGTCTCTGATTCCCAGGCAGTTTGATGGATCCAACTGACTATTAAGAAAATCACAGCAAGCCCTTTTCACACCTGTTAAAGGACACACACACATACACACAAAATAACATCAGACTGGTTTATTTGTGCATTACAGCAGAATAACATCCACTCAACAGGAAAACTGAATAAATACATCAAGCAGATATAAATATTGATATGGATTAGTAGAGACGACAGAAAATATTGTAGCATTTCTGCTATAACTGCCATGTCAGGACACCAATGGAGTGTATTTTAATTCAACGAACAGACCGCTCCAGTTAAGACCACAGGGATTTTTTTCCCGCGTATTATGGCTTCAGTTGAATTTGTTGCAGACAAACCTGCTTTGATTTCTTTCATTTCTTGTTATCGGCAATTGGTGTGTTGGGAAACAGGTTTTCGTCTCTAATGCAGATCGCCTGAGGGATCTGGCAAGTTATACTGCTCTCGATGGCGATTTCCAATTCCTTCTGCTCAAAGTAACCCAGAAGCCCAATGCTGCCACCATCATTTCTGACAGCAGGGAGTGTCAGGAGCAGGTGTTACTTGAGTGTTAAGCTACATTTTTTTTGTGCCAAACATTAACGTTTCAATATCAGGACAAAAAGCTCAACCTTCAAAAGCTTTTAGGTTTTGTCACAGTCAAACTAGAAGATGTTTCTGAAAAAGATTGATTTCAATAATTTAGTTTGAATAGATTTTTTTGGATGCCTGAACAGTTTTCCCCTTATTTCAGACAATGCACAATTGCGGTGTAGTTTTGACTGTTCTCCTGCATGTTCTCCTTTGTGATTTGCTTATCTTTGACTCGAGCATGTTTGACTACACATGACACAACGGGAAATCTGTTTCATATAAGAGCTGTTCTTTTAAAATAACCATTCATTAAAGGAATACTCCACTTTTTTGGAAGTAGGCTCATTTTACAACTCCCCCAGAGTTAAACAGTTGGGTTTTATCATTTTCGAATCCACTCAGCTGATTTTCTGATATTTAGAAGAATATCAGTAACCAGACAGTTTCTGGTTTCATTGACTTCCATAGTAGGAATATACTATGGAATTCAATGAAACCAGAAACTGTCTGGTCACTGATATTCTTCTAAAAATCAGAAAATCGGCTGAATGGATTCAAAAAACGGTAAAACTCGACTGTTTAACTCTGGGGAGTTGTAAACTGAGCCTATTTCCAATAAAGTGGAGTATCCCTTTAAAAAATCCTAAAAAAAAACAATTATTGAAGTACCACAATTGTTTTCATCATTGATAATAAGAATAAATATTTCTTCAGCACAACCGTCGAGTTTAAATCCAGGTCAACATGACAGCTGATTGGTTTGCATTCTCTTAAAGGTGCAGTAAGCGCTTTCTACCCTTCCATCCCAAAAAACCACCACAGTTTTCATGAACAGCTTCCTACATAACACGATAGTCCAAATTACTAATATATTACATCGGTGACAAGATCAAGGAGTTATAGCGATCAGTAAAATGGGAACCAAAAGAAAAAACATATTAGGAGTGTTATCTCACTTTTCAGACACACTTTACATAATGCTTGAAATGGACGGTGGAGGAGGTTTAGACATACCAGGATTATAAGAAAAATGCAGATGAACATACAAACAAAGATGACACACACAAGTATATTCAAGCAATAGACAGCATATCTTAGTTCTTTGAAACACAGCAAAACCATTGTTTACTCGCGTATTGAGAAGAAATAAAGCAACCTCGGCATCTGTTTTCAGGCCTACCCGCTCCTTAAGGTCTCTCCAGTGCTGGACAGCTGCTCCAATATTAACATGGGTCCTACCTCTTGCCTGATTATAACCCAAGTTATATTCCCCTGGCTCAGTGACTCCTCATCATCCTCTTTTGTATATTATCTGCCATCTTTCTCTTTTGTGTTTTCTCTGCCATCTCACTATTTCTATAATCGTTCTGCTAATGTCTGTGCAGTGAGAACTCTCTCCTCCTCCATCATCATGTCCATAAGGCCCTTACTGCTGATTGACAAGTGCGTTTTGGTGTTCGGTCTGATCCACTTTCAGCAGCGTTTTTCAAAAATTACTTACTGCACCTTTAAGATACATCTGTTAATGTTTGATAAAAATGGCCATACGTCCCCTTTGTTTTTCTTTTGTGGAGAGTGAAGACAGACACAGATTGAATACACTTCTTAAAGATCAATCAAATTCTTCTCTAATCTCCATTTCCAGCAGCAGAGCTGTAATAGCAGGTCTCTGGCAATAATTGCCGCCCTGATTTCATGCAGGTTTGTACTTGTGTTTGTCTCCTTCATAATTAGAGTCTCAGTGACTCCTTATCATGCTCAGATCTCAGCAAGCACGCGGTGTTCATTACCTCATAACAGAAAAAAAAAAATCAAAACATGCTGATTTTTTTTTTTTTTTTTACATATCACATGTAAATAAAGGGAATGCGCGTGACATCACCGTCGACCGGAGTGCCTGCAGTTACTTACAGCGAGTGGCAAAAAGACTCAGCGGCTGTATTTGTTTTCAGCGTGGACGTGGTTTTAGGGCTGGACGATATGATGATATATAGTCTATATATAGCACTGATAAGTGATCACCCGGATTTAGACCTACCTATATTGTATTTATATAAAGCGTTCACAGGCAAATTTGCTTTATGTTTAGGTCTATATTGCTTTTATTTCCCCGGTGTCGAAATCAGGCAAACATAAATGTCAGGCAACACGATTCCTGGCTGCATGTCAATATCCAAGGATCACTGGATCTTTAGTAAGTTGTAAGGAACACTATTATATTGAGTCCAACATTTAGTTTAAATTGATAAAATAGTTCGTTTTATTCGCATTTTCGCAGTTTCCCCAATTAAATCCAGTCACGTAGCAGATCTTTTGCCACTCAGTCAGGCTGAGGGGGGTTGTTCCGGCGGGAAAGTGACGTCAATGCATTCCCTCTATATACATAAAAGGTTAAAAAAAAAGATTATAATGTGCTTTATTCAGATGTGCTGATCTTGTTTTTTACTTGTTTTTCAGCGCATATAAAAATTGATAAACGTTATAAATGCAATCAACTCTAAAATCTGAAATGGGTTTGTTAATGTTAGAATCCAATCACAAAGAAACAGCAATGTGAGTGGGGCTGGTTTGTGTGTTTGTACCTTTAAGCTGCAGGAGACAGGCGGCGGGCAGCAGCTCTTGAACATTTTCTACAGTAACCAGCACCGTCTCTGTGTAAACAAAATCCAGCAGGATCTCCATGGTGGACGCTGTGAGGCCCTGAATGTCCACAAAGGACTTCCCTTTTTCAGCAAGCTATGGAGTAACAGAAAAATAGACTGATATTTAAAAAAAAAAAATACATATATTACATTCACATTTAAATCACAATTTAGACTATAGATTAAACATGATGCAAGCTTGGATTTATTCATACTTGGGGTAAAAGCTGTCACACGTTTTCCCTAGTCTTGGCAAAAAACTGAACAATAAGAAATAAGCCAGCTTTCTGAAACCAGCATTTCAGATTGCAAGTACAAAATAAAAGCTACAGCGAGAACAAATGACTGAATTCCTATCACCACAGCTATAATATTATCATTATAGAGTGGTTTTGAGGCTCTCTGTGATGGTACCACGAGCCGTCGCTCATTGACCGATTGTAGGCTTCTGGTAGGAATGTAGACTTGTGGTAGTGATTTGAAGTAGGAGGGAGCTCAGCCTCCAGGGAGCTGAGCCTTCCATTTTTGTAGGCAAAAACCGGAATTGAGTTAGCATTTTTACACTTCCTGTTCCATTGTCCTGAAGTCAATGGGTTTTTTGAATGGGTTTTTGGAGAAATGCCTGAAATAAGGTATTTGGTGAACACATGCTCAAAATATTTTCACATTTTATTCTACAACTTTAAACTTGACTTTTACGTGTTTTAAAAAAAGGTGGTTGCTAACAAGTGGCTGAATGGAACTACAGAGGCTGTTGTCAGACGAACAGGTAACCTCATCTACTCACTAGTCCACTTTTACAGCCTCGTTGTGTTTAAATTTAAACTATTTTAACTCAAACTTTCAGGGATTTGTTTTTTCTAAATTAAGACTGAAAGAGGAAGCCTAATAGTGGTGACGTTAAAGTCATGAGACCTTGGTGTAGTTTGTTTATAGTCTACATTTAGATTTTGACTTCTGATGGTTGTATTTAGGCTTCAAAATTCATAAATGTGATGTTCATTTGTGAAGATTATCATGATGAAAAAAATGTGTAAGAATCATACAATTTTTGTTGGAGCTTAAGTTCTGCAATAAATCTACAGCCAATGGAAAAATCTTAAGGTTTACTTCCAGGCTGGGCAACAAAAAACAGCATTACTGCAGCACTCTATTACAGACCACTAGTACTATTATATTTCCATTATATATCCCTATATTGTGCAATATAAATAGTTTTCTTACATTCTATAACATTATCATCAATTAGTTTGCATCCAGCTTGAATGCATGTGTCGTGTTCACTCTAGTAACACTGAACCAGCTTCAACATATCTGAGAATATTAAGAGACCACCTGCACCTCCTAATGTGAAGGAGCAGAATTGCACCAACGTGACTTTTGTTGTTGTTGTTCGTTTTACATGTGCAATTTTATTGATATGGATTAGTAGAGACGACAGGAAATTTTGTAGCATTTCTGCTAGCTGCCATGTCAGGACCCCAATGGAGGGTATTTTAATTCAATGAACAGACCGCTCCAGATTTTTGTAACATGAGTGATGAGTGTGAATCTAGAGGGTGTTCGTTACCTCACTGGTGAACATGGCACAGAAATAATCACTGCAAGCAGCCAACACAATGCGGTGGGCCGGGAAATCTGTGCCCTCCACCCTCAGAGTGATGTCACACAGCGTGTTGCTCTTTCTTAGGGCGTTCATGGCATTCAAAATGGACTTGGCGTGCGAATTGGTCATGATGTCCTTGGGCGCCATGACGACAGGGGGTGGGGTGGAGTGACAAAGCCTCAGGCACTGCAGGATGATGATTTCTGCAGGACACACCAATCAGTGACCACTCAAAAACAACACAGCTGATCCCATATACACACATTATTCAAACTCATACTTTCTTTCTTATGTGGCACATAAAGGAAGATATTTTGAACAATTCTGGTAACCAAACAGTTTTGGTTTCCACTAACTTTCATTGGGAACTTACAAAACTGTTTGATTTCCAACTATCTTCAAAATATCTTAGTTCAATAAAAATAGAATAAAGTTTCGAAAGACAGGGGTTTGGAAAGATATGAGGGTGAGTAAACGATGAAAGCATTATAATTATTGGATAGCCTCATACCATTTGTGTCAATTTTTGTATATGCTGCCTTCACGTGCTATCGGAAAATTCCTACTTTCCACTTCTGAAGTCGTGATTACGAGCTCGTCACATTCAAATTTTGACTTGAGTGGGCGTTCATGTCCATTTTTTTTTAACAAGGAAACTAGTATTTAGTATTTTCCCATAAAACGTGAAGGCTGTATATTGAAATTTGTTGAGAAAGTTCGATTTAAAAAGGATGAACTTTAACCAAAAAGATCAGTGTCTAAATAGAAGCAGTCTCAATGAAACGGATCACTACGCATCCTTTAGATAGTTACATTAATCATTTCAGCAGCATCTTAAAAAGAAAGGGACATTCTGAAACATAACGATACAACCATGTAAATATATAAACAATGAAATATTGTAGAAAATCTAGCTGTAGGCTGAGGGACATTACGCCTGTTTTACAACAGACGGGAAACAGGAATCTGTTCTTCGTATTTAATATTTTCCTCGTAAAATTCATCTGAAAGTGTTGGTGTAAATCAGGTGAGAGTTTAAGTTTCACTGAGGTGATATGAGGCTACATGCTAAGGCTAACCAAAAACGGATGCTAACCCACACATAAACATCTTTAAGTGAACTCACAGCGTACAGCTGATCCACAGCAGAACAGATACAGAACGGATTGGATGACAGCACACGGCAGTTTATTTGGACATCTGCTGGCACCCCTAACAGGGAGACCCTCGCAGGTGAGAATTGAATCTATTTTACTCAGATTTTACTCCAGCAATGAGAAGAACTCTCACTGCTCACGTGTGCGCGCATCCCCAGCAAAACACTGCGACGTCACCAGCGCGCGTGCGCTTTCAGAGGCTGTGCGCACTAAAATTTGTGCTCGCGCGTTTCGTAATAATAATGCCATCTCAAATCGCTACACATTGTGACCTTCATTTGATAACAAAAAACAACATAATTTTATAATAAAACGCTATAAATTGCAGTTTGGGCTACAAACTGAAAAGCTCTCAGTATGTAATAATTTTAAGTGAAAAGTTGTCATTAAATATTTTGACAAACAGACTATTTTGCTATAAGATGGCTAATGGTGATTTTTAGTTCAAGTTGGACTTAAATGACAGTGGTGCTAGTTTTGGGTAAGTATTTTCATTAATAAAATAGGAAATAGATTACAATAGAAAATCAAATTTATACTTTTAGTGATGTTATTGTTAAATAAAACTATTACAAATGTTTTTTTGTAATTGAAATTAAGCTGAAATAAAATAAAATATAACTATTAGAACAAAAACATAAAAACAAATTAGAAATGTTGCATTGGCAATGAACTAAAATTACCTGAAATTTAAATGACTAAATTAAAAAAAATGATGCAGAAAAGACTAATGAAAGCTATAAAGAAAAAAAAAAAAACTAATCAAAATTCCCGCTCAAAATGCCCAGACACATGCCTTTGGTGTGAGAGACCCAAGTTCGAATCCACTGAGACACCAATGTGTCCCTGAGCAAGATACTTAACCCTTAGTTGCTCCAGAGGCGTGCAACCTCTGACATATAATTGTAAGTCGCTTTGAATAAAAGCATCAGCTAAATGAATAAATGTAAAATTTAAAATGGCAAAAGCACATAACAATATTACTAAAACTAAAATTAAAGTATAAAAAAGCTATTCAAAATATTAATAAATAGTATATCATTCAACCACAAACCTACTTTAAAAAGTCATGTGTGTATAACACAAAATCCTCTTTCAAATGCCAAAAGGACAGCATACTTAAAAAAAAAAAAGATTATTAATGATCAAAGCAAGCAATTATTGGTGTTTCATCTTTATTATTCTCTTTTTGTATCTTGATTTCTATGATTTCCAAAACCAAACAAGTATTTTGGACTGAAACGCTGATTCACTCAAACAAAAGTTAAATTGCATGTGTCCCAATGTGAATCCCATTGCTGAAGCTCTGGGTCATTTCAGGTCAAAAGTTAATAAATGATCATGCAAACATGTTTGAGGAAACCAAGAACTAAGCATATTCATGTGTGCGTCTTCCCTAAATTTCTTACAAAGTACAGAACCACGAATCAGTAAAACAAACGTTAGATGAAAAACCACTCAGTAGATCAGAAAATTGTCCGAAAAGAAGTGTTGAAGGAGGTAGTGTCTCTGAAGACCTCTGTAATGTTTTATGACTCAATCCAGTGATTTACATTAAATTATGTGCTGTACTGAAACAGTAAAGAACAATATAAACACAAGACTACCTCATTTATCAATAATTATAAGTATCTTAACAAATAAAAATCTTATTTCAATATACTGCATGTTAAAATTCCTCAGAGATAATACAAATCTTTAAATCATTATTATGTCGGGTCCAGGTTCATTGTGACGTGAGCAGGCACCGACCAAAGTTCAAGCGATTATTTATTTATTTATTTTTTTTTACAGCAGAGTGTCATCTGTACAGCCTCCTTCCAGACCATAGCGGAATTCCTGCAGGTTTGAGATTCCATAAAAATGGACAAATGCCGCTGCGACAACCAGGACATGGAATATCTGATGAGACTGAAACTGATAAAGTAAAACAGATCGAGACCATGAGTATACTTGCATGAACATTAGCTATTAGGCTTCTCTACAATACTACAACAAAAATTCCCTTGAGTCTTACCCAGATGTCACATCTTCCAGGAAAGTAGCGTTCTGGTATCCGTGCTGCATACAGTCCTGCTCCACTGACATACATGGCACCCATCAGATAGAACCAGCCCATCTGACCCACTGTCGTTGCCTTTACAAAACCCTCTGTGATGGTAAAGTGCATTGTGGGAATGAGCCCACTCAGACCGAGGCCCAGGAAAACACCTGAAGATGGGGAAATGTTTTATCAAACAACTCAAATCAATCATAAAGGTGGACTATTTTTGAGGAACAGGTGAGCGTGTTACCTGCACGTGTGCACCGGTGACGAGGGGTGGCGAATCGGTCAACCTGGGCAACTATGATGGCAGCGACGCCCAGCACACATACCACAGATAGATAGATTAGCCGTGGCTGAGGAGAGCAGTAAAACGAGTAGTACAGCCACGGAACGAATGAGCCCATAATCAACAAAGCGATACCGGAGTAATCCAACCTAAGGGCGTCAAAAATTACACTGCAGTTACTGAAGGTGATGCATACACATAATATGTCTACACACATAGAACATAAGAACCGGTGTCACTTACTTGGAGAAAGTTCTGGAGACCTTTTCAGAGTGGCAGTAGACGGTGTGAAAAAGCCATGAGAAGCACAAACAAAGCACTGCACCCAGGAAGAACATCCCCAAAACCACCTTCTCCTGCACGGGCGCCATGAATGACACATTCGGCCGCAGCATTGTTAAAGTGCCCAAGCACAGGAACAGAATTAGGCCTGTAGGGAGGCATTGTGATAGAATTAATTAGACTCCAAAATGACTCACCAGCAACATAATTACAGGTTTGACTGACATTAAATATCAATGTGGTGTATGTGTTTTTCTGTCATCCTCAGGGCAATGATTCACACATATCAGATTGTCACATTACAAATATCATAAAATGTATCTTCTAAGTTCCAGATGTTGTGGAAAGTCCTTCTTAAAAGGCCACTGGGGTAATAAGAGATGCACAAGTGTTCAAGTTTGTGGTCAGTAAGATTTTTTTTTTTCCAGCAAGAACACATTAAATTGATCAGAAATGACAGTAAAGACTTTTATTATATTACAAAAATGTTATATTACAAATAAGAACTTTCTATTCTTAAAAATGCCCTGAAATTAATTAAATGTCAAATGAATACAAATGTTGCATGAGCAGCATATCAGCATAGTAAAGTTATTTCTGAAGGATCATGTAACACTAAGGACTGGAGTAATGATGCTAAAAATTCAATTTTGCCATCAGATTAATTTTATACATATTTATAATTTGTACAATGTTTTAAAAAAACATTTTATAATATTGTTGTTTTTACTGTAATTTGATAGAATAAATTCAGTCTTGGTGAGAGCATTAAAGGGATAGTTCACTTTGAAATTAATTTTCCACAGTATTTTCAATTTTGATATTTTTAGGTCAAACTATTGATGTCTGTCAGTCATATAATGGAGGTCTATGGGGTCCACCTTAAAAAGCATGCACAGAGAAGTCCAAATTAAACATGATTTAATGACTTGTAAATGTAAATGTAAACCGCTCGTTTCGTGTCTTAGGCCATCAATGTGTACTTACATTTACGAGTCATTAAATCATGTTTAATTTGGACTTCTCTCCCCATAGACCTCCATTATATGACTGACAGACAAGAACGGTTTGACCTAAAAATATCAAAATTAAAAATACTGTGGAAACAAAGACACCAACATTTTGGATGCCCTTGAGGTAAGCTAAAGCATATCAAAAATGTATTTCAAAGTGAACTATCCCTTTAAGAGACTTATTTCAAAACATATAAAAAATCTTATTGACCCCAAACTTTTGAACATTAGAATGTAAATAATTCCTCAGCAAAATAGTTTTATAACAGAAAGAAAAAGACAATTTGGTGGTGGTTGCTTGACATGTCTGTGAGTTTGATTAAAATCTCTTTTCAAGAGATGATTGTTATGTTTGTTGCCTTGCTTTTGGCTTGCTCAGTTGGGGACATTTAATATTCAACAATATTATTGATCTGTGTTGTATTATTTTCATGTTACCACTGTGAAGCTGCTTTGATACAATCTGTATTGTAAAAAGCGCTATATAAATAAATGTGACTTGACTTGACTTATGTTTTCCGTTTTTTTTTCATTATTATGTCACAATGTCAAATATCATAAGTACAGACCCAACAGGTGTGTCCAGATATTTCCAGTTTCTGTGTGAATCCTAAAGATGCTCCCAAAACAGGCACGGAAGGACGGCATGGGTGGGCGGTGTCCATGCAGCAGGTAATCATTGTCCTTCAGCCAATCGGGGAGGAGATGGTATGGAATTACTCGCCAACGTCCTTCCCATACCTAGTAATGGTAAGAGTTTACTTTAATACAAACATCTCATACAGGAAATAGGCCACATTTACATTACAATCACAAAAGTAACGCTTTTGGGACATTTAAAGATGAACATCACCTTGTGTACAAACTCCTCCATTTTCTCCATGGCATGGTGCGCCTGCATGGGCAGTGTAACCACCCGCAAACTTTCTTCTTCCTCTTCATCCTCATCAGGAAACGCAGATGCACTCTAAAACAAAACAATCATGCTTTTAGTTAAATGTAGGTGTTGTTGCCTCGTTCTATCTATTAAATGTACACTACTGTTCAAAAGTCTGAGGTCAGTACGATTTGTTTTTGAAAGTCTCTTATGCTCAGTGAGATATTATAAAATACGATTATAA
This sequence comes from Pimephales promelas, assembly GCF_016745375.1. The sequence goes on from NW_024121099.1 coordinate 49,307,444, forward strand.
ATTGTAATAAAATAACATGTAATTTATTCCGGTGAAGGCAAAGCTGAATTTTGAGATTCTTTGATAAATAGAAAGCAGAAAACCACAGCATTTATTTGAAATAGAAATCTTAACATTAAAATGTCACTTTTGATCGATTTAAAGGGGCAATGAACTGAGAATTCAAATGTTCCTTGAGCTTTTGACATCTAAGAGGTCATCATACGGTGGTGTGCCGTATATATTGAATCTGACAGGAATTGTGCAACACACAGACTCTGGGTCGAATCATTCCGGTTGCCATTTTACAACATTGGACGTTTTCAAAACGGGTTTTCAAAACATCGACGGGTGAGTTGAAACTCATTATAATATGCAAAACTGCTATTCACTCACAGCAGGGGGCGTTTACTTCCAAGTCTTCAGTGCGAGACGCCCATAAAAAGTGTTTTTCAGGTAGGCTAAAAACTCGGGTACAAAATAGCCTATTACTCAGTCATTTTGATGTTTTTGATCGCAAAAACCAAGCGAACGTCATAAGTTGACCTCAGACAACAATATAATAATATTTAAAAAGCCAGTTCATGACCCCTTAATGCGTCTTTGCTATATTACAGTACAATACAGTACAGTACTTACAGTGTACTTGCCCAGGAAAGCATTGTTTAATATGAGGAAACTACAAGGGTTAAGGTTAGGTTCAGCCTCAGGGTTAGTACCTACCGGTAGTTATTACCCAGTTATTGTAAAAACAATAACACGTACATTGGGGAACAGAACTGTAAAATAAAGTGCAACCAAAATATCTTACTGACCCTAAACTTTTGACTGGTAGGTTTTTTTTCTACCCTGCTACTCACTCTGGATTTCTCTGCTTTAGTTGAAGTTGTCAACAGCGGCCCAATCTCAGTGGGCTCCACGTTCTCCATTTTCTCATCATCAGAGGTGCGCCGCTCGGCATCACTGTTGGAGCCGCAGTCACCATGGTGACACGTTGTCATGGGGAGACAAACCTAAAACTCCCCAGAGTTTCTACCTTGTCCAACAGTTTACAATCCAAGTCTGATGATGACATATAAAATGCAGAGATTAGAGAGTTTTGACCTAAATTAATGTCAAAATGCAAAGATTAGGTCCATAGATGTAGTCAAAACTTATCATAGGGTTCAAAATAGTCAATTATTGGCTTATCAATAATTAATTAATCCAGCTGAGGTAAGCTACATGACATAATAAATGAACAACGTACTGTGCAAAAGCCAAATACTAATTCCTGGTTGGGGACTTGAGTTAAATTATGATACTGATTTGACTCAGTATAATCAATTTCAAGACTTAAAATCGGTTTTAACTGGAACTGTATTAATTAGTGTCGTACTAATGGTCTATGTTTTTCTGCTCTGATCTGGTCAGGCTTTACAGGCTGGTCCAGTTTTCCATAACCGTCAAAGGTTTACATCCTGTTAAGTTAGCATGCTTACAGGCTAACCAAACGAAAAATCAAAAATTAAAAGACAAAACAGAAGAAACCCCACAAATTTTCGAATCCTCGCGTCTAGAAACGTTCTGCGCAACGTGTTTGTTTCTGTATTATGTGTGGCAGTGTTATGTATGCTACGCAGTATTATACTGCGTGTAACATCGTAGTTATGACCTGAATCAGGTTAGTCGAACCAGAAAACATTAACGTTAGCCTGCATGCTAAAGCACTTCCCTATTATCTGATTTGATAATTATTTACATAACACAAGGCTGCTTTCAACACAGTTAGCAGATTATTATTATTTTAGACCAGGCGATAATATAACAGATCAGTGTTCATACGTTACCTAGCTGGACAAGCTGTCAGTCAGTTCATGGGAGTTTTACAGCAGCAGCTTGCCGTCCGGTCGCTATGAGCCTCTATAAACCTGTAGAACCTGTCGGTTCAGTTCAGTAGCAAATTTATAACACAAAATAACCAATAAACATATAGACTACAGTCTGATACACAGTGACACGCTTTCAACACGCGGAGACAGTGTAGTGGATGCACTCTCTATCTGTCAAAGGGAGAAGAACACGTAACACCGTAACCGGTTTGACCCAAGCGGTTTAACATTTAATCCTTAAATACTAGTAGGCCAATCTATTTTTATGCTATTAATACTTATTTTTTAGTAGTATCTATTCCATTTGCTAAAAGTACCTATTCATTAGCTACGCTAGTTTCTAGTACCTTTTTCAGAGATTTACTAACTTATTTATTAGATATTAACGTTAGTTTTTATTTATTTATTTAGGCTACTAGTATTCGATACTACTAGTCTTCCTATTAAACAGACACTATTACTTATTTGTTTCATTCTTATTCATTAGATACTACTTATTTCAATATAGTGAGTAACTATTCTATTATTAGGCCTAATTTTCATTAGCCTATTTTATTCTATAGGGATCTGTCATGTCAACTATTCAGTTTTGACTAGTAGGCTATATTCCAATTAGTAGGCCTACACATTTTATATATTAATAGTTATTCATTATAGGACTTGCTGTCATTTTTTATATAACAGGCTACTTTATAACATTATGCGTGGGGCATAGATATTTATGTATTACATACTAGTATTTATTTATTTGATACTTCTTATTTATTAGTATTCATTAGATACTTGACAGGAGATTGTGCCTTTTGGAGAGTATTTAATTCCTCAAAATAAATATAACGAATTATATTAATCTGTGATTATTGGGAAAAGACGTTGAGAGATGAACTAGACAATTTAAGACAATTTTTTATTTTTATATTATATTTTTATATTATATTTTTAATTATTTATTTTTACACTAATTGGTTTGGGAAAAACAGTCACACATGGCACAAAGCTTGTTTGTGGCACTTGCTAAGTGAACACACACACACACACACACACACACACACACACACACACACACACACACACACACACATTGGGTTTCCATATGAGGACATCATATTTTTATATATACCCCTACCCCTAAACCTACCCATCACAGAAAACTTTCTGCATTTTTACTTTTTAAAAAAACATCGATTTTGTGTGAAACAGAAAAAAAAGAAAAGAAAAAAGTCTCAAGGATTTTGGATATTACCATCTTTCCAAATGAGAATATAGGGTCAATGAAAATACATGTGATATATTTAAATAACTATTTTAAATACAAATTACAGTCCCTAAAAATATTTATTTACAAATTACATTTCATTTATTTTTAAGGAAAATACAAATTATAAAATACTTAAAAGTAATATTAGTAATATGTTTTTAATATAATAATAATATAATTTAATAATATAATATAATTTATAATAATATTATATTATTAAATATTATAAATTATAAATAATTATTATACATTATATTATTATAAATTATGAATAATTAATAATATAATATAATTTATAAATTATAATAATATAATTTAATATAATATAAGTATAAAGGAATATGTTTTTCAAATACATGTAGGCTGATTAAAAAACTGCCCATCTCTGCCTATGGTCATAGGAAAATAATGGGAAATACAACAATACAATAAAAACCTATATTATACACTACATACAATTTCCGATTAATGCAATTATCTAATCAACCAATCATTTGGCAGTTGTTTCAATGCATTTAGGGGTGTGGTCCTGGTCAAGACAATCTACTGAACTCCAAACTGAATGTCAGAATGGGAAAGAAATGTGATTTAAGCAATTTTGAGCGTGGCATGGTTGTTTTTCACAATCTGCTCAGTTACTGGGATTTTCACGCACAACCATTTCTAGGGTTTACAAAGAATGGTGTGAAAAGGGAAAAACATCCAGTATGCGCAGTGGATGAGACACATGCCTTTGGTGTGAGAGACCTGGGTTGTAAATATATGATCAATTTTACTTAATGCACTTTTCTAAATGTCATTACACACACATGCGTATTGTTCCGTAAACTCCCCGATCTACAAAAAACTACAGAGCCCAGAAGAATAAAGCAAGCGGTAACTCTCCGTAGTATGATTGGCCAAAGTGGTTGCCATGCCCCACTACTTTGCGCTGATTGGCCTTTACTCAAGTTTCCCGGACACTGGCAGTCTTTCATTGGTTATTGTGAGGAAAGAGGGGCGTTTTCACGACGCAGAGCGGAGAGCCGTGCTGCGGGAGGAGCGAGCAGCGTGTTTCCGGTAAGGGCGACACAACAGTACTATCAGAACCGTTCTGTAAGAAAATTAAAGCAGACTTAAAAAATAATTTAATTCTATGTAATTCGATATCAACTTTATAATTAATTGTATTGTCAGGGAGCCATCTATCGAGCGTCGCGGAACACACGCGGCAATGGAAGCCGAGTTTCGGGAAATCGATGAGCTCGGGAACTGGAACGCCGTTTACCAGGTAAAGAACAGATTCTGGAGTCACTATTCTGACTATGATGCTGTAAATATTCATAACAACCCAAAACAATTTTGTTTTGTTTATTTGATTTGATGTTTATTTTTGACAGATCAGATTGCGCTGCTTAACTCAGAAAAAAAACCCCGATTTGACAAGTTAATGAGATGACCTGAATTTGTCATTTTTAAACGGAGACAAAAATAGATATGGTGGGAATGAGGTCGTCTTTTATGAGTGGAAGTCTGTTATTAGTTGGATTGCCACCTTTATCTACTTCTCTGACTCACTTGCAGTTTTTTAATAACAGTGATGAATGAATGGCATCCTAAACTGGATGCTGGTGGTCCCTCATAACCTTGTGCCATATAGTTTCTCCCAGCAAATCGTTTGCCACATATTTGTTTCACTAACAGATTGAAGCATTTTCATCACATAGACTTCTGTTTTACTGTAGGAGATTAGGCAGCAGTCCAGTGACCTACCATGCAAGATCGCCAAACTTCCAGAAAACAGAAGTCGTAATCGCTACAGAGACGTCAGCCCATGTAAGTGCGCCTCTTCCCCTGTTCGACACAGTGACTGACACCTAACGGAAGGGGCCTGTTATCAGCGAGCTGTTAAAGTCATTTCACACTGAAGATGTCATGTCTTTTTTTCTTCTCCCTTTTTTAACTCTTCCGTCACAAAGAGCGACACTGTTGCGGTTTCCTCTTTCTCTTTCTCTGAGTCTTTTTCCACAACAACCTGAAAAGGTCCTCAGCTCACAAAACACCACATTAAATAAATGCCTGTGTGTTTTATCTGTTTCAATTGGGTGTTTTCATCAGGAAGATGTTTTTGTTTCTTGTGGGGAACTGAGAACAGGACCTGAAAAAGAACCGTTCCACCGCTGAATTTGCAAAGCATCATGGGTGCACAGCTTAATCTCGCTCTCTTTTCACAGTTGATCACAGCCGTATTCATCTACAGATCGGCAATAATGACTACATCAATGCCAGTCTGATCTCAGTGGATGAAGCTCAGAGGAACTACATACTAACTCAGGTGACCTACTGACACTTACACCCCACATTTGCATCTGCTGAGGAAACTGATGCTGTGTTTGCACCTGCATGACATCTGACAAAAGCACTGAAGACTTTATTAACAGTAATAGGGACAAATATCCTGTGGAAAGCGACGGATTACACGTCAGCAGCGTCTTGTTTCTGTGTTCTGTGGGATTCTGCATTTTATGACTTAATACAAATATATGTAAACTTTAACAACTTAATCAGTCTTTTAAAATGTAATCAAATTAAAATATAACAAATTATTTACAACAAAACATTACATTTTTATTATTTGGCAAATAAGATGCTGCACAACAGAACTGTATACATTTAAAACTTGGATGGGAAAAAAAACTTGGTTGTGTGATATACCTTAAAAATAATAATAATATTCCTTTTTGAGAAGTTCATTTTAGTATACTTTTGTTTTGACTGCTTGTCGTGAAGATCCACGTTGTTCATTCACACAGAAACACAGAGATCACTTATTAGCGGCATGCACTGACTGGTTGTTGTGTTTTTTCTGCTGTATAATAGGCTGTTAGATTAATCCATATAGAGTAAAAATATCCATGAGTTTATCATCGTTATCCATATACATTTTAATGGCGATCTCAATATGATAACTTTTATCGCCCAGCCCTATTTATAGGAGCATCCCTAAGAACACCTTTCCTTTTAAAAAAATCTGTCACATTGATGCATATGTTTATTTTGACACATTAACAGCCTTCATTCATTAAAATTATAAAACAGTCCCAGTCCTTGATTCTGATCGCTTCACCCAACGGTTCTATGTATCACATTCACTACATAACACCCCTAACATATGTGGAGTTCACGGCCGTGACTTATTCCCGATACATCCCTAGCCTCCCTTATTACTTACATAAAATGTTTATTGCATTAATAGACTTTTGCAATAGCGAACACTATTCGTTTCATGGCCTCATCACTAAAATTCACTGTGCCCATGACAACATTTAAAAAAAAACCAAAAGTTTTATTTGGTGGGTTACTATTAAAATTGCTAACATAACAAAATTTCAAACTAAATGAGTTATAAAATAATAGTGCTAAATGATACTGTATAATATGAGTAAAAGTAACAAAAAGTAACCTTCAAATGGTTCTTTTGTGATACATAAGACAAAAAGGTTAGGAAACACTGCATTGCTACACTAAAACAATGATAGGTAAGCAAGTAATGGGGGAACTTCCTGTCACCCCCCCCCCCACCCCCCCAAATCCGGGTTTCGACATTTGCGTTGATGACGTGTCCCTTAGGCCGCCAATACCCCAGCCAACGTCACACACTGATATACTGCAGAGACATTACATTTTGACGCTCATGGCATCTACCAGAGTGATTTTCCCGCTTCTGTATCTGGAGAGAACACTGGGAAATGTTGTGAAATCTTGAGTTGAGTCAGCGGGACAGGTTTCCTTATTACCGGTATACAGATAAATTAGCACACTGATGCTCTGAGACCCAGACTTGTCTCAACTTGCAAGCCTTGTTCAGTCAGAGCATTGCCTGCTACAAGCACAAACACACAAAACAAGCACACATTCCCACCAAAAATGTCATGTAAAATTGACTGCTCAAATGTGGGGTTTACTGAAACTTAAGGTCATGATGAATGAGTTTTCACTATAAGCAAAATGAATAGTCTCAAATACATTTATTATAATTTTAAATTTAGTAACTACAGGCGTGTTCACCAAACATGTCAAGCCTGGATTTTTCTGTCTCACATAATGTTCAAAACTTTAAGGTCAGTAAGTTGTTTTTTTTTTTTTTTTTTTTTTTTTTTAAGAAATCATTATTTTTTTTTATTTAGCGATGGTGCATTACATTGATCAAAAGTGACAGTTAAGACATATATAGTGTTAATTTTTAATAATTTAAAAAATAAATAAAATAAATGCTATTCTTTTGAACTTTTTATTCAAAGAATAACTTTGAATAAAGAGAAACCTGTATCACGGTTTCCACAAAAAAATTAATCCACACAAATGTTTTTAACATTGATGATAATAAGAAATGATTCTTGAGCACCAAATCAGCATATTATAAATGTAATGATTTGTAAAGGATCATGTGACACTGAAGACTGGAGTAATAATGCTGAAAATGTAGCTTTGCCATCAGGAATGCATTACATTGTAACATATACTGTATCACATGACATTAAATTGTAATAGCATTTCAAAATATTACTGAATGGTTATGCTGCTGTTTAGTCTTATAAACTCTGTTGCAGGACACATTCATGGTATTTTTGTTTTTAAAATGTATTATTAATACAGTACACCGGTAATGCTTGTTTTAAAAGTTGTGTTTGTATTTAGGGTCCGTTACCAAACACCTGTGGTCACTTCTGGGAGATGGTGTGGGAGCAGCGCTGCCGAGGGGTCGTGATGCTGAATCGCGTTATAGAGAAAGGCTCGGTGAGAGGAACGCACTGAACCTGTATCTTTCTACCGTACACGCTCACTTTGGTTACCTGCCTGAAACACTTCTACCATGCATATGGAGTGTGTATGTGAAGCTTGTGTTGTAAGCTTTTACTGTGTGTGTGTTGTGCAGGTAAAGTGTGCTCAGTACTGGCCTCAGCGAGAAGAGAGGGAGGCTGAATTTGAGGACACAAACTTCAGACTTACTCTGATCTCAGAGGATGTCAAATCGTACTACACAGTACGAGAGTTGGAGCTGGAAAATCTGTTGGTGAGACACTTCATCTCATCCAGTCATGCTTTTGCTCATCTGTCAATCTCTTTCACTTATCATTCTGCTATTTTTAACTGAGATTTTATGTAGTGCTTATTCCGGTATTTTACTTCCATTTGGCCAAATTTTTGTTTTCCAAAAAAAAAAAAAATGATTAATGCAATGTTCTTTATAGCTGGACGGCTTGTTGACTTGACTCAACGCTCTCAGGATACTACAGATGCTAGAGGCTCAGTTCAGACAAACACACACTCATCATGATTAATGTTGTGTCATGTGTGTTTAAAGACACAGGAAACACGGGAGATTCTTCATTTCCACTACACCACATGGCCAGATTTCGGCGTGCCAGAGTCGCCTGCGTCGTTTCTCAACTTCCTGATGAAAGTGCGCGAGTCGGGCTGTCTGAGTCCAGATCACGGCCCTGTCGTGGTCCACTGCAGCGCTGGCATTGGCCGTTCTGGAACGTTCTGCCTTGTAGACACCTGCCTTCTACTGGTGAGAGATGCCATATTTGCCAAACGAAATTGCTTTTTGTATGTTTAACTTTTTAAATAAAAGAGTATACTCATAGCATATAAACTAATATATATTATTCAAAAATTCTTTTGAGTCATGACAATGACCCTTGTGCATTTGACAGATTGCGTTATCCTAGTGAAATTTCATGAATAATGGTACTCAATAAAAACAAAAAATAATGGCACTAATAATACCCTATCATTTAATATTTTGGGGCCAGTACAGTACTTTTATTCAGCAAAGGAAGCATTATATTGATCAAAATTGACGTTAAAGATTAATTGTTACTAGGGGTGTTGCGACATAAATATGTGATGATAACTGTGGGTGATATAAACGAAATGATCCACGAAATAGAGTTAGTTTTATCCAACACTCAGCTTACTGTTTTTTTTAAAAAAAGTATAATTAATTCAAAAATGTAACATTCTGTCATCGTAAATACCCTCATGTCGTTTTTAAACCATTTTCGTTCATCTTTCAAACATAAATGAAGATATGAAACTTGAGAGATTTCCGTCTATTTTAAGTCCATTCCCGAAAACTTAAAAGATCCAAATAGATCATAAAGGCATCATAAATATAATCAATAGATTGGTCTAATCCAAACTCAAGTTTTCTGAAGAGACACGATGGCTTTATACGACAAACAAATTTACAATCGGAGCCGCTCTCTTCAAAGAGAAATCACAAACATAATTTAAATCACCATATTGCATTTAAAGATTATTTAAAGCATTTTAGATGTTTAATTCTTATGGTAGTGCATTAATAGTGGTAGATACGGGACATAGCGACTCTGTGGTCACGTGGCTTGTCTGTAACATCTTTTGTGTCAAACACTTACATTTAATCAGTAAATTCAGTTAGATGGATAGAATAGGACTTTATATTGGGCTGTTATCAATCAAATTAAATCAGTATCAACAAAATTCATGAATGTTGAAAAAAAAAAATTGAAGTGGCATTTAGATGCTTTTACACAGACTGCTCAGAGCTCAGAGGCCACATGAATGCATTTAACCTGCAGAGGCGCAAAACAGTCCTGGGGCTTTTTTTGGAACTATTTTCATTGGTGAAATAGAACAAAAACAGGCAATAATGTGTCAAAAATGTAATTCACCTAATATTAACTTCTTGTTTATTGAACTACTGTATAAATCAATCTCACATTTGGAAATATGCTGATATTTTGAGAAAAAGATATTAACTATATTGAATGATATAAATCTAAAAGACATACAGAGGTGTTTTTGTCCCTTATCTTGAATATTGACCCCAAATATTTGAAAAGTAGTGTAATTATTTTCTAAATATTATATACAGTACTAATAAACTGAAATGCAACCCTCAAGTATTCCGTAAACAACTAGTAATACTAATAAACACACACATCCTTTAAACAACTACTATTGTGTGTTCTCAGATGTCTCAGAGGGAAGATCCATCATCAGTACGCATCCAGGAGGTATTGCTGGAAATGCGACGATACCGCATGGGTCTGATCCAGACAGCTGATCAGCTGCGTTTCTCTTACCTCGCTGTCATTGAGGGTGCCAAGTACATCATGGGAGACACGTCTGTACAGGTAATGCTATGGGATGTTAAAGAAACCCACATATTTGAAATGTTTGAACTTGGTGTTCTGAAATGTTTCGTTTCTGGACTCTTTGCTGAGGGTGTAGAGCTGATAGATGCACTAACATTCAAAAATGTTGGGTTGTAAAATCATTTTAGAATGTTTTTAAATGTCACTTTTGTGCTCTCCAAGGATACCTTTATTTGGTAAAATTACTATAAAAAGTTATACTGTCAAATATTATTACCATTTAAAATAACATCTCCATTTTTTTAGAATCTAAATATTTTAAAATGTAATTTATTCCTATGATGGCGAAGCTGAATTTTCAGCATTATTACTCCAGTCTTCAGTGTTACATGATCCTTCAGAAATCATTATAATATGCTGATTTGCTGCTCAAGAAACATTTCTTATTATTATCTGTTGAAAACAGTTGCTCTGTTTAATATGTTTGTGAAAAGAGTTTTTTTCCCTATCAGGATTCTTTAAATATAAACTTCAAAAGAAATAGAAAATGTCATGTATTGACTGTCACTTTTAATCAATTTAAAGGATTAGATCACCTAAAAATGAGAATTATGTAATAATTTACTGTTATCATTTACATAATTTAAGGCTTGTTTATCTTTGAAACAAATGAAGATTTTTAGAAGATATCCATGAATCGAGTGGTTCAATAAGGCTTCAAAAGAGATTTAATTTAGGTTTTTATTTACAAATAAACCTTGATCAGCGAACATGCATAAAGCTTTCAAATTTGGTCACGGAAGATCAAGCAAGTGCAAGAACCAATGAGGTTCATTCTTGCTCATCAAGCAAGGACAGTTGAGCCTCTGTTTATGTTTTGCTGATCATGTTTATATGTGAAAAGCCTAAATTCAATCTGTTCATCACATAAAGTGTCTCTTCAGAAGACTAGAGCTTGATTCAAATGGAATTATTTTACATTGTATAACTTTCGAAGCAGTTTTGGATGAATAGACTTTAACTTGAGGGACATAAAGCTCTCAAATTTTATTAAAAATATCTTAATATTTGTTATGAAGATGAACGAAAACCTTATGGTTTTTTTGAATGACATGAGGGTGAATAAATTACAGAATTTTCATGTTTGAGTGAACTAAATCTTTAAAGCATCCTTGTTAATTTAAAAAAAAATTAACCTGACAATTTTTTAAATCCTTAAAAAAAAATGTTGACCTCAAACTTTGAATGTTAGTGTACTTTTTTCTGCATTAATTTGAAAGATTTATTTTTACCATTAAAAATGAATCATCAAAAAATCATTTTAAATCATATAACTGAAAGCGACTTACATCATCATATGATATAGGCCTACCTTTAATGTCAAAAAATACTTTTACCGTCATATGTAACATTTTGTTCATACCGCCCACTTCTGGTAGGCTGTATTGATCAGTGAAGAATTTGTATTCATGTGTGAGTAGGTGTCTTGGAAGGAGTTATCAAATGAGGAGGATCTCCCCCCTGAATTCACTCCTCCTCCCAGGCCACGGCCCCCAATAGATCCTCCTAACGGCAAAGACGACCTGGTGAACTCTGACCCCACACACTTCTTCACTGAGATCATAAAAAACAGTGCAGAAACCTGCGCAAACAGGTCAGCCGGTCAATATCTTTAATCTACTCCCAACATATTCTCTCTGATTGTGCCCATCCACACCCAGCAGCAACATTCAAACATTTTTTGTTGCTGTTTTCCCAGTGCACCCCAGACGTTCACAGACGGGCCCGACCTACGCAGACGGATGGTCGCAGCTGCTGAGGTTGGAGCGACGCCGCAGTCAAGCGAACAACTCAACGACCCAATCGTTCCAAGAGAAGCCCCTCCCAAACCTGCGCGGTCTCTGCTCAAGACTCCCACCACAGAGGCTGTTCCTGCTCCCGCCAGTGGAGCGTGGAGCCCCCTGATGGCCACTGTGTGTATGTGCACGGTCCTGGCTGCAGGTGCTTATGTCTGTTACCGCAGCTATTTCCACTGATGCCCTGTCTTTCGTTCCATCTCTTTCTCTATCCCTCCATCTGCAGGCTATTGGTGGGAAAAGAGACACACACACACACACATTCTCAGCTGGACCTGTCTCTCTCAGCTGAGCCCATCTTACTCTCTCCCAAGTGTTTCTGGGGAAGAGATATAGAGGCTTTTCTCTGCCAAACTGCTGTCGTCTCCCTCTATTTACACTCTTACACACAATCTAATAAACGTGTGTCCGTTTAAAACCTCAGGGCCTCACAATTCAGGTGTTGCTACCTAGACGTTATATACAGGTAAAAGAGAATCCAAAAGACTGTTATTGCTGCAGTAAGTAAGGGAAATTTTTGTGTGTATGTATCTCAATCATATGGAATTTTGCAGTTTATCAGTGATGGTTTTGGATGGAGCTGCACAGGAGGTGAGCTCATAATACATGCTGAACACACAAATCTGCTGTACCTAATAGGGGGAGGACACGAGTAGTCTTCTTTTCATCCTTTTTTTCCCCCCCATCCTTTTGTGTGTATGCCAAAGGTGACACTGGCGTTTCTTCTGTGTCCTCGTTCATTCGTTCTCTGTCAATACCATTTCCAAAAAGTTCAGACCATCTAAATTGCTGGAGCTGATGTCAAACCTCAGTCAGATCCAATCTTGCAGATCTGCTGGTCCTTCAGAGGCCCACTGCAATAAAAAGAACTGCGGCTATTTCACAAGAACTCGCGTTTTAGTTTATTTCAAAAAAATTCTAAAATCAGGCAAGCTTTCTTAATGGGTCTTTACCCCCAAATGTGGGTACATTTAACTTAAAGCGAGCTTTGGAAATCAAGGGAAAGAAAGCAAGTTAACTTTAATGATGGGACAGCATTTAGTGTGTTTCATCTAAGAATAAGCTCATTCCTAGATAATAGATTATTAAATTAACAAAGGTGTGGCATAGCTGAACCAGCAGGTGGCAGTATTATGTTTTTTTTGTTGTTGTTTCTTGTATTCCCCATTAGAGAATAGTGATTCATGGGACAGGTTTTGATTTTTAAATTAAAAAACATTGTTCCCAGCTGCAATACAGATACGTTCAAATGCTTCTGGCCTTTGTCACATGATTTGAGCAGTGTGCAGTGCAGTCCGACTAACCAAAAAACAAACAAAACACCAGCACCGAATGAATGCAAAGAGAGAAACGATCAGTGACAGTGAGCTGTCTTTGTGTTTTACCGTTTTATCGTATTGTTGTCATAGTAATTATTATCTAGCGAGATTAACTGCAGACTGGCATAAACATTTCCTTCAAATCAAACCACGCTGCAGAACTGTTACTTTTGAACAATTTGTGAACAAGTCAAAATGCAGTAACCTCAAAACAAATGAAGCCTTTTCTATAAGTGTATTGAGGCCTGAAATGCTTTTAATTGTGACTTCGCTTTGTGTGATGACTTTTTTACTGCTGCTTGACCAGTCCAGAATGGTAATTTTTGGGTTACTGGGTGGTTTGTCCTGTTTGTAGAGGTTCAATGTTTCTGGTTTGAAGCTTCTGCCACCAATCCATCATAGTGACTCAGAATCTGGTCCTGTAGCTGGACCACAGAATGTAAACTCTCTCTTCTTGATAGCTTTATTTACACACATATATAGAGAAATATATTTGTCTGTGTCATTGTTTGTCTTCTTTCAGTTATCTTTGGGCTGGTAGACATCAGATATCTTTGGCCTTTGTATTTAAGGCTTAAGAATCCCCTGCAACCTGTTGTGTTCTTTGTAATGTTTATTATCTTTTTTCTTCTTTTTTTTTTTTTGTAAGAAAAGCATATGCTTTGTTTGCATATGTTTTCCAGTTGGATGTAAGGACAGTTAAAATTTAATTTTTCAGACAGAATACAGAGCAGATGCTGTGTTAATAAACGTGTACATCTCTGATGATCTTCTGTTTTTTTTATTTTGTTCCTATTTTTTTCTTATTCCCTCATGTGACGGTGAGAGAAGTTCCTCTGATTTTTATGAAATCTCATCGAAAACTTTGAATGAAATAGCTCTCCATGAGTTTTAATGTTAAAAAAAGCTAAATCATAGATTACAGAGCAAGGCGAGCATTTGTGTTTATAAAACTTAAAACTTTATTATTTATTTTTTTAAATGGCCAATCGTTTCGCTAAATAAGACCTTTATTCATCATCTGGTGTCGTTTAAAGCCCTTTGAACAGTTTGCACTGAAACTCTCATTTGGACCTTGAACCGTTTGGTTCCCATTAAAGTCCATTATATGGAGAAAATCCTGGAATGTTTTCATCAAAAACCGTAATTTCTTTTCGACTGAAGAAATAAAGACATGGACATCTTGGATGACATGGGGGTGAGTAAATTATAACCAAAAGTTTTTTTTTTAAAAGTGAACTCCTTTAATCGTCTCTATTAATATAAATATATTTGTACTGCATGTAAGGAAGTAGAGATGAAAAAGACATTTATAAAATATCTAAATATAAAATGATATAAAAATGGACTTGTATATATACACACACAAACGGTTTATTTATTTAGTTCTTTTTTTGTGTGTGACAGGACCTGTGAATTATATCAGCGTACAATCACAATTGTTATTGGCGGACGTGTCCTTTAGAATATATCTTAGGTCAGGTGATTACATCTCTGACGTCAATTATACACACATAAAAAAAAACCTCCATGTGGCCAGTGGAGGGCGCCTCAGGATAAGTACCTCACTTCTTGGCTCTTATAAGGTCTTTCACAATAAGCAAACTTTAACTTTTTTTAATAACTTGTCTGAACTCGTGTTGTTGCAATCTAATAACATGTATTTCAGAGTCAGTTAATTGTGACTTTTCACAAACCCATCTTCATGTTAGCATGTTCACACTGCAAAAATGCAGATATAAATCCACAGGCTTTCCTAAACCACATCAGTATCTGTCTGAGAGGCTTTACTTATGACAAGAGTCATCAGCTGTAATGTTTCTCTTGTTTACGTGCTGGAGTGTCAGCACAGTACAGCTGATACTCTCATGCATTTCCTGTCACATTACCTTGCCCTTCTAGCAATACCTCACAGCTTCAAATAAATGATTTTGAGCACATTTGTAAAGTCTTATTATCCCAGATGGACTATTTCTGTGATAAACAAAAGGGATTTCTAGACTGTTTTTAGAGGAGGGATTTCTAGAATGTTTTACAAGTCTCATAATCATGCGTTCATATGTACTTACAGTACATACAGTACAGGACATTTCATAACGATTCTGTGCTGCTTTTGAGTTGGTTTCAGTTGATGCTAATGACGTTCTTCTGACGCTGCTGGTCTGAGGCGACTGATTTGTGGTTGTCTTGGCCTGTTTTTACTTTTAAACTAGTTTGTGTTGGTTTATACTTGTCTGAAAAGGTCCAAAGTCAGTTCTTCGTCTCATGTGCCTAAACAAATGATTGGAATGTATCAATTAGAAGTGATTTATCACTGACAAGCTGTTCATCCCATTTCCTGTGAATTAGCCGATATGTGACATTAGTCTTCCCATCAACAGTTCACTTGTTTGGTGTCACTCATTTTTATCTCTCTCGCTGTTTTTCAGGGTGATTCAGCAGTTTGAAATCATGTTTTGGGTTGCGGGGAGCAATTTATTAATTGTTTCTGGCCTTGTTGAAATTAAATTCAGATTCGGTAGCCTATATATCAAGCTATAGATGTTGTTGTTTTTTTCTAAAATCTATTATTTCATCACATATTGCTAAAAACAGTATTCTTGCACGCCCACTCGTGAAGTGCTGATATTAAATGTCATTTTGAATCTTGTGATAATACTGATTCATCTAACACTGACACACACACACACACACACACACAGAGAGAGAGAGAGTTTCCCTGATATTCTCAGGGCCGTATTCAAACTGGTTTGGATGTAAACCAACAGGAAGCTAACATTTAGCATGAATGACTCGAACATGTAAGTGTCATTATAGAAATTAATGGGATTGTTCCAGTCTGTAAACGTGTCTGACAGTCTTAACTGTGTTCACAACTGTAATCAAATTCTGTTGTAGGTTAAAATTTACAGTAGAGGTGAGTGTGTTCTCAAGTATGCTTTGTGGTTCACAAGTATGTTGGTTCACACTATTCAGGAATGAGTGTGTGAGAGCATGAGTCAGGGCACTCCTTAACTCGTGGTGCTTTGACGTAAAACAGGCAAGACAGAACAGGCTGATCCAATCATCCAACTACTAGGGAAAAACACTGAGCTGGGCGGGGCTTAGTCCCGGAAACACTTAAAAAGACAGCGAACACGAAACTCCAGCTGGGGCTTGGGGTCAGTTATGGGTTCAGGTATCAAACAGCTGCTGCTTATTATTTCTATAGCAAATTTTAAGAGTGCAGACAACAAACTCGAGATCTATGAAACACAGCTTGGCCTGTATATTTAGAGTAAAATTATTTGGATTGGAGTTTTTGGCAAGCGCATCTCCTGGTCTCTCTTTCCTGTATGTCCCTCCCTTTGTTCTGTCTCCTCCCATTTCCGTTCCTTTTGGAATATTTCCTGGGAGCAACAGAATTAGGAAACTCCAGAAAGAAAAAAAAAGAAAAAAAAAACTGTGCTTGAGTGACTCAGGTTCTTACTCAATCTTGATCAATGTCAAACCTCAGATGTTTAAACACATTTGTATTCGGTACAACTTCAGTAAAAAAATCTGAAAAGGAGCAGCAATAGAAAACGAATAAACAAGACAGAATTGTCAGGTGACAATCTGGTTGTTTAATTGTGCTTCCCATTTTAAAGAAATGTATGAGGCACTAGCATTGTTCTCAAACATAGTGAGCATTTTAAAAACACAAAGGGTGTTCTGAAAGGCTGGCAACTTAATCCAAAATGGCGGACGAAGTGAGAAATGTAATTGTAAACATAGGCCTACTTGAAAATCATTCAATACTAAAAAAGTAAAAACTTTTTTTTTGCCAAAAATGAGCAAATTTGACAAAATGTACTGTTTTGTGCTATGTTTGTTTATTATAATGGCAATGTGTTAGCTTAGCATCATGGTAGCATCAAATTGAAATCTACACTCTAAACAATGCTGGGTTGTTTGAACCCAAATTTGGGTAAAATATGGACAAACCCAAATATTGGTTTCAAAATGTAATTTCAAATTTCACTTTCAACTGTGCATTTTTTAAATTGCATTTTAACCCAACATTTGGGTTTGTCTATATTTGACCCAAATTTGGGTTGAAACAACCCAGCATTTTTAGAGTGTATCGAAATCAATGGCAAATTGAATCTCCCATAATGCTCTTTGAATTGGTTGCATACTATAAAATGACGTGTGTGCCATGTATTTTTATGCTTATTAGAGCATTATGCCGTTAGTTTAGTAAAATGCTACGCTCAAAAAAAAATGCTGGGTTTGGGTCAAATATGGGTAAACCCAATTGTTGGATAAAAAATGCAATTCATAAATTTAACCCAACTGCTGGGTTTGTCAATATTTGACCCAAAATTGGGTTAAAACAACCCATAATATCAAACTCAACGTGAAATTTTAGCTTGAGTTCCACGTGTTTAGAACGCCATGTTTTATGCCATTAAGCTCATGTCAAAAATGTGATATGAAGAGACACAAAAATGAAATGTCTAGAAAGTTTTTTTTAAAAAGTTAAACTTCTTCGAACATTTTTTAAAACAGCAGATGTGCAAAGGACTGTAAAAGAATGGTAAAATAATACTGTTTTAGAATAAAGAATCATTTTAAAATGATGAAAAATACAATTTAACCCAATATGTGTGTATCTCTGTATTTTTTATGATCATTAAAGTAACTTTATTATTTTAGCAGCATGCTGGAATTAAACTCTGCCAAAGTTTACGGTTGACAGAAAGGCAGCTCACCAGGATTTAGAGTTGGAACCCTCTGAACCCAATAGCATGAACTGTGTAACCCTCAGATTACCAAAGTAAGTCAAAGTAATGTCAGTGTATACAAAATGATCTTGAAAGCTTTTGCCATTATGACTGGAGCAAAGCAGCTAAAATATCTCTTGAGTTTCATTATTACACTTGTTTATGCTTAGGTAAATGGAAAAAAGACATGCTGCAGGTCATTGTGTTTTGGGACGCTTTTGGTCTATTTGAGGGCACCCCTCAACCACATCTTGTTTTCTTTTAAGTTGGTTACCTTGGCAACAAGCGCGTGCACTGTAATTTCCTGTGGCTATGAACGCTGCGTGCGCAACTGCGCATGCACTCCACTTCAGAGTTTTACGTAAACAGCTAAGCTCGGTGCTTCCCCTTCTTTGCGACTAGCGCTTCCTTCCTCGCACGTACACAAAATGTTGTGACCTGCTTAAAATTTGAGATCTTCCACAAGTGTCCTATCGTTCACCACCTTTGCATCACAGTCGTCATATTGACGCTTTGTAAGTTTGACAGGGGGATGTTTTCATTCTCAGGACATGAAGTGCAAAACAGCACGTTTTCAACACTGCATACCCTCTAATTTTCAAATAGCAGGCCTGCTGACATCTTGCAGAAAAACAGCATCAGTATGAATTTGATTCAAAACGTGATTTTTTGTTTTATCACCCAGTAGTGTATTTCAAAATTCATGTTTTAGCGGGTGCATTATGAACAGGGCAAATAGGGTGAGGGCCTCCAAATCCTAAGGCCACAGATAAATAGTACAAACTGATAACTAGGGCCCTTGGTCCTCAGCACATTCAGAACAAGTTGAAATTTTAGTTTCCAAATGTTAGCTTAACAAAAACACACATTTTCTAGTTTGTTGAGCCAAATTGTCCCTGTTATTTACCCAACCATGTCAGAAAAAAAAGTGCTAAAACAGCTTGTCACTGGGGTGGGGCAGTACCCTTAAATGGACAACTTTGTATCTTATTTACGCATAGTACTTAAAGGGTGTCTTTAAGGTACTAAATTGGACCTTTTGTGCAACATGACATCATGACTTTTGCGTAAACATACACGCCCCTTTCGAGTCAAGTGGCGTGTTATCTCTACGCATTTTGAGCTATCCACGTGTATGTCTACGCCATTAATGTCCGAGTGATTCCGCGTGTCTGTACACGCCGTCAAATGTCCGCGCGAAGCGAAGAAAATGTACATCTACATCTGGGGAGCGATCTTTTTTTTTCCTAGGATGGTAAGGGAACAGTCACAGTGACGGTTAGGTTTAGGGACGGGGTTAAGCTAAGTCATATATTTATATATACAGTAATAACGTTAAGTCAACGGCGTTCATAAACACGCTGAAAAGCGATTATGCGTGTTGATAGCACGCCAAAAATGGAAATACGAATTGGCGTGTCATACACACACTACTTCATAAGATCAGTCTGTTTTGTGGGTAGACAAGGTACAAAGTCACAAAAGGTAAAATTATATTATGGCAATTTTTTTTTTCTGACAGTGTAGGAAAAAAACCAAAACTGATATCAAAGAATTAGCCAAATGTGTTGTCACGATAAAAAGTCACGCTTAAACACCACAAAGAATAAAAGTAACGATTAACCACCACAAAGAACGCCAACTAGAATGTACGATCTGCGCGTGGGTTTGTTGTTTCATTAACTCTATTATAGAGATGGAGGCAGGAATGTTAGGCTGCTGTCACTTTAAGAGCTCCAGTTTACTGTTACACATGTCCGCAAATGGTTTAAAATCATATTAAAATGCACAAAGGAATCGATTACAGGAATCGAAATGTAAATTTTATAACAATCCGATTCAGAAATCGGAATGAGAAGCCGTTTAGTGCGCACGTGAGTGGTGCATGTGAGTCTTTTGTTCTTGAACGGTTTTAAATCACATTAAAATGAACAGACAGGAACCGATAAGCAAAATCGAAATGCACGTTTCTTATCAAATCACCTGTTCCTGGACATTTGGAACCGGTTCTAAAATGGAACTGGTTCTCGATACACATCCCTCGCACTGGTTCGTGAAATAGAACAGCCAATCAGAGTGATCTCTCAGATTCAACGTGCCCAGTCAGCCAAAACGCCACAGACAGGGTCTGATTCGACAGGACCAACATTGCGGAACACACTGCAAAAACTGAGCTGACAGACACTTAACGATGGCCCAACTTTGGATGCCTCATGGGACCATGATCGGGCCCGGTTTACACATCAGGAACCTGGTCTTTTAGTGTTTTGCCTTTAAAATCCCATACAAAGTTAATGGGTCATTTATGTCTTGTGTGATCATTGTTTGGCCACTCACTCATGCATGTCAGTTTTCAGTTACATTTTCCATTCTGTTTTTCAGCATAACACTGACAGCATGACTCAACGTTTTTGAGAAGACGTGAATCAGCAGCTATCCTCACAGGTGCAGGGCTGACCATGACATAAAACCCACAAAGGTCCAACACAAAATCATCTTGTGGTTTCCTCCATGTAATTCATTGAGGGATCTTTCCCAGATTGCATCAGGGGCATCTGTGAGCCACATTAAGACTTCAAGCGGAAATGAGTATAACTTTAACCTTAAATAACTTTTTTTTTTTGTTCAGTTGAGTCCTTAGGTAGCGTTTACATGGAGTTTTGATCTTTTGGTATCAAATAATGTCTCTCACTCACACTTACACTCACACACTCACAAAATGCTGTGATATTAGAATCAGGTATTACTGTGTATGCATATAGCGAAGCGGTTTTTTGTGCAATAGAGTGCTGACAACTTTGAAGAATATTTTTTCTAACTAATTTCTGAGTCATGGGTCTGGCTGTAAAGGGTGTGTCTGGAGTTTCAGGAGTGTTCAGTAGGGCAGAGTGTGTTTCTGGGATCTTAGACTGGGCTTTGTTGTATTTATCTTTCCTCCTTTCATACAAAGTAAGATTAAACACAGTAATCATAGGGGTTTTGTGCTCAATTTTAAAATGCTACATTTCCTCATAGCACTGCATCATAAAACACAATACTGCTTAGCAATGCGGGAAGCTGTAGAGTCTACCTGGGGTCAGTGAGAGAGAGCCCAAAGTCAAGGCCTGACCCCATGTGTGTAATCATTCTTTGGGTTTTTAAAGTTCAAATGCATACATTGTAAAGAGGGAGGGATCTGCATTATTTGAGAGCTTAACAAGCCAATATGTCACCAATTGTGACCACAGTGGTCTTTATCTAAAGTCCAGTCAAGTGTTTGTGAAGTCACCCATTACTGACCAAGATATCAACAACTTGTGTCTTTTTTTTTAAGTGAATAGAAATATGTACACTCAAATTTAAGATTTATGTATTGGAATGGCATTTAAATTTCCATCCATTTGGATTACACAATTAGACAAAGTTAACAAATAAATGTAATATGATGCATATAGGTAAGTCATACATAAATACGTGACATAAGATTTCTGTATTAGTACTTTAATTTGTTTTAAATAAACAAAAACGAGGTTTATATCATTATCATAAATCAATTTAGTTTGTTTCAAACTCATACATTTTAACCAACTGAATATCACTTTTTCCACAGCTAGCCATATTGAAAGCATACTTTTTTAATGAATAATGTAAATTTCACAATAACCAGATGTACACTGATTCCAAGCAATTTTGCATTTTGAAAATATGATTATTTAAATAAACCCAAACTGATGCAAATAGTTAAACTATATGGCTTGATTTTTTTGAGTGCAGAAATCACATGTTTCTAACCGGTTTTCTATATGTATGACTGACATTCATACATAACTTTTATTAGTTGATGTTAAAACTGTTTTTAAATGCAAAATGTTTTTAAATTTAGTATCTTTTGAGCATATTTGTTGATATAAAGAATGTAAAAAAACAATATTTATACATTTTATGATGAAAATGGTGTGTGGTGTTTGCATCCAAAAACTTGCTGGTCTCTAAATATGGCTCAGATCCTTCCTTCAATGTATATGTATGGCATTTTCCAGCTATTTTATCATCTACCAGGTGAAGTCTGGTTCAAAAAGCTATAGCATTCCTCATTTCAACAAGTTGCACAGTTTTATGTCCATAGCACAAGTTGCATGCCACGGTTTATTAGACTTATTGGTTTGTTAAAATCCCTAAGTAAACACCATAATAAAATTGATACTTGCTAATAAAACAACTTGAAGTAGATCATTAAATGCACACAGCAACCTTGGTGTTATCAAGAGCTTTCGTCAGTTGAGTTCTGACTTTTCCTGCACTCTTGCTTTCTGCGTTTTTTGCGTTTTCTTGTTCGCATTATCTCTGCAGGAAGGAAGAGATCCAATATAGTGATGTGGGTTGAGTGCCACAGTCGGTTTGTCAGACAGTTAAGATTCCATCACGTGAGTTTAAGAGAGGTTATTCGTACGTACATGCACACGCAACCAATATCAGTACCCTCTGAGACTGTGGCCTATTTTGAGCCGGCTGCACTGATTGTCTATCTCATGTTTAGAGGTGAAGAGAGCAGATGCAACCTTTACGTTGTTGGAGCCCCTCGCACATGGTGAGATGGCAGATGGAAATACGCGTTTGTGAAGAAAATACAGTGACATCATCAGTGCAAGGAACCGATCTCCTCAAAAAGCACTGCGTATTTTGGGCTACCGGGACAACATCTGAGCCCTCAAGCAAAAATAGAACAAAGACAAAATGGTCTTTTATGAATGCTGTAAGATTTAGTGTCTAACTATTTCAAATGCTTATTTGGTCAAAGGTACAGTAAAAAACTTACTTAAAATTACTGTTTTTGAAATGTAATTATTTGATGGAAAATCTAAATTTTCAGCATCATTCAGTGATCCTTGGTGCTCGAGAGTGTCATTTCTTATCAATGTTGAAAATAGTTGCTGGTTAATATTTTTGTGTAGCCCATGATACATTTTTTTCCCCCAAGGATTCTTTGATAAATGTAAAGTTCAGTACAGCATTTATTTAAAATAGAAATCAGAATGACAACACAGACCCCAGAAGGCCTGTTTTGACTAAGAAAAAAAACACACCCAGCAACCATAATGCACTAAAACCACTTTCAACATGTTAGCCACCACATCCAATGCCCAGGCAACTACCCACAGCACCCTGTAATCTTAGAGTTAAGTTTTGCGCTGGTAAGCACAGCTCACATTTTCTTCAGAAAACTGAAAATCTAGTTTTATTTTCTGTTGATTTCTGCAATGTGAATCTTTGAATAAAGAAAACAGACCTGGTCATTGGTGTGCTTATATTTCTCACGCTATCACATTTGTATGAAACAATGGCATGATTTTCCAGTTCATAATTGATTAAGCTTTATCAATCACACTGATCTCCAAGATAATCTTCAAACATCTAAACACGAACAAGACATTTTTGCTTAACAGGCCAAAGCCTTAATGGGATAGTTCATCCAAAAATTTTAATCCTTTAATCAATTACTCATCTATCCTCATGTCGTTCCAAAATTTGTATGACTTTCTTCTGCATAACAGAATATATATATATATATATATATATATATACACTCACCTAAAGGATTATTAGGAACACCTATTTCTCATTAATGCAATTACCTAATCAACCAATCACATGGCAGTTGCTTCAATGCATTTAGGGGTGTGGTCCTGGTCAAGACAATCTCCTGAACTCCAAACTGAATGTCAGAATGGGAAAGAAAGTCATTTAAGCAATTTTGAGTGTGGCATAGTTGTTGGTGTCAGACGGTCCGGTCTGAGTATTTCTTCTCAGTTAGTGAAAGATTGTCTCGCACAACCATTTCTAGGGTTTACAAAGAATGGTGTGAAAAGGGAAAAAACATCCAGTATGCGGCAGTCCTGTGGGCAAAAATGCCTTGTTGATGCTAGAGGTCGTCAGAGGAGAATGAGCCGACTGATTCAAGCTGATAGAAGAGCAACTCTGACAGAAATAACCACTCGTTACAACCGAGGTATGCAGAAAAGCATTTGTGAAGCCACAACACGCATAACCTTGAGGTGGATGGGCTACAACAGCAGAAGACCCCACCGGGTACCACTCATCTCCACTACAAATAGGAAAAAGATGCTACAATTTTCAAGAGCTCGCCAAAATTGGACAGTTGAAGACTGGAAAAATGTTGCCTGGTCTGATGAGTCTCAATTTCTGTTGAGACATTCAGATGGTAGAATCAGAATTTGACTTAAACAGAGAACATGGATCCATCAGGCCTTGTCACCACTGTGCAGGCTGGTGGTGGTGGTGTAATGGCCTACCTGAGCATTGTTTCTGACCATGTCCATCCATTTATGGCCACCATGTACCCATCCTCTGATGGCTACTTCCAGCAGTATAATGAAATATGTCACAAAGCTTGAATCATTTCAAATTGGTATCTTGAACATGACAATGAGTTCAATTTTGGACTCTATAGACTTCCAGTGCATTGAGAAAGAAAAAAAAACAATTAAAACGTATAGGCCTGGTTTCACGGACAGGGTTTAGATTCGGCCTTAATTTCATTAAGACATTTAAGTACCTTTTATAAACATGGCTTAGAAAAAGTGTGGCTAGTGATGTCCGTAGTCACTGTTCTGTTCTATTTTGTTGTTTTGCAACAACAGGAAGGCTGTCAGTTGCTCAACTGTGTCCTGCATGATGTGAGCGCTACGACCCAACATCGTGGCGGTCGTCGTAAGCCACTGCGCAAGCGTCACAAGGCAGAAAAGCAGAAGTGCAACAGTGTCGAAATCTGGGCCAGTGTCCTGCTGGCTCATGGCTCCACCTCTTACGGCCATTGTGGACGCCTGAGTTCCCGGCAGCCACGCCGCAAGGACCCCCGGATGTTCATAGCCAGCGTCATTCACTCGAGCCCAGGAGAAAGAGAAGAACGGTGACAAAAAGATCGAGAGAAACAGGGAAGTGAGGGATTAATGAAAGCGTTTGAAATTGGTACATCACAGCACTTTCAAACTGCTGACCTCATCCCCACCCTCAAAGCTACTTTTCCACACCAAGTAGTAGACCACAATGATTCTATAGTAATCTTGCAGATAACTCATTTGGATGCAGGTTCGAGTCAGGCCTAAACCACATCTCAGTCTTGTTTCAACTCTCTGTACTTTCCTGTTGACAAAAAGCTAATAAAACAATCTAAAAACGAACTAATGTATATGTAAAAAAAAATGTCGACAGTGTGCACCTACAATATTCCAGAGTACATTCCTGTGGACCTGATGTCTTTTCAAACAAAAATGAATCATTTGCTAGTTTCACTCATGCCATAAAAGTGACGTTGACCACTTGGGAAGGTGTCAGAAACTCATTGACTATTAATCTGTCTGCTAGGGTGTTACGACCCTTCTTTGGCTCTCAACCGTCTGGGAATTTTTTGATTTATTGTTCACCTTTGATACGTTGGCCGTGTTTTTTGCAACAATGATGCTGTTAATATTTAACCATAGCATTTTATATTGGGACAGTACTAGCTGGCCTTTTCGAGACGGTGGAGAACTTATTAAGGGGCCTGAGAAGATTGTTTTGCAGTAAGAACCAGCTGAGAGAAATTCTTTTAATTTAAAATGTGTTTTCAAGGAAAAGGGCCATTTAAGGGAAGTGAGAGGACAACCACATGCTAAAAATATGCCAAGGAAGCTTGAATCTGTTTGATTTAATTGAAAACGTTTTGATTTCCGTATATGATTAAGATTTCGGTATGACAAAGTATAATTCTTGAGAAGCAGAAAATGACCGAGACAAAAATTGCTTTAGGCCATATGAGTATTTTTTCATTGTTTCTAGATAAGATGCATGAGTGTGTGGGATGAAGGCTTGACAATCCAGTGTAGGCTGGATCATATTAGTATCAGCCGGTCGGCTGGCAGCGTGACGCAACCATTCGTTTACTGACAGACGTTGCACTATTGCCGGTAAAATCCTGACTGGAAGCGGGTGGGGCATTGCTCTCTAGTAAAAGGGGAAAAGAAACTTGTACTCCTGACATTGGAAACCCCTGTTTTAGCAATCAATGGTGCTCGGAGACTGGGACACAAACTAAATAAACAAAGTGAAATGCGTAAAGTAATTCACAGGCACTAAGTTTTTTTTTTTTTTGGTTTGCATCTTCTGCTTAGTCTGGTATTAACAAAGCAAACATCTCAAGAAAAGTAAATAAAGCACAGAAAAATCCTGTTCAATAGATTCAAATAGTGTAGGGCAAGTTTTTGTTTGCTCTTGTACACTTAAACAATTCACCTAACAGATGTTGATGGAGTCTAAAATAATTGTATTTAATGAGAGTATCTAAGACGGCAGTACGTTACACATGCAAGCGTGCTTGCATGCACAGATGGAGAAGGAAGTTGGAACTGTTGAGCAACTCAGATCTTCCTGCACTATAGGACGATGTTGTGAAACACACTGTTCAAAACAACACCCTTTTCCTCCTTTTAGAGATCAGTTTCTCACTGTTCTACAGGTTCCCCAAACATCAAACAAAATGTCAAACTAAACTTCTCAAGCAAACTGTGAGTGTGATGCAATCAGTTCATTACAAAACCCTACCACTTAATTCACACAATATGTGAAATTCTTTATATGTACAAGTATATATACTGGGGTTGGACAATGAAACTGAAACACTGGCCAATATAGCATTTGCACAGTCTGGTGGCCAATCTTTACTGATTTTACATCACCATCAGTAAGAGCAAGTGTGAGGGTTGAATTAGCAGAGCAATACAGCTATAAATAAAATATTGCAATCCACATATTGGGAGACATATCGGGAGCTCAAAAGAGGACAAATTGTTGGTGCGTGTCTCACTGGCTCATCTGTGCCCATGACAGCAAGTCTTTGTGGTGTATTGTGAGCCACGGTATTCAGAGTAATGTCTGCACACTACCACGTGACGAACTACATCCAACAGGAGTAACGGTCGACACAAGAATAAGCTCTCTGAAAGGGATGTTCAGGCACTGACCTGACTGTATCCAAAAACATAA
Source organism: Pimephales promelas (assembly GCF_016745375.1). The sequence goes on from NW_024121099.1 coordinate 49,334,620, forward strand.
AACCACAGCTTCACAATTCACTGAAGAATTTAATACACACCCCATTTCTTCTGTTTCCACCAAAACTGTTCGTCAGGAGCTCCAGAGTCAATATTCATGGTCGGCTGCTATAGCCAAACCTTTAGTCAATGTTGGTTTCATTGGTGCCAAAAGTGCAAAATTTGGGCTGTGGACAACGTGAAACATGTATTTATCTCTGATGAGTCCACCATCACTGTCTTTCCCACATCCGTGGGAGTTTCGGTGTGGAGAAGCCCCCAAGAGGCCTAACACCCGGACTGTTGCTGCAGGGGTGGATCAGACATTCCCTATACTGTGCTTGATGGCCACGTCACTGCCAAGGACTACCGAAACATTCTGGAAGACCATGTGCACCTAATGGTTCAAACATTGAAGGGTGCTGTGTATCAAGATGATAATGCACCATACATACAGCAAGACTTGTGAATGGTTTGATGAGCATGAAAATTAAGTTAAACATCCCTCATGGTCTGCACAGACACCAGATCTAAATATTTTAGTCACTTTGGGGTATTTTGGAGGAGCAAGTGAGGAAACGTTTTCCTCCACCAGCATCACAAACTGACCTGGCCAATGTTCAAGAGGAATGTCTCAAAATCCCTCAGACCACTGTGAAGGACTTGTATCGGTCACTCCCAAGACAAATTGATGTTGACTAATTGACTGTATTGGTCCATACACACAGCCACACACACTTTTGCAATGTTTTGCAGCCTTTCTTTGAAATAGATGTGTGTGGTTTTAGTGATTTTCTCTCAGCTCAGCTGCTGTGTATGAAGTGTGAGACCACAGTCCTTCTCGCACACAAGAAGAATATTTGTTTGAGAAGTTTAGACTATTGATCACAAGTTCAGATTACCCACTGAAACACAAATATAAGCCCCCTCCCTCTCTCACTCTCAACTTCTATTGTCATGTTGATGAACTGTTCCTTGTCTACCTACTTACTCTCCTCCCTGACTGACAGGTCAGTCAACCTGTCCATCAGGTTTCATTTCCTCCTGCAGGACTCAAACGGTCACACCTCAACAGCTCAGTTTCCCTGTAACCAATGAAGAATTCCCAACAATAAATTTCACATAAAATAGATGAAGCAGGTCCTGCTTTGTCTATTTTATGTGAAAAATTTGGAATAATGTAATATGTAATAAATGTAATAAACTGTGTGTGATTTCATTTTTTAATTAATCAAATCAGCTTTCCATTCATTCTAGACTTAAATTTTATGCCTTCAAATATTATCATAAAACATGAGTATGGAATATATATGGATGATATACATGAATATATATGGAATACATATGGTATATATATATATATATATATATATATATATGAAGAGTTCAGATGCAAAAGCCTCTAAGTGCCATTTGAAGTTTTCTTCTAGTAAGATCATTTTTATTAAGCTTATATATTTAAGTTCAGTAATTTCACTTAAATTGCAATGAGGATTACCTATTAATTGTCATTTAAGTGAAATTACTGAAATTGAATATATAAGCTTGATAAAAATGATCATTTTAGAAGAAAAATTCAAATTGCACTTCATATATATATATATAAATATGTGTGTGTGTGTGTGTTAAGAATCAGTCATCCGTGAATTATATTTATTTATTTTGACACAAACAAATTTGTAAATTATTTAATTCAATTAAAAAGCATTTTAAGTGTTTTTTGACTTTATTGATTAAATCCATATTGATACTTTCTTTTATCTAAATCTTAATTTTCACTCAAATCAAACTATATCACTGCTTAGTCCACAACGGCCTGTATTCCATGCCCATGTTTAATAGTTATATCTGACCGTTGCAGGCTTTCTGTTCAGTAAACTGAGTGTCTGTGTGTTTTGAGGGTCTAGAAAGTTCAGTGCTTATCTAGCCTTGAACCGCAGTCTTTAATGGACCGCTGAACTCTTTGGATTGTGGACCCTGCCTGTGTATTTAAGATAACTGTACCAGCTCAAAGTGACTCATGAAAACAGATTTCAAAAGATCTCCAAAAATCCAGTCACGAAACAGGAGATTTCTATCAAATAAATGATTATTGTGTCTTCATGTGTGCAGGCAACGTTTAAAAAGTATATGTCCTGATAAAAGGAGACTATAATGTAAATGAAACAATACTGCACAATGGAAACTGAATCTCAGCATCTGTGGGTGGGTGGGTGCTAATATTTTTTGACAACAGTTATAAAATTCAGGACACACAGGATTTCAGTACAGTAAAAATCATTTAATTCAATAAAATAGTATATAGCAGTAGACCAGTTGTACCTTTATCATATTTATAAGACTACTTCACTGCGTTTCCAATACTGTTACAATGAGTTGCATCATACCTCTGCAGTAAAACTCTTCCCATGACAACCACTGCCCCAGATATGGCGAAATAAATTTAAATAACATAATATTAAACAGTAGATATTTCACTTTAGAACCCGTACAAAAATACTTTACAGACGAAATACATGACAGGGTTTCCAGATTACCAGAGTTATACCGAGCACACGGTGGGATATTGCGCAATCCAGGCGCACAGTCCACTTTCATGTTTTTTTCCTCGGTTGTAAACGCATTGAACGAGCGCTCGCCATCAAGCGCAGAAAACTTTTGTTGTAAATTCTGCTCTCTTTAAAGTCACTGACAGTCATTAAGCACCGCTGGAGTCCCGTCAGCACTGGCCGGTGGCGGAGAGCAGGTTCCGCAGCGTCGCCAGCTCGCGCGACAGCTGCTCCACGCGCTTCTGTAACCGGTCGTTCTCGGCCGCGAGCTCGAGCACTTTGTGCTGCGTCTCCATGTTGCGCATTTTGGCTTTGTCTCTGCTTTTGCGGACGGCGAGATTGTTCCTCTCGCGCCTCTGCCTGTACTCGTCGCTGTCCTTTTCCAGCCTCTTCTTCCCTTTGCCGCCAGAGGCCATTTTGCCGCCCGACTGAGGTGATCTTCCCTTACCTGGCGGCGCAGGTGTACCTGGCGGGCTCGAGCAGGAGGAGGACGCGGTGGAAATGTTTCCCAGGCTGCCGCTCGGAGCGTACTGTAGATACGAGCGCATGTCAAAGCCCCCGGAGCCCTCCATTGGCGGCTCTTCGTGTCGCCAGTTACTTTTGGCAAAGCTGCCCAGAAAGTCTGGGCTGAACACGGCGTCTATGCGCGTCTCCTGAATCTCCGGATACGCCAGCTGGTTATTCGGGTCCCGCTCGGTCAGCGAGATATAGTTCTTGTAGTTCTGTAGCGCTGCTCTCTTGCTCTTGTTTTCCTCGGAGAGAAAGTCGCTGTAGATTCCCAGTGCGCGGTGCCGGGTTTCGTCTTGGCTGGCCAGGTGCTGGTACTGCTGGGACGAAGAGTCCAAATAGATGCTGAAGTCTATGGCTTTCTCGTGCTCAGAAATTTCATGAAGCTTCGTCATGGAGCCGTTAGTGGGCTGCTTGCAAATGCTGTTGCTGTTCGGACTGCTGCTGGCGTTAGTGCTGTGGAAAGCGAGGTAGTCCCCCTCGTAAAAACCGGCCACTTCCATGGATCTTAACACCCGCCGGATTGCGGCAGGACGGAGGTCAGGGTTTCGCCGCCCCTGATAACTTTTCAAGTGAAGAACTCACAAGAAAATTCGAGGGTCTTCCAAAAAGCAGAAATAACTAAATGACTTTTGTCTAGTTTTGTGGGTGATAGGTTGCCTGCCCAGCGATCGCTGGAGAGCTCGAGTCAGTTCCCATGCTTCGGATTGGGGTGTTTATAGGGGTGTGAGAGTGGGCGGCGATTTTCTATTTGGAATGTGACGCGTTTTTCTGGTTTGACCGCAGACTCTCAAAACGGAGGTCTGTGAACACACGAGTGAATAACAATAGAAAATAAACAGATACAACTGCGCCGAGATTAAGCTTTTTTATAAGGAACACATGTTTAGCCTACATCAATTCTGATCTAGTTTAGAATGAGAATCAGAATGAGATTAATTTGCCAAGTCGTGTGCAAACGCACAAGTCTCGGGTAAGCTTACAGTACACAGGAAAAACGCATAAATAACAATAATTATAATAATATATTTTAAAACACATTAAACTATTGTTTAAAGTGCATTTACTTTTTTATATTTGAATTGATTTTATTTACTTATGTGCTCTACAGAACTACACATAGGCTAAGCAAATATAAATAGAATAAATTACAAATACAATAAATAGAGTAAAGCTATAAAACAGGTTTCTCGGAGGAGCAGTCACTTGCATGGGGACTCTTCATTATTCAGCCATATTTATCCTGACAAAATAATGTAATAATGTCTTCTAGAGCAGTGTTTCTCAATGCCAGTCCTCATAATTCACCTCCTAAAAAGTTTTAGATGTCTCCCTATTCAATATTTGAGTAAGCTGATGAGTTGAATCAGGTGTTTTAATTAATAGGACAAACACTGGTGGGTTGGGGACAAAGGCAAGGACTGGAGCTGAGTAGGCCTATAGTAACCAATTGCTTAAAAAATAGTTACCACATAGTAAAAATAATTTTAATTATTAAAACATTGTTTTCTTATGCAAATTCATTAATTGACATGTTTAGGGTTGAAGATACAGTCCCTGACATAACACAACATAATTAACATTCTCTATAGACCTGTGCAATGGTGAACTATGGCTGTGCAGTCTATCAAAACTGTTACTATATCATAAGACTTGTGGGAATGCTCTGTTAGGACCAGAAGTATCCATTTTATAACTTAAGGTGTTTGGTTTTCTATCTACTTCTACAGGCCTGTCATCCAATATTATTCACGCTATATATATATATATATATTGATATCATATCAAAATTGTCCAATTTGTTAGTCAAAAGTCATTTCCAGGGGCAGCCGCACAATAAACTTGTTTTTGTTTTTTCAGTGATATAGTTAGCCTGCCATCTGGTGGGTAAAGATTGCACTACAAGAGCTGGCTACTTTAATTTCATCATTGTCCTCGAAGCAGCACCATCTTTCTCAATATTTCATTTTCCCATAATCCCTTGTGTCCCATATCATAGTGCAACGTGTTGCAAGAACTGACTCATTAAGCTGCCAGGACTTGAAAATATGATATAGCCTCCATTTTCATGTCCATTTCATTTCTAATATTGTGCATTATTTTATTTTATTTCAATAATTTATTATCATGAAATCATATTTTAGTTGACACATTACATTACCTTTTATAGAGGATCAGTGACGCAAATCCTACATCAAAACATATTTGTTAATTGTGATTCTCTATCAGAGTGTCTGATTTAAAGCATGAATGCCATGCCATTATGTCATAATCTAAACAATCTTATACTAAATACTATTTTAATTGTTAACTAACATTTAGTAATTTGGGTTAAGACCAAAAAAGGGTGACAATGATGACTGAATTTATCATTTGAAAGAACTATTTTAATTTTAAATGGAGCATGAAGTCCAAGTCCCCCTCTCCCTTAAAGGACTGAAGTAGTTCACTTTAAAAAAAAACTTTTGCTGATAATACTCACCCCCGACATGTCATCCAAGATGTCCATGTCTTTCTTTCTTCAGTCAAAAAGAAATTAAGGTTTTTGATGAAAACGTTCCATGATTTTTCTCCATATAATGGACTTCAATGGGAACCAAACGGTTCAAGGTCCAAAAGACGTTTCAGTGCAAAATGTTCAAAGGGCTTTAAACGATTCCAGACGATGAATAAGGGTCTTATCAAGCGAAATGATCGCTCATAAAAAAACAAAAACAAAGATTAAGTTTTATAAGCTCAAATGGTTGCCTTGCTCTGTTCTGTGATGTGCATTCGTGACTCCCCTTTTCAAACTCGTTTATCAAAATGAACGATTTTTTTTCATTTAATTTGGTTCATTCAACGAACGAAATGAACGAGTTGACTCTGGAAAAGATTTGTTCATTTTGATGAACGAGTTCGAACAGGAGAATCACGAACGTGCATCACAAAACAGAGCAAGGCGACCATTAAAACTTTGAGCAATCGTTTCGCTTGATAAGACCCTTATTCATCATCTGGAATTGTTTAAAGCCCCCTGAACAGTTTGCAGTGAAACTGTCTTTTGGACCTTGGACCTGTCGTTTGGTACCCATTGAAATCTATTATGTGGAGAAAAATCCTGGAATGTTTTTATCAAAAACCTTAATTTCTTTTCAACTGATAATAATCAGTTGAAACTGACTAATAATACTATCATTATAGATAGTAAAAAAGCAACTTTATTTAACATAATGAAAATGATTATTTTGACAGTGTACTAAAATACCAGCATCCACAACAACCGTACATTCAAGTGAGTAAAATTAATCACTTTCAGTTTAGCCTCTTTTTTGATTGGTTGCATTCGGGTGGGGTCAGGACATTCTTGTTTTCTAATTGGTCATCATGTTTGTTACGAAAACATAGTCGAATTGCTGATTGGCTGAATGCTTCAGCGCGACGAACACAATTGGTGGAGGGAGGAAACACGGAACAGGGCGGACAGAGGCGTGGGGTTGAAGATGCGGAATTAAGGCATCCGCTGCGCCCGAACCGGACTGAATATGGCGAGCACCGAGAGCAAAAGTGGGTCTTCGGAAAACTTTCACACACCCGAGCCAAGTAGAGTGGCTCAGCCGGGCGCGAGATGGGGTCCACAGCATGCAGGTGCTCGAGAGCTCGCGGAATTATACTCGCCAGGTGAGAATTTAAACCGGTTTTTACATTTCCCGTCGGCGCCGGTAGCCGCCTGCCGCTGACCTCACCGGGGATTGAACGGACTGCCAGCCACGAGATTCTGTTAAGCGGCGCCGGACAGCACGGCCACGAAGCTGTAGCATTCGCCTCGTAGTCTGGGCATTCAGCGGAGCGCGTGCATATTCAGTCTGGGGTCTCTGAGGGGACAAACACTACGCAGCATAGTGTGGCATAATATATATAGATTAATAAATTATGTTTATGTGGCAGGGAGTTTGAATGAGCTCAACGCCCTATCGGTGATGTCAGTCATCAGAGGAGTTGAACGCAATTGTCTGTGATAAATTTGACCAAAATAGGTTATTAATCATGTCTTGTGAGTTTACCTATCTCTTATGGTCCCAAGGGGTGTAATTCTTTGTCAGAAATAGTTGGTACTTGTAGCTGTCAGATAGGCTAACAGGAGATCTCTTTGATTTCACGCTTACCACATAAATTACTCAGCACGTAAGTTACTCCGTTGTTTTGCTAGTTAAAAAGTTGTAGAAATAAAACATGAACGGCACTTTGAGAAATAACATTAACATGACTTACAAAATAGAAGAAGCTGATGTTTTTTTTTCTACACGTAGCGGGTCGCCCCTTCATGGGTGCCGCTAATATTGACATCACGTGACTAGTTGCCATGCAACTGGCCACTTTACTACCTAAAACAATACTGTTTATTTCATTTAGCAGATGTAGACAGTGTTTGCTGTGATTTAAAAAGCATAAACGTAAAAGCTAATGTGAATAAAACAAGTAGCTAAAACTACGGTAATGACAAACACAACACAACAACAGAGCCACTAGAAAGCGGTATAAAGGCTTTTAGATCAATTAATTTTTCACAGCTCATCCTGTCTGGAGTTTTTCGTCTATTGACATTTCTTAGAAAGATGTTTTTGCAGTGTTTCGTCAGCAGAACAATCAAAAAACATGAAATAATAGTACACTGAAGAGATGTAGCCTATGTCTATCCCTCACAGCCTCGCTTTCATTCCTGTTAAAAGTAAAAGATGGCCCTTTGCTGTGAATAAGGTCTATAGTCAATAGTATAGTTATGCAGCTCACACAGAAGTCACTTTCATACCAAGTTGCTTTCTGTAGGTAAATTCCAAATTTGCATGATCATCTTCAATCCTCACAAAATCCCTGTCACACGGATTCCTGTTTAATTGGCTGCATTTCTTCCAAAATATTTGCAGAACAATGTTAAATGTGTCTGCACTGTAATAAACATCTTAGATGTGAAGCAACAGCATTTAGTAAAGAAGCCTTATAATGCATCAACCCAAAAAGTTTCAGTACTAAGTACCAAAACCACTGGTACTATTGAATGTTGAATAAGAAGCATCTCAATAACAAAAACTTACTGAGTGCACCTTTATTTCAGTAAAGTTTCGGGTTGATGTTTTGTTTTTATCTCACTAGGAATGGCTGTTTACACTATTAAAGATGAATAACAACAAAGTAATTTATAGCATTAGGACAACAGGGCCACACAAAACCAGCAGCCCACAATGGTTGATTAGTTTGTGTGCAGTAAATCTTAATACCGTGGAAGGAGGATCTCCATCAATACCAACAGGACACTGTGTGGAGGATAAATGCTGCATATAAACATACACACACACACACACACACACACACACACACACACAAAAACAGAACAGGAGCCGAAACGAAAGAGCACACTAAGTACTAAGCAGACCAGTGTGAGGGTGTGGTAGGTGTGACAGGTATGAGTTTGTGTGGGTGGGGTGGTGCAGTTCAATGTCAAATCGAGCTGGACCGATGTGGGTTTCTGGGTAGCATAAGATTCATGCTTCTCAAACTTCACATCAGTGTCCTCTGATAACATTGTCCTGTTTACAGTCACTTTGGTGACTGTTCAGGCTCTCAATATTTCAGAATCAGATTAACTCTGAATTAATCAGTCAACCCTGGAACAAACAGCAGTATTTCTAGATTCTGTCAATGCGAGAATCATGTTCTTTTCTACAAAGTGGTTCTGCACTGAATTCAGGGCAAAGGTGAATTTGCCCTCGGCACACAATTGTTGTTGCTGTGCAAAGGAACAATGTGACTTTGTTTTTGAGCATTGCTTTGATAAATGCTCACAGCCATAACCATCTGTCTCAAACTGTTATAAACAGCTATTCAAATATGCTTTCTTAACAGTTTCTATGATAATGATGCTGTATTTTTGGAATACAGCAAACAAGTTGGTACTTCAGTAAAGTTACTCTGAAGTTAGCATACTCTCTAGGGCACTTTGGAAATATAACCTCTCTCTCTCTCTCTATATATATATATATATGTATATATAATGTGTGTATTTGTGTGTATAAAATGTATGTATGTGTGTATATATATATATATATATATATATATATATATATGTATGTATACAAGTATGTATATGTGTGCCTTATATATATATACCTAAATTGCAATGTATTAGTAAATAGTTATATTTATATATATATATATATATATATATAAATATATGTGTGTACAAGTATGTATATGTATAAGTATGTATATGTGTGCCTTTTATATATAAAGTTTTTATATTATATATATATTTGGCAACAAAGTACTAGGCTAATTTGTTTGTTGTTTTCCTCCCATATTTGTTACAAAAAGTCCATGTCATTGTGTTAAAATATTACATATGAAATGAACCAGTGCGTCACATATTTCTCGTATTATGTTTTTTGCTTAATGCCTAAAACTTCAATGTGTCGTCACCACATTCTGTTGAATTAATAGCTTTTGAAAATGTCAAGTGTTCTAGTTTACATGTTTTCAGTATTAGCTGATTTATATGTCTTTGATTTGAATTGTACTCAGCATATCAGCGTATCGTTCTTCTCATCCGTTTTTAAATAATGCATTATGCTGCAGGAACTAAAGTTTTATTTATTCACCAAAGCCAATTTATACTCGTACGATGTTTTGCTGTTATTTTTGGATCCTGCTGACTAAAGACTGCTATTTAAAACGTCTCAACTCTGTCTATTTCTTACAGGAAAAAGATTCCAGGAATGGCTCAGTGTGCTTCTTTGCTTTACCCTCATGGCCTTCAACTTCTGTTACCTGGTAACATACTTCCACCTGGGACACATCTGGTACATCCTTCTGGGCATCGGTTGGTAAAACAAACAAACCCACACACACAGTCATCAATGTTTAGTAAAGTAGTGGTAGAAACAACAAAGATGTTGCAAAGTACAACTCTGAAATGTGTCTTAAATAACTAGCAAATACCAAACAACTTTTTATGGGAACTGAAAGCCATTTTGGTTAATAATAGGATTTAGAGATTGATTTTATACTGATATTCTGCTGTATGTGTGTGTGTGTGTGTGAAGTGGCAGGGATCCTCACAGCAGACTTTGCCTCTGGTCTGGTCCACTGGGGTGCTGACACATGGGGTTCAGTGGATCTGCCCATCGTTGGGAAGGTACAGAAGCAAAACACCCTTTTTTCCTGTTATTAAGTGTTATTTAAGCTATAAAATGTAACAAAATACTTTGACACATAGATATTAAACCACTTGATCACAAGTAGATTACTTGGACATTTAATATTTGTGTTTTTACTTTAAACATCTTTCAAGGCCAATTCACACTGCACTGACAGACACCGACCAATGGCGACAGTCACCAGATTACAGTATGTCACTTCTCAGACATTCACCCTATAAATACAGATTCCACATGTTAATCCTGCAAAAACAAGCGCCGACTGCTTAACCCACTGATTCGACAATACCCGATGAATGTATTTGTTGGTGGGCTTTGATCAGTACAGTGAGAATTGGCTTTTAAACACTTTAAAGATCTTTTAAAGGTGCTAAATGTAACTTTTCTTCTAAAATGAATCCTTTTTTTTATTGCCTGTTTGTGAAGGGGTTGTAATCACACATTACAATGATCCACTTGTCTGGTTTTGCTATTACCTCTGAAGACCAGTATTCCTATTTCTATGTGAAGTCTCCGGGTCGGATTCTCCGCGAAATTCATCGGATGTGACGTGCATGCGCACTCCCGAGTCTCTCTTTTTATATACAATCTACTCTATGCGACGGCACTGCAGCTGAGGACATGGAGTCTGATAACACCAAAAAACAACTTGCCTCCAGCACAACACAGACTCAAACACAAACTCAACATAAAAAACAAAACAAAACGTATCTGCTGAAGCTTGTCAGGCCAAACATGAATCGTATCAACTTTGGACGAAAACACGGATCAACATTGGCAGAGCGTTTAAATTATGGAGAGACCTCCGCTATTTTTATTGTGATAAATTACAAGTTTTCAGATATACTGAAATAATGGTAAACTGTAATGAAATAGCAAGGTAAACTACAACATATGAGACATGAAATGGATACAAAAGACTGTCCCGGTAACTTTTATTTTATGTACTAGATCTACTGTCTAACGTCACTCATCCCACTACTATCATATTGTTTATAATACACATTTCCAGACACGTTCAGTACAGTAATGTTACTTCCTACGATCTTACTGTTACACTGAAATTGTTCAGTCTAGTTCACAAACCGTTTTCGTTACCATATTATACATCCACCTACGTTGACGGTGCTGATCGTGAAAGATACACGAATAGTTCGTGAAATGCCTTATGCTAAATAACACCACAAATGTAACGTTGTTATGGTAAGAGCATGGAGCATTAGTTCAACGTCAAGCTGATAGAAGTAGCCTATTATTGTAACGTTGCAGTGGGAGTTTACATGAGTTTCCAGCATGTTGTGTGATGCTTTCTCCGGTGTGTTGAAAGTCTCAGTGTGGCTGTGTACCATGAGTGCTCACTCTTGTTTTCGAGCACGCGCAAGAGCACGAGCGCTCTTGTAAAAGTTGGTTGCAATCTGAAACATCACCAATAGAGGACGCTAAAAAATACATATAGCACCTTTAAAGAAAATATGAATCTACTACTAAACTACTAAATTGTGCTAGCATAATTACTTATCCTAAAAAAAATGTTCCTGTTTGTTGACACCCAGGCCTTCATTCGTCCATTTCGAGAGCACCACATTGATCCAACAGCTATAACACGCCATGATTTCATTGAGACAAATGGGGATAACTGTATGTTGACCATCATCCCTCTCGCTAACATGGCCGCAAACTTCTTGTTGCTCTCTCCAGGTAAGACATCAGACATATTATCTGTCCAATACAGAGACAAATGATGAACCACATTCATTTATGACTCAAAGTCTCATATATTGTGTTGTTCTCTCTTCAGCGGAGATCTATCGAAACTACGCATGGTACTGTTACGTCTTTGCTTTATCTATTTTTGTTACACTGACCAATCAAATTCACAAATGGTCGCACACATATTTTGGGCTCCCACGCTGGGTGACGTTTCTTCAGGACTGTTACATCATTTTACCACGGAAACACCACAGAGTTCACCACGTTTCACCTCATGAAACCTACTTCTGCATTACAACAGGTATACTTGCACACAATACATGGTTGTATAGAAAGTTCAAAAGAACGAGTTGCAAACATATAATAACAAAGGCATATGGAGCAACTAATATAGAGAAGAAAAAAAACTACAGATACTACTACAGACCATCATGAGTGTGATACTACCCAAAAACCTAAAGATATTTATCAATAAATAACTTTCGATTTTTTTTTTTTTTTTTTTTTTTTTTTGTAAACTAGATTTTTGAAGATTTTAAATTTTATCATTGACACTAAATTAAATATACATTTACATCAGTTATAAAGTTACATGTCATTGACCTTAATGCGTTTGAATGTGCAGGGTGGTTGAACTATCCCCTAGAGAAACTGGGATTCTGGAGAAACCTGGAAGATCTGATCCAGAGCCTGACCGGAGAGAAACCCAGATCAGATGACCTCAAATGGGCCCAGAAAACCAAGTAATCTTCCTCTGCCACCGACCCACCTCCCCTACCTCAGACCTGCTTGTAGGAGAACAGTCGTTTTTCTCCGTCTACTTGTCCTCCCTCAGACAGAACAAGAGGAATGGCAAGATATCAAAGCCCAAATTAGAAAGCCATCAAATCTTAGCAAAAGTTGAGAGAATGGGGTTGACAAAGCAATTGAAAGCAATATCCCACCCTGCTCACTCTAAAGACACAAACATCCAAATCCTCATTGAAAACTTGAGACTTCTGTGAAATGTTTAAAACTGTTCAAAGTGCAAAAAAACAAAACGAATTTAAAATGTCAATACTTGAACAAAGTGGGCTCTTTTCTGGACACCTTATCTTTCAGCTGCTCAAAGCTTTGCTGACTAGCTTGTTTCTGAGGGACTGGCCTCTGCACTTTTGGGTTTGGCCTTTGGGACTGATTTCTCTTGCTCTCACCCTTCACTTGTTTGGGGTTTAAGTGCAGTAAACTCAAGGCATTTTGGCTCTTTAACCGCAGAGGGCTGAAAACCGGTGTCTTCATCTGTTGCTTGTGTCTGAACGGACGGAGCAGCATCATATGCAGTCTTACTTCAGTACGCCTTAAAAGACAAATCGCATGAAACTTGCTTTGCTCTGCTTCATCCTGTTCCTAACATTCTTTTTTTTTTCATTATTAACACTTTCTTTTGAAGCACATTTGCAAATTCAGAGGTGCTGAAAGCATTTAGCTCTTGATCAAGAGGTGTATATTAGAAGTATTTCCACGCAGGTCAATATTTAGGTCAATAATGTCTCAGTGTGAATAAACAGCGGTGTCCTCACAGATATCAAAACCCACGAGACACTCAGAATAGGCCTTATGTGTATCCATTTTTTTTTATCTTGTATTAACTTTATTGTAGGCTAGGTTGACCAGCTGACTAACAAACTTAAACTTGCACTCCATTGCTTGGGTTTTAGGTCCACATACATGTTCAACTTAACACTAGCATGTTAATTTTAATAATATGAAATGTTAAAGGTGGCTACAGCATGATGCAAGGACAGATTTAACATCTAGCTGTATAGTGACATAACTATTACTAACTGCTTATTTAATGAGCATTACAGGATATACATTCTCTATTATAAAGCTGCAATGACAATGAACTCAAAATATTTATTTAAGTTAATCTTTTACTAATGAAAAAAAAAACTTGCTTTGCTTTGGAAAATAAGTGTTGTTATCTAAGCCATGTAGTTTAGACGGTGTTTATCATGTCGTCTTATAAGAGTGAGGAAATTTAATATTTTAGATCACATCTAACATAATTGTGATAATTTTTGTTGTGCCATTTGGGGGTATTAGTTTAATCATTTTTCTTTGCACAAAAAAACCTATTTGCCCTTAAAAACTGAAAAGGTCAACCTAAACGAGTTGTAGCTTAGACGTTTTATGCTTATGTGCATTTTCATGCCAAAACCTTGTTACTGTCAGCCGGAATGTGGCAATTGTGTTTCAATAGGTCAGTTTTGTGATGGTATATGTTTAAAATAGGTCATTATAGAAGGTCAGAGAACATGTTTTAGAGAGCAAATTCATTTGTCCAATATGTAAAACTGTTACAAAGGAGTCAGTCAGAACTGTAAAATAACAAAACATATATGAGGTGTTTTGAGCTGATTCATAATGTGTCATGTGTTGTTACATCTTTTTTTTTTTCTTTCCTTTTTATGAATTCAGGAAGGTTTGTTGGATGGAATATTGTAGTATTTTTGACAGTCAACCAATATCTTATATATTTCTATGCTGATATGAGATGCCAAATTTATTTTTGCTCCAGCTAATAGATCTGTTGTGGTGTGTTTGGTCGGTGTTTATTTGAAGAAAACACTCCAGTGGCGATGTTCACTGTACAGGGAACTGAAGCTTAAACCAATTACTTTGATTTTGTAAAATGTTACATCTGTCATTAGATTTCTTTTCATTTTGTATTTTTGGTTTCCAATGAGTCTTTATTATGACATTATTTTCTCCTAAATTTTACAGTAGTATTAATGATCATATCATATAACATATCTCAACATTTTCTTTTATTTGTAATGTACTGATCATGAAGGATTTTACCAGCTGTAATATTTCTTGATTTGAAATGGTGGAAGATGTGAGTTGGAGCAGTTTAGTGACCGTGATGTGTTGATGCAGTGAAGACTTCTGTGCTTTTGTCTGGTCAAGCTTCTGCAGGTATAATTATGGTTCTATAAACACACAGAAATGTTACTAGTTTGTTGTGAAATGTGTAAAAGAGATTGTGGTAATATGGCGACTGTATTATCGAAAATGCAAGATTAGAGTGTTAAGACTTTCTCGTTGAGTCTCTTTTCTTTCCATGCTTAGTGGAAAGCTACCACTTTCCATGGAATGTGGCTGTGAGAAGACTGAATTAATCACACTGTACTTGCTCAAAAATAACAAAGCAAGGCCGATCCCTTATTCACTGAGGTTATTTGATTGATGACCTTTTGGCATTCACACTTGTTACTGAATGTTTGTTCTTACTGATTTATTGGGAGAAGCCTTTTAAAAATGCTATCTCGGCTGATTTTGCAATTCACCTCATAGTCTCACAATCAGCAAGTTTTTGTAGGACGGCTACTTGTTGAAAACTGCAAATAACGCCTTAATGCCTTTTTTTGTTGTTTCTTGTTTTGAAAACTTATGTCATTAAGTTCATATTTATAATAAAATTAATAAAGAACTGGAAAGACCTGTGGCCTGATTTGTGCTTTTTATCCTGCTTATGTTCACATCATACATCATACACAGGGCTGTCAGCAGATGGACAACAGGTTAAGGGGTTGAACAAAGATTATACCTATACAAAAAGTTGACTTATTAGAATGATGCTATTTATTTGTAAAACTGAACATGTGACATTCCTTTTTGTTCTTTCTTTTACCTTTCACCTTCATTTCAAAGTTCAATCTCTCTCTCTCTCTCTCTCTCTCTCTCTCTCTCTCTCTCTCTCTCTCTCTCTCTCTCACACACACACACACACACACACAGGTTGCAATGCTTCTGACTTCACATTGTGACTGAACCAAAAGAAAAGTAAATAGGTGTTTAACACCAGAACAGATTGCAACACTTCACAGTGATACATGACACACTGTTTTCAGATTACTTATGATTTATATATAAACAATACATGTATATTTAGATATTGGATTGCGGAAGCAGGGCTTTTGTCCAGGCCTAATAGGCCCGGGCTATTTTTGAGGTCTGGTATAAATATGATGTTACAAAAATACATATACATGGAAGATTGGTCATTAAAAGATGGCGATCTCAATTCAAACTCACACGTGGTCTTATGCTTAAATGACAATGATTCGGCAATGTCTATGAAGCCTTTGAAATTAAAATCACAATTACAAATCATTCTATTTCATAACGTTAAACTGTAAAGATTTTAACAGTATTAAAGGAGAACTCTGGCGCAAAACGAACCTTTGGTCTAATAAAACATTGGTACCTAGTCAATCGTTCTCTGAGATTTGTTTACATGATAATCGGATGTAAAGATTTTTATCTCTAAAAACTGTTTAGCGTATAATGCTAGTAGTGGGGGCATTTACTAAGTAAAAAGAAATTGCTAGTTTCTACCACTAACAAGGCTCAAAATAGCCCCACACTAACACACATAGTGAGGGTCCATACATGCAAAACGAAGCATTGAGGACTTTGTAAGTGTACAGAACGTTTAATAAGAAGATACTTTATAAAGACAGTTCACTTCGTGTATACAGACAGGAGCCATCTTAGAAAATAGTCTTGATAAGTCGATCCCCGAACGCCGTTCATTCATACAGTTCAGAAGTTCGCTGAACTTCGTACAATTCAGCTCACTCTATTTTCCAAGATGGCTCCTGTCTGTATACACGAAGTGAACTTTCTTTATAAAGTATCTTCTTATTAAACGGTCTGTACACTTACAAAGTTCTCAATGCTTCGTTTCGCATGTATGGACCATTTGTGGCAATGGTTGTGCGTTAAAATCCTAGCAAATCAGCAGTTTCTGAAATACTCAGACCAGCCCATTTGGCACCAACAACCATGCCACGTTCAAAGCCATTTAAATCACCTTTCTTCCCCATTCTGACGCTCCATTTGAACTTAGTCTTGACTCTTGACCATGTCTACATCCATTCATGCATGAGTTGCTGCAGTGTGAACGGCTGGTTAGATATTTGCGTTATGATCTGTAAACTTTTGGCTGCTATCTTACCCCATCTGGCTTCAAGTCATTGACTTTTGTTTGTGTCTGATTTTTGGTAAAGTCACTTATGTACTCATGTGTCCCATCTATACATAAATAAAGGCCCGGTGCCCTTTTTTAATGCGTTAATAGCTATAATAAATCTTTCTTTTTCGGTAAAAGTTCAAAACCTAAAAGAAGCTGTTAATTAGTAATGAGGGTAGTTAAGTATATGTAGGTCACACATCACATCATTGAAAACTGCACTTATACTGTATGCTGTGCCAGAATGAGCTTTGGGTTGTGTTTTGTGATTTATTTTATATCTCTTTTGAGAGTATAAAAATAAAAAGCACCTAAGGCAAGTTTAATGTTTTGTAAAGACTTTAAACAGTTCAAAGTTCCACACTGAGAACTTCAGATTGTGGGACAAGGACTGTGGCTTAAAGGTGCAATGTGTAACAAAGTTGAGTATCTATTAACAGAAATGCAATATGACATCCATAACTATGTTTTCAGTGGTGTATAAAGAACTTACTTAATTAGCCGTAATGTTTTTATTACCTTAGAATGAGACATTAATAGCTCCATAACCGAGGGAATCCCCTTCTATGAAGGTCGCCATGTTGTGACGTCATATTCCTACCGTAGCCGAACGCGAACAAACAGCGCTACAGAACGCGTTTCATCACTACCTTGAAAGAGAAGTAGCGGAAAGCTGGAAGCTAGCCTTACACTCCGTGAGTAGTGACTTTTCCCTTGGAGTGGTGTAAAATATGTAGTTGGGATTGTTTCATGTAACTTAGTTCTCCCTCGCTGTGTTATGGGTTTGTTATGTTGGGGATAGATGTGCTGTTACGTTCGTGAGACAGCTGATGATTAGTATTCATGTCATTGACCGTAAAACAGCACGTTACAGGAATCACGAACCCGTCGATAGAGACTTTTACTAAAGTCTTTTATCACTAAAGTCGATCGCGAAGAATTTTAAAAATCAGAGAAAAAAAGCCTATTGTGTGTAGTAAAAAGTATCTATGGGATGCGGAGATGACATGATTGTAACAGCGCGCGCACTTCCGACCTTTGGACTCATGCAGACGCGTCCCAGCTCAGCCACAGTAACAGCTCATATTAGCCAGCTAAACTATTACTACCCTGTTAGAAAAAATATATAGCTGCTCCCTCGCTGTATTATGGGTTTGCTGCTACAGTATGTGGGGAGAAATGTGCTGCTGGTTACGTTTGTGAGACAATCAGCTGATTATTATTTTATTAAATTATATATTAAAACCCTTGATCCTCACCTGACTATGGCTTTGTAAACAGACAGTATTCATGATGTGGTTTATAATGGACTGTGGTACAGAAACAGTGACAATGTTACACACTCTTGGCTTACTCTGGCTATTCTCTGCTGTCTCAGCCGACGAGATGTTTGTCCCGTTTTAGCAACCGTAGCTTCTTCGAAAGGGAGGGGTGAGCAGTGGGCTGAGCCCTTAGTGCAAACCTGGTGCAAGCTCGCAACCGAACCACTAGATGTCGCTAAAATATGATGTGAGTTGAAGTCTCTCTGCTCTATATTTGGTATTCTTGATGAAAGATATGATGGTTGAATAGGGTCAAAGTACATGCCGCAAAAGAGGCATGTTCAGGGTGTTCTGTTCACAATTTAATAATCGTGATACAACTCAGAGGCACAACAGGCCAAATTTCACTGCTCACTGAACTCTGTCCTCCTGTAGAAGCACACGTTGATGCCAATTCTATACAAGAGTTCTATACTAATTCTAATACAAGAGTTAAGCAGAAAAACTGGACCAGCTAAAAGGCCATTTTGTTGCGGGGCCATGTGACAGGAGAGTTATGTACTTCATTAGAGCGAGATGACCTTCATGAGACCCACCCACACTCATACGCTGACGTTAAAAACCACACTGTGGACATCTTTAGAGTTGAGAGGTTAACCAGTAACGAGATACTGTACTGCTGAATGAATGTCGCTTCTATGACTTACCGGATCGTAGAGCAAACTAATGTCTGTGTCAGAAGGAAGAGCATGTTCTGTCTCAGTGGCTCAGCAGTAATGTGAGTACTGAATTTGTTTAATGCTCCTCCAGTGAGATAACACATAAATCAGTCTTTTGTCCTGAGTTACAGGTATCGGATGTTTGCTTACATGCTGACTGAATATTTTTAATGTGTTGCTTTTGTTATCATGTTGGATGTTACATTTATGCAAATCTGATTGTCTTTAACCATTGACCGACAAGTTAATTTGAACTTTTAACATTGTCTTTGGTTGTATAAAAAAAAAACACCTAAAAAGAACACTGGATCCAGTTAACAGAATTAACAATAATTAACGATTCATATTTGAATTTAGAATGATAACAGATTTTCTACTTTTTAAAATGAACAAGCCACATTAATACAGCAATTCACATTTTATCATTGATTGTTGTAGTGCCGGTTTGATAATTTTATTGCCATGCTGCAGTTGTACTTTGTATTGTATTGCACTGTTTTGTAAGCTTAATGTTTGATGTAATTATATATATATATATATATATAGTACTCAAAATTTAAAGTGGATCAAAGGAGTTCATCAAAGTTGTAGGGTATTGTTCAAAATTCATTTATATGTATGTATATATATATATATATTTAATTACATCAAACTTTAAGCTTACAAAACAAAGTACAAGTTCAGCATAGCAATAAAATTATTAAATCGTCACTGCAACAATCAACCATAAAATGTGAATGGTTGTATATATTGTGTGTTGTTTAAAAGTTTGGAATTAGTTGTTTTTTATAAAAGGTTTGGGATTTTTTTTCAAAGGGAATTAAAGTAATATATATTTATTTTTTCATTAAGGATGCTTTGAAAAGTCAGATTTTATCAGATCAAAAGTGACAGTAAAGCCTTTTAAATTGTTACTATTTTTAATTTCATTTAAATGCTGTTCTTTGGAACTTTGTTTATCAAATAATTCTAATACAAATTTGCAGAAAGATATGCAGCACAACTGTTTTCAACATTTGTTGGAAGTAAGAAATGTTTCATAAGCAGCAAATCAGCATATAATTATTTCTGAAGGATCATGTGACACTGAAGACTGGAGTAATGATGCTGAAAATTCTGCTTTGTCATTACATGAATACATTACATTTTTAAATACTGTATTACTGTGGGGTTTTTTTTTCACTTAATTTTTATATAAATGCAGCCTTGGTGAGCATAAAGACTAAAAAACATTACAAATACCTTACTGACTCCAACATTTTGAATAGTTGAATATATGGTCATAATTCCCAGGGTCATGCAATGGTTCCTCTGTCAGAGATGTCATGATCTAGAAGTGGAGGATTTCTTTGTATATCTTTTTTTTCTCTCTCTCTTTAAAGGAAATCTGATGTTTTGGCAAAGGCAAGAAGAGAAGACATCAAACCACAGCCCAACTGAAGTGGCGTCACACAATATAAAATACTGAAGAGTCACACAGTTGAAAGTTGTCTAACATCAGATAGTTCTTCAACTACCCATTTGCCCTCCGATAACGACATTCACCATGCCTTTGTACATCCATGCCTTGGCGTGTGCTTTCGGTCTGGGCTCCTGGGTGTCCATTAATGGCTTGTGGGTGGAACTTCCTCTGATAGTCAATGTTCTGCCAGAGGGTTGGGACTTGCCATCGTACCTCACAGTCATCATTCAGCTTGCCAACTTCGGACCTTTGCTGGTGACCCTGGCGCACAAATTCTGTCCTGGAAGACTACGTGAAAATCTCGTCATCTATGCGGTCCTGTCAATCGGTGTTGTGGCCTGCGTCCTACTGGCTGTGTTTTGGAAGAAAACCACCATTCTCCTCGGTCAACCGCATAGCACAGCATTTTTCATCCTCACATTTTTTCTTGCACTAGTCGATTGCACCTCATCTGTCACCTTCCTGCCATTCATGATGCAACTTCCAGCCAAATACATCACCACATACTTCATTGGAGAAGGTCTGAGCGGTCTGGTTCCAGGCCTGGTGGCGCTGGCGCAAGGGGTTGGAATGTCAAAATGTGTCAATGTGTCACTCGTGTCGGATAACTTCACAGAATCTGAACCTCCGACCTTCATTGTGGAGACGCAGTACCTCCCTCCCAATTTCTCCACTGAGATCTTCTTCTCTTTCCTGGCCATAATGACAGCAATAAGCTTGGGTGCCTTCCTCATGTTAGACCGTCTGCCTCGCACCTTTGAACTATCCACTGAAAATCTCGTCCCGGACTCGGATGCCGTAGCAACAGTCTGCAGCGGTTTGGAGGGCCCCGTGGACCACAATGCAAAGACAAACAGTCAAGAGGAAGAGGAAAAGAAGCAGATCCGAGTGCTACTTCCTAAACCGCTGCACTCCGACTGTCAGCTGGCGTTCATCTATTTTATGGTGGTGTGGGTGAATGGTGCAACGAACGGACTGCTGCCCTCAGTGCAGACGTTCTCCTGTATGCCTTATGGAAATCTGGCCTATCACCTGTCAGCCGCTCTGTCGGCGGTAGCCAATCCAGTGGCGTGCATCATTGCCATGTTTTTCCCCAAACGGTATTTATCTCCACTTTTAATAACATCAGGGCTTGACATGAACATTTTTGCTCAACAGCCACTGTGGCTATTGGTTTTCCAAAGTTACAAGCCACTTTTATCAGTTTTGACATTGATACCATAGGGAAAAACTGCCATATAGATATTTTTAATATCACCTCATAATTTGGCAGCTGGTATATTAGGCTGCTGTCACTTTAAGACCTGACACACGTACCCAGTCTACTGTTTTATATAGCCAATATACTTGGCTTTATGTGCGCGCACTTTGGGTGTGAGCACAAAATCTGTGGGAATGAGTACAATTATGCTCAATACATGCAAACCCTCACCGAAATTCAAGCCACGTAACACCAACAATACGATCCTTCATCAGGATCAAAACTAAAGTGGCTAGTAGGACTGGCTGCATGTGTTACACGCCACCGCTGGAATGTCAAGCCCTGATTACAATCTAATCTATAATTTATTGCAGATTTGCCTATGTTTTTTGTTTTTATTAAGTAGATAAATGGTTTTAAAGATATATTCCAGGTTAAATCAAAAACATCTAAAATGTAGTACACGGCATCTAAGGCCGGCTGTTGATTACGACAAAAAAAAAGTCCCTCAGTGTGTAAATTTAAGGAAAACATGGAATAATATATATTTTAAAGCAAATTTTGAGAAGGTTCATAATAGGAGTTTGACTAAAAGTGAGTATATTATTCTCTTCCAGTTCATTAGTGTTTCTGGGCATCCTGTGTCTCCTGGGGTCTGCATTTGGAGGCTACAATATGGCCATGGCTGCCATGAGTCCCTGCCCATTACTCCAACATACACCTCTAGGGGATGCTATTATAGTAAGTTCCCTTTCAATGTAATCAGCCCATTTCTAGAAGATTCTCTCAAAATGTTTAGCTTTAGCTTTTCTATGATTGATTCTATTGACAATGAAATGTTAAAAGATCAATGTAAATGGTTCAGCAAAACAATTTTGTTCCTCAGGCTAAAAATAAAACCTCTCAAAAAAGCAACCTTCTGAATTATAATGGAACATAGTGAAAATCACAAATGATTAGAGCTTGATTTGGGATAATGCTTCAACATGCAGTATAGAAAAATCTAGACCCATGTGCCCTAGTTTCAAAGTCGAGTGTTTGCGTCACTAGCAATGATGAGTTGTGTAATTGCAGACTTATTAAACACTGGCTGAGGTGAGATATAAGCTAGGCATAATTACCCTGATAACTAACTACTTCAGATCTACTGTCAGACATGACAGGTTCTCTCTACATATTAATGACCACATATTAATCTGACAAGCATCTGACAAGCTATTTGTCACTCTTTTTTATGTTTTTACTTGTTTCAGGTTTTGTCATGGGTTTTCTTTACTGGCCTGCTGTCCTATGTGAAGGTGATGGTAGGTGTGATTCTGAGGGACCGTAGTCACAGCGCCCTCGTGTGGTGTGGAGCGGCAGTGCAGACCGGATCTTTGTTGGGCTCATTCATTATGTTTCCCCTGGTTAACATCTATCATCTATTCCAGTCGGGGGATGTTTGCAACACCAAATGCCCATTATAATAAGAGTTTAATAAGACTAACAGGGGAATGAACTGCTAACTTATTTTCATATCATAGCCGAGCTAATGATGGTGACATAATGAACTAACATTTAGCACTTGGCACTGTTTTCACATTAATTTAACATTTGTACATTTTTTTTTATATTATTGTGGATTATTATTTATGATGTTTTAAGATTTGGGAAACATTCACAAGTGTTTCTGAATCATTGTGGATTACTGGCATGTTGTTCAATACCGGTATTATCAGATGGCAAAATCAGATGATTGCATTATTAAATTTTGTAAAAATGCAAATGTCTCAAACTGGTAATAATTGAATATTTTAGGTTAAATTCATGTTTTTAAACAAGTTACGCTCTATCAGCTAAACGCTCAATCAGTCAAAGACCACATAAATAATTTTGACTTGTCCCTCAATCTGTAAAAACAAATTAAAGTGCTCACAATGGAAGTCCATAGACTCATGAATCATGTTCTCTATATGTAAACACTCCTTTTCTGTTCCTTGTACATATCACATCAAAGCTTCAGGGTTCAATGCTTGTACGTCATGGCAAGTTTTAGCAAGTAAGACATATTTATCTCAGTGTTATTATGTAAATCTTTAGGCTATACTGTCAAAACTACGCATTTTTACATTTATCAATGCAATGTCTTGTCGCATCGAGTACATTGCTGTACACACAACTTGAGGGACAGGTTATTTTCTTTGATAAATAGAACCTGCAAAGTCGAAACAACATGCTGTGACACCTGTCATCCCTAGATGGCGCTCATTTGCTGAATATTTTGCTGATGCAACTGCTCTTTTGCAAGAAAGGTTTCAGAGTAAACTTCTAGTGTGACTGACAGCAGCCCCAAAAATGTCTGAAGCTTCGCTCATCTAAAAACCACGACTGCTTTAGTATCTGGTTGAAGGAGGACGTTTTCCTAACTGTAAAACTTTTTTTTTATTACAATGTATACCATAATTTGTGTACAAAACTCAATGTTCATTTAACAAAGGAATAACAGCTGGACTGAAAGATGGTTAAAATAGATATTTAAAATAGGCGTCATTTTATTCATTAATTATTTTATTGCTAATGCACAGAAACAAATTTATTGCTTCAACAGTGTATTTTATAAAATACTAAAAAATACTTTACATACTTTTAAAAAAATCAATACTATTTTATAAAATACTAAAATACTAAAAAAAAAATCATTAATAGGCTACAATTAAACTAAATAAAATTAAATAGTT
Organism: Pimephales promelas; assembly: GCF_016745375.1. The sequence goes on from NW_024121099.1 coordinate 49,358,935, forward strand.
TGAGTAATGAAAGTTGAGAGAAAAGCCTCGGGTCTTTGCAAAGCTTTGTTTATCCTTCACAAAATACTTGTTATTTACTGGAAACTTTCATTGAGTTTCATCCCAAGCAACTTGCAGAGACGTCTCTCGTGTAATAGCCTGGGATACAATGTCTTGCTCAAGGGAACAAATTGTGATTGTGATCTCAATAAATCCCAAGTTCTCGAGTTGCACATTTTTTAATCAATCTGGCAACGTCTAAGCTAGCGGTCTGATTTTAAATCAGCAGACTTGAACCACCCACATCAATTTCTGAGTCAACCGAAAGCTATTTTATTTATGTCCATAAGGGTGCCGTTACCGTACCATTTGTGCCAACCTAAAACCACTTCTGCCACTGACAACATTTGTTTCAACATCCTCACAGAAAAAAAAATCTTTTGAAAGACAATGCAAATCAGCCCAAGAACAAACATGTACCCTAAGAAATCAACCAAAGCCTGAGACATGGCTGCAGTTTTAACAGTTAAATCTCCGGACAGGTGATCAAACGGATGAGGAGAGACAAAAAAATGAGCAGTATTATAACACTTATCCTGAGGGATTCGAAAGGCAGACAAAGAGAGACATGCAGAGTAAAGGAAGAGAGTGGTGTCAGCTGCTGACCCTGATTCTTGGGCACTAAGGAATGCTTGACTGATCCTAACGTGGCGTAAAAAGCCTAAATGACCTCCTACACAAAGCCTTGGGGTCAGAGGTCAGGAGATCATGCAGATGCTGCCTCCTCACTGTAGTCAGCATCTTGATCTCCACAAAGAAACATCTGAGGATCATATGGGTCTGTCTATATTGACAATACAAAATATTACTATAATTGCAAAAATACCCTTAAATGTCATCTTCTATTTGAAAAAAAAAAATCTGGATTGTTTATCATCCAGTTTCTGTGAGCATGAAGGAAACCACTGATTCATACTGTTCATAAACCACTTTTCTGTGCTGGTTTCTTCACTTAAGGGCCCAATTGTTCAGCTGTGAAAAATGGTGTAGAAATAGCCGAGTGCCAGGATAATTAGTTCAATTTCTTGGATCTATGTCGCTCTGTCTTTCTCTCTGTCCCTTTGTGCTACTACGGTATTGACATGCAAAGTGTTTGCTGAGGAGAGTGTATGATTCTCTGGCTAAGTGTCAGATGGTCTTTCACTCTCCCAGCTGGTCCAAGAGCGCGTAGCCACCTGGTTTCCTTCTTTTCGGTCACGTGAGACCTGCAGAGGGTTGAGGGCTCTTTAAAAATCACTGCTGCGAGTTCCATCTGCTCTGGACCAAACTTCAACAACATCAACGTGCCCTTAAGTCTCCTAGCCGATCAGCCGAGACTCAGCTCGCCGAAACATGCTGCGTCTGAACAGAAAAGTGACACGCTGATGTTCTTCAGCTCAGTGAAGGAGAGAACATGGGATGGAAGGAGGGGAAGACAATGACAAGGCTTTCTGCACCGCTCTATTTTAGGCTTTCTTCTTAACTCACACTGACCTTGATTTGCAGCAGTGTAAAGTGGGAGTAAATAGTAAATATTAGGAGTTGAAATTTGCTTCAGGATCCAGCTTTTAAAGTTTTTATCAACACTAAGATTTTGACAAATTTTGTAAATGTACAATACTGTTCAAAAGAATGGTTTTGAAACGAGTATCTGATCAAGGCTGCGTTCATTTGATCCAAAATAAAGTAAAAACTGTAATATTGTGAAATATTTTTACAATTTAAAATATTCTACAGTAGATGAAAGATAGAAAGTTTTCTATTTATCTTTAAAATGCAATTCTTGTGATGCCAAAGCTGAATTTTCAACATCATTGCTCCATTGTCTTCAGTGTCAAATCATTCTGATTTGATGCACAATAAATATTTCTTATAGTCAATGTTGAAAAAAGTTATGTGGTTAATATTTTTTATGAAAACTGATTGTGACAAAAACTTATCCATATTATAAAATTCTGATTTTAGTTATATTAATAATGCTACACTATCGTAACAGATGAATTTGCGCCAAAATACTGTAGTTAATAAATAATCAGTAAGAGTTGATAATCAGTTGTTTGGGTGGCAACCCATTAGTTGGGAAACACTCATTTAGTCATTTTCAGTTCCTGTCCGAAGTTCATTTAATTATGTAAACCTATACTTTCCCTGGCATTCCAACAATTTGAGATAAAACGTTACAAAATCCATCATTATGAAACACTGGAATTGTAGCATCATGACTTTTGAGTGCTTCTGCATCTTCCTCAGCAGCCGAATCAGCTGTTCGGTCTTCTGCTCAGCTGTTTAAGCATCATAGCGTGATCATTGATGACATTTTAATAAACCGCGCTCTGTGTCATTCACACTGTCTGGCAGATGTAAATGTTTTCCTCCCCTTTATTGTACCGGAGAGGTTCAGTGAGGGTCAACCAAGACCCTTGGGAACCTTTAGTTGCTTGAGCGTGTTTGTTGGGACATATGGGGACTGTTTAGGATGTGAAACACTATGAGGAAGTGAGAGGCTGTTAGTCTGTTGTAGTGACTTCATTATTGCTCACTTATGGTTGAAAGTATCCGAGGTCTTTTGCGGTCAGATAATTCTTGAGGTCAGTAAATCTTTGTTTGACGTGCATTGTTTGAGAATATCCTCAACTGAATTTTCTGGGGGATTCAAGATCATTAACCTTTTGATGCGCAAGCTGCTATACCCCTTCTAATGCACAACATGGGTCTAAAAAAGACCCGTATTCATTTTCGATGTTATTTCATGCATGGCTTGGCATTTTTTTGTCACCTTTTGAAATCACTTTATTTGAGAATTCAATTTTCATGATCTATACATTTCATGATTTATGAATATTAAAAATATCTTGTTTTCAATTATCACAAATTCACATTTTAATATTTCCTAGGTTTTGTGTTAATACATGAAGTTTACACACATGGGCCTAAAATGATCCATCTAAGTGTGACAAAACAAAAGAATAAAGAAAACTTTTTGTTAACCAAACCAATGTCACAGTTGTTTAGATCAACACATTTACAACACTTGAAATATGTTTATTGGCCACTTTATCACACACAACTGATAACACTGAAATTGTACTGTAGTGTAATGCAACTGTAGGGGGATCTCCCCACCACCAATGTGCAGCATCCACACGAATGATAAACAGCAGCCATAGTGCCACCACACGACGGCTTACGTGACTGATAGCATTGATTTATGACAAATGAAAATATGGAGGTAAAAAAAACAAGGTTTCTGCCCAACAGCGACAATACATACTTGTAAACATGTATATAAAGTTCTACTGCAACTTTTATTTTGTTGACCTACCTAACATTAGATTGAATATCTATCCAGAATAGCAAGCTAGCTAATAGTACTGGACATGTTTCTCTTTTGCACTATTAATGGATTTCAAGGTCAAGGTAACCTTAGCCTAAACGTTCAAATATTAGGCTATATATAAATGTCTTTCAAAAAATGTGTTAAATAAAACTTACATGAATGAAATATACAAAAGCAGCTGTGTTGAATTGTGAAATGTGTGGCAGGTGAATAGTTTTCTGCAGTAAATATATTTATACTATTTATAAATATCAAACGTTCCTATATGGGTCATTTTTGACCCATGTGTGTAAAATTGATGTAAAATACAAAAAAAACTTGTTTGTTTATAAAGCAAGAAAAGAAAAATACACATAATGATTTGTGGAAATCAAAAACAAGATATTTAATGAATACCTGGATTAATAAATGACAAAATACATTTCTTTTAAATATTCAGCAAAGAAACATGAATACGGGTCATGAATAGTGACACAAACTATTTTTATTTGAAAAGAAAGAAAGGAAAAATTTAAATAAGGGTTTGTAAATATATAAAACAAGTTAATTGAGGAATACCTGGATAATTAAATTAATTTCTTGCAAATATATAGAAAATGAAAACTCAGTTGGGTATATTTAGACCCATGTTGTGCATCGAAGGGTTAAAAACATATATAGAGATTTATATTCCTTATCAGTAGCTTCATTTGGCCTCACACATCTCCATGGAGGATTAGATCTAAGAAATTCCCTTCCAGGATGCCTGAATGCCAATTAAAACTGTTAGTGGGTGCGGATGACCTTGACGACAGGCACATCTGAAGAATAGCACATGAGCTGTATAAGCATGAGCGTGGCACATTAATGCAACAGGACTTCAGTCACTCTATCTGTACTTTGCCATCATCTCTTATGCAAATGCATTATGAGGCCATTCTAGAGGTAAAACAACACATTTCTCAACAACAGATGGCTAGATCTGGGTGATATACAGATACAAATCTTGATTTTTTTTTTTCACTCTTTCAACTATATTCTGAAATGCTAATGAGATTACCTAAAGGGATAGTTCACCCAAAAATGTAAATTCTGTCATTTACTCACCATCAAGTTGTTTTAAACATGTAATTTCCTTTTTCTGCTGAATGCAAAATAAGATCATTTTAAAAATGTCGGTAATCAAACTGTTGAATGGCTCCATAGTATTTTTTTTCCCATGGAATGGCAGTTTCATAGTCTCTTTATCAAATACAGTGCTCATGTCTGTGTCACTTTGGGGGAAATGGTCATTATGGATCTGGCTTTAGTTAGATAAAGGGATTTAAAAAAAAGATTAACAGAACACATGAAAATGAGGACACGGGAAAATCCTATGAAATGATTAACCATTAAAACATGGCAAAAATGTCAATGTCTACTCAAAACTAAAGAGGAGAAAAACACTGATTATGTTTCCCGACCACCAAATCAGCATATTATAATGATTTCCGAAGGATCATGTGACTGAAGACTGGAGTAATGATGCTTCTGAAAATTCAGCTTTGCAATTACAGTAATATATGTAATTTAAAATATAATAGAATATATACATTTGTCTGTATTTTGATCAAACGAATGCAGCCTTTGTAAGCATGAGACGTCTTTCAAAACATCGCACTTTTGAATAGTAGTGTATGAAAATATATTGTAAAATAATATGTGAATGATCCGACTTTAACACTGATTTTGCTGCTGAATTTTATATGTGAAAATTATCCAAAGAAATGGAAACCAGTGGCTTAAATACAAAGTGCACTGACATTAATGCCAAGACAAGACATTATTAATATATTTAATTTAAATCCTGAGGATCATGGTTGTGTATCTGAACAGAAGGCAACATCACAAGACACGCACACGGCTGCAGTTTTCACTGAAATTTTGCCTCCTTGCTATCTCTCTGTTGTCCCTGTGAAAGAAACTTTAACTTCTCTGTCTCTCCTTTCAATATGTCTCTGTCTTCCTCCATTTTTTCTCTAGCTCTTCATCTCTCTCCTTCCACTCCTTCATCTCTTCCTCCATTTTTCCTCTCCTTCCATCTCATCCTGCTGATTTATGATTTTTACTTATGTCTGGAAAGGACACTAGCAGCTTTCACATAATGAAAGGATGGAGAGAGTATCCATTTGGACCAGAGCCAGCCGAACACTATGAGCTCATCACCATGGTAACCTTCAGAGAGATCTTCACCTTTCCCGAGTCACTTCTGCTGTCACTGAGTTTTATGATGTTCATGACTCTCTTTGCTTTCTGAACCTGCACTTTCACAGCATAAGGTCATTTGCACGAAATCAACAAGCTGCCATGAGAGCCCTGACTGACCCCTGAACCATAACAAGTGACTGCAGAGACTGGAGTGGAAAAGTTTATTTCACTTCATTAAACGTGAAGGTTGTCTTTTCTGTGCCCTTAAAACAACAATTTCAAACAGGTGTCTAGTATAGAATCCAGAAGAATTAACAGAATTTGTGAAAAAATAAAACTGAATTTAAGATGGAAAAAAAGTCACAGGGCCCTAATTAAAAAAAAAAAAAAAAAAAGATTAATAGTGTTGTTAAATTTTATAATTTCAATTAATAATACATACTTTTTTCTTCTTCTTTTTTTATACTTGAAATTTTTTAAACCATTGAAAATATATTAAATGCAAAACAATTTAAGTTTCAATTAAATTATTTAAAAACTGAATGAAAATGAAGTCAGGTCTAACCAGAACTAACAAACTGTAGTCTGAGTATGAGTATTCTTAAACATAATACAATCTAATTATTATTATATTTTGGAATCTGATTACATAATCCAGATTACATGTAATCAGTTACTACACTGAGTATTACTCAAAGTATTACAAACCATCATTTTGAGGAACCTTCAACATCTCTAATGAACTGAACTCTATAAATATATTTATATATAAAGGATTTTAAAGGAGTAGTTCACTTTTTTAAAAAAAAACTTTTGCTGATAATTTACTCACCCCCATGTTATCCAAGATGTCCATGTCTTTCTTTCTTCAGTCGAAAAGAAATTACGGTTTTTGATGAAAACATTCCAGGATTTTCTCCATATAATGGACTTCAATGGGAACCAAACGGTTCAAGGTCCAAATGAGAGTTTCAGTGCAGATTTAAAGGGCTTTTTAATGACACCAGATGATGAATAAGGGTCTTATCTAGCGAAACGATCAGTCATTTAAAAAATAAATAAAAAAGTTTAAATTTTAAAAGCACAAATACTCGCCTTGCTCTGTTCTGTGATGAGTGTTCGTGACTCTCCAGTTCAAACTCGTTAATCAAAATGAACAAAACTTTTCCATTGTCTGGTGTCGTTTAAAGCCCTTTAAAGCAGCAATGAAACTCATTTGGACCTTGAACTGTTTGGTTCCCAATGAAGGAGAAAATCCTGGAATGTTTTAATCAAAAACCTTAATTTCTTTTTGACTAAAGAAAGAAAGACGTGGACATCTTGGATAACATGGGGGTGAGTAAATTATCAGCAAAATCCTTTTTAAAAGTGAACTACTCCTTTAAGAGTTTATAAATCAAATAAATATTGAATTAATTTAATTGTAATTCGATTTATCACTAATGAATGATGCTAATGATGATATTTGTATACAAACGTGAACACAAAAGTTGTTAATGTTTGAGAAAATCGTACTTTTACGGTCAGTATCAAAATTTCATTTACAAACCATAACAACAATCATCTGCTAACAATTTAGTGCATCCTTATCATTTATTGAGCAAAGTAGGAAACTACAAACACTGAAACACTGACGCCTGAAACAACCTTTATTTTCCTTGCAAATGAATATATTTTTGACTTTCCTTTCCATATTTTGTAAGGTCGATAAAGAAAACAAGAGACTGCATTCAGTACATTTCACAATAGAGAGGTTTTCACATTCGGGCCAACATTTGCCTCCCGGCTCGATCTCTCCATCTCTCTCTCTCACTGAACCGCTGCTGTTTATTCTACCTCACTGCTCCTTTATTTTCTCATGCGCTAACACCTAAACACCTCACCTGGAGCTGAAGACTGACAGGACAGCACATCACGCTCCCCCATGGGCCTGTGTCTACTAAACCTTGCAGTCGGTCATGTTTCTGCAGCTTTCACATGTTGCACAAGTCCAGTGGAGTTGTGCAACACAGTCAGATCTGACAACAGCTGTCGTACTCCGCAAGGTCACCCTGAGCCCAAACATCCGATTTTTCAGCTTATGTGCTGGAAAACAATCCGAGTTAAACAGAAAGACGAACCTTTGAATAAACATGATTAAAGATGCTAAATATTTTTACTTTGAGTGCTGGAAGGCAATCATGCTCATACATATTTATAAAGTTACATTTCCATTTTCATTTCAGAGAAAGAAACAGAGTGACCTTAACTAGATAAGGAGGAAAACTGAGCACAATTCACTAAACTTGTAATGACAATGTGTGTGAGTGTGTGAGACTGACCTGTGTCTGTCTGATCTAAGTAATGACGTCATTAGCATCATTACTGAGCCTTCAAGGTCCAAATCATTTAACATAAATGTCATTCAAATCATTTTGAAAAATCTACTGAAATCAATTAAATAATTACATGAAAAAAATTGTAAAAATAATATGGATGGTAGTTTAATCTTTTTATATCAATCTTAATATATATATATATATATATATATATATATACCACTGGTTGCATTTTTATTTTGATATTTAGCAATTCATCCTGGAATAAGGTTACAGGCCTGGTCTACTTTTCACAGACTGCTGTGCTTTAATGTAACAGCCTAAAGCTTAAATGCCTCCCTACAAAGAAATCACACATAAGAAAACATATACAAAGGTTGACCTTAATACTTCAACAGAGGCTGAGAGAGAGAAAAAGAGGTTTTGAAACTGTTTGGGGCAGATATGAGGCACTGACCTTTCTTTCTCCAGTCTGGAAAGCTTTTGAATACTTTTTATAAACAAATGTGAAATAATGGCTCAATACGGGCTATAATTCTTCTTCTGTTAATAAATTCGAATGGAAATATGACTAATAAAGGGCTCTGACGTGCTCTGGGGTGTTGCAGTAATTAATTCCATGCCTGGCCAAATCAGTGATGTTTCCAGGGTCATAATCAGATTCATTTGAGCCTCCACACTTTTCTGTTAAGCACTTGGTTAAGAGAATACAGACGAAAAGCATAAAAGCACCTGCTATAACCCATAAAATGACAAAGGAACATTCATAAATTCCCTAAGGCAGCTAATGGACATGGTTAGTATTTCTTTCAGAGAGGGACAGAGCTTCAGGTCCAACACAAAGTGTCCTTCAAAGACGATATCATTTATTTTTCTTTCACAAATGTCAAAATAATCTTCGAGATTATTTAAGGCAACAACAACAACAACAACAGAGCAGGCAGCTGAAGTTTTTTACATCGCTATCATGTGGCTCCATCACTTTAGGATTAAATTGTTTTAACTCTCTCTCTCTCACACACACTAAGCGTTCAACATCAGGCAATCTGTGTGGTGCTTCTCATCCCCTAAACCCCCGTCTCCCACTAATTTCTCCTCCCTTACTACCCTTTGTTAGGTTCCAGCAGATGGATTTGGAAACAAAGAGCCCCCCTCCAACCGCACCACACCACACACACACACCTCCTTTACCACCCTACCCCCATCACGCACTCAAACACAACACACACTCATCACATATTCTACAGGATGCTTCAATTCAGACCGATTTACTAGATAACAGCACCACTCTCACACCATCTTTCACTCTCTCGATTCTCACTATTTAGCTCCTTAAGTGTGTGTGTGTGTGTGTGTGTGGGTGTATGTGTGTTTTGGGTAGCAGGTGTATAGATATCTGGGTTCAGTGGGTCAGTCTCCAATAAAAATCAAGAAGATTGAAGTCAATTTGCTCATTGACAAGCAGCAAATCAACACCAGAACCAAACTGAGAGGATCAGAAGCTCACCAGGGCTTTAGTCTGATCTCAGTGTTTGTCATCTGGAACTCAATACTTAATACTCAACTGCAGATATCAAAACATACTGTTGTCTCTTGTTTTTCTGTGATTGTTATTCTTGCAGTGTATTTTGGGCTCAGTCTTTTTGTGTTTACTTACTATTGGTTGATTCTGTATGGTCTCATCCCCTGATATTAATCATAAATGCAATTCATTCTCAACAGAACTTTTGTTTGGTTAATTTGCCATTTATGAGCATTTTTATTTTATTTTTTTAAGAGCCGTTAAAGATGTTTTTTTAAGACAAGGAGGTAAATAACCTTCTAGACCCCGAGGGAACTCTAAAACGGGGACAGTCCTTCTGGGCTTTGGTGAGGGTTTGTAATAATGGACAGATGCTCTCTTTGCTGGCAGATCCACCACTGACAGGCTCAGGTTATTTTTGAGAACAAGACTCATAATCGACTGCTTTTGATTGTTCAAAGTTACATAAGCAGTTTAGAAAAATTGTGTACTGCTTCTTAAAAATGCAACCAAAGTTGACTGTCACTGACAAACCAAATATTGTGTAAGTGTGTACAGCTATGAAAGCGGAAGGAAATGTGATGAAATGGAGCGCCTGGTGAATGTGAAGTGCTAGAGTGTCGTCTAAACGGGTTGTTCAGTGTTTAGGATTTGAATAGACCGTATTTAACTAAGAGGCCCATTAGAGGGTGCCATCAACAGCTTCTGCCTGGTGCTTCTGTAATACATAAAGGCACCTGCGTCCAACACCCCATCATTTAACCCCCTCCCACCCAACTCCAGTGTCCTGTTAAAATATTGAGCAGGTACTTAAGTGTAATTTGGCTAAGTGCAGGCATTGCTGAAGGGTCCTTCATTCTCTCAAGACGTTTTGAGGAGACGGAACTAACGCCATCAATTATGTATGCTTTTATTCGACATCTCGGACCAAACACGAAAAAGAGCAGATTCAGATGCATTTCGATTGTTTATCAGATGGATTTCTAAAAACAATTTAAACGGAAGTGTTTACTTACTTTCTGAATTACATTTTATGACCATTATAAAATTCAATGATATTCCAAGAAATAATAGCTGAGAATTTGCAAGAAGTTTTTCTTGCATTTTTAAACAATATTTATAGTTATTTTTCCGTTACAGCTACAATAATAAACTTATCTTTGGAACATTATCTTGTAATGCAATTAATATCATTTGTATTAATTGGTTTCTATATCCCATCTGTTGAAACTCCTCAATTATCCTTTAGAAATTATTTTGACATTTTTTGTGATGAGATTATCTAATTGTTCCTACATCTAAATAAACCAAAACAATTTTTTTTTAAATCTTACACTTTTACAAAATAACAAACACGAGAAACTATGACCAGTAAATAAATAAATAACAACCAAACACACTCAATTATAATCAATAAGTTAATAATCATATAGGGAAAAAAGTGTATCGAAAATTTTTTTTTTTTAAATTTCTATGAAACCTGTTGCTTTTCACTAAACCTGTTGCTTTTCACTTTCGTCAGTTTCAACCAATCAGAGTCAGATGATAGACATGTGATGCTGTCCAAGACTTTAAGTACTCTACAAATGAGAAAAATTAAAATCAATATTACATGCCTTTGTTGACCAGATGTAGCCAAGAGCAGAAACTCTCTCAACTGTGTTAGTATTGACAGAGAATAAAGAAGGAGAGATAGAGGGCAAGGTAGGGGAAAAAAAGAGCAATAGAGGTAGAAAGAGGGAACTTGAGTCTTGAGAGAGAAGGAAGGAGGGTAATTACGTGGAAATGAGCATTCTCCTAGCATGCTTCTCTCCCTCAGCGATGTAGACAGGAGCCATTTGTCATCTGGCCTAAAATTGCATCTCTAGAGCCTGTTTTAGAGACTGCGGGATTGAGGGACTCGTTCTTTCTCTAATATCCTGACAGTCCTGGACTTCTATACTCTTTCTATTTATCTTTGTATCTCTCAAACCCAGAGAGACTCTACTATCCACACAACTGAGTGAAACAGAGAGGATGTGATGTGATTACAGGGAAAGAGCTTCCACAGGTGTCATTTCTTCAAGACAAACTATTTCAGTTCCAACACTTTCCTGTTCGGTATTTCAGAATAGTTGACTATAATGTTCATAACTGGTAAATGGCATTTTTATTGACACAAAGTCACAAATACTGTATATATATTTTTTATGTTTTCATTGTTTTGAAGGCTGAATGATTCACACTGTGTGTGTGTCCATCCCTCACACAGGGGTACGGAAAGTGGGGGTGCTGGAGGAGAATACTTTATTACTTGAATGAAGTAAATATACATTAATGAGCACACATATTTTTGAAAGAACTAAGTGTTTTAGCTGAGAATAAACTATGAGTTACATAGTGTAGCTTTTAAAGTCTTAAATTATGCCCCATAGACCGGACCGTAGCATTATGATTAAAAAGCATCAATAATAAAGTCGCAGAGTTCGCAGAGTTTTAACGAGTTTTATAGACTTGATATTGTTTCTTATTCAAAGTGGTGACCCCTCCCACCACCACCACCACCACCAAAAAAAGCACTACACTAAACACATTTTGCCGTACCCTTGCCCACACAGCCTCATTGTCATTCATTGCAAATTATGAAAAAAATGATGTCTAAGGGTGCTTTCACACATGCCTTATTTAATTTGGTTGAATCGCACTAGAGTTTTCCCTCTTGATGAGGTTCGTTTGGGCACGTGTGAAGGAATCGCACTCGGGTGCGCACCAAAAGCGACCAAAACAAGCGTACGAGGACGTCTCGGTACGCTTTCAAACGAACTCTAGAGCGGTTCGTTTGTGGTGAGAACATGATCCGACCTCGAACAGACCCAACTGCCAAATAACTGCGCATTTTTGGACTAAACCAGCTGCCGTAGTAAAACGAAATGATTATTTATATAGCCAATAGCACTCCCTTTAAGCCATGACTTACCGCGTTCTGCACTCTCACTAAAACACTCATCATAAACACTGAAGTTGTCCGCACTGCTCAGTGAACCTCTTATTTATATAGCGTCTATACTTTGTTGTTTATGAGGGGATTTGCGAAAGAATAAAGCTTGTTCTGATTCTGAACATACGTTGAGAGTGAATTCTCTGCACCAATCAAAGTGCAGTTATGGAAATATGTTCAAGACATATCTGGCCAACCAGTAATGTGGATGTTGTCACGTGACTATATTTTGGTTCGTTTCATCAACTGATTCGGACCAGAGCAATCAGTGTGATGTGAAAACGAACCAAAACCCCTGAAAAATGCTACAAAGTATAATTTTTCACCTTTGGTCCGGACCAAATGAACCAAACTACAGATGTGAAAGCACCCTAACCTAACTAAGGTCTATAGCAAGTTAATATGATAATAGCAAAGAGTGAACTGTCTATATTATTACCCTACATTTTGTGTTTACATTTAAGATGATGAAAGACCAAAGAACAAGCTTTCAGAGTTCTGATCTCTTACTGCTCAACATGAAAAAATTGCAACAATATGAGCCGGAAAAAAAAAATCTAGAAAATCCAATCCACTTTATCAAAGAGAAACATTCAAAGGAACCGTGCTGTTTTACGAATTACAAAGTCACAAATCAATGAGGGAATGCAGGATGTAAAGAATGAACATAAGAGGGAGAGAGACAGTAATGAGGAGGAAAGAGAAGGAGAGCATCTCCCACCGTGGGTTTTGTGTTTCTCCTTTGAGCAAGACAAGAACAACCTTCCGGATAAATGAAACCACAGCGGAGGAAGAGAGAATCAGACACCTGCGATCAGACAAACAGGAAGCATTTCAGAAAAAGTGATGGAGAAAGAAACAATGATAGAGAGAGATAAAGAGAGTCATGGAGAGAGAGAGACAGAAAAAGTAGCCTCATCTGAGGATGAGATAGATGGAGATACTGAGTAAATCCCCCCCACCAAACAATAATCACTGGATGAAACCCAAAGCCTTTCATAGCACGCAGCAGGCAGACCTGATCTGGCCCTCTGGCCCACAGGCACTGGGGGTGGGGGGTGTTGGGGGGACCGCCTGTCCTAGGGCACTGACCAGATGCTCACATGAAAGATTAGGATTTTTTTCTCATTGTGTGAATGTGGCTGGGGGGTCATAAGCACAACCTGTAACATTTCACTTGTTGATAATTTCAGTGATTTGGAAGATTATTAAGATTAATGCAAGTTATTATTATTTGTTTAAGTAAACCAATATAACATTATGATATATGTAAGTATATACAGATAAATGGTGAAATATGCAAATAAGATAATAAATAAGATTAACAATATCAAATATATATGTAAATATCTATAAAAAGCAAATTAACAATTATAATAGTATAAAAAAGATTATAATAATAGTAATAATTGTATTATTAATACATTTAAAAATAAAAAGGAAAAAAAACAATAATACTATTTTCTATTCATCTTTAACATTATATTATTTTATATTTAAGCATTTTTTTAATTATTGAACTATTAAATGTAATGTAAAAAACAGTGTTGTAGTACTCGAGACTCGGACTCGGTCTCGAGACCATATTTTAATGGTCTTGGTCTTGTCATGGACTCGTGTCCATTTGGACTCGGAATTGACTCGTACTCGAACATTTTTTTTTTTTAGGGCTCGGAATTATTCCTGAGTCCACTCGAGTTCAATTAAAAATATTTTTCATGATTATTAATGTATGTTAATAAAATATTTCTTTAAATTGATTGACACGTCCAGTGATTGGTGATTTTCTAGTGCGCAACTGCGCATGACAAATTGGAATAAAATTACTTTTAACACCACCTACTATGTGGCCTTTTAACCCTAAACTGATCATATTTTTTAAACTCTAAGTATATTCAGTAAAAAAAAAAAAAAGGATTTCTCAAAGTAAATAAAAGTCAATTAGGTAATCAACCCTCACTGGTCTCGGTCTCGGCTCGGACTCGACCGTCTCTGGTCTCGGACTCGACTCGGACTCAACTCTCTATGGACTCGGTCTTGACTCGGACTCGACTCTCTATGGACTCGGTGTCGACTCGGACTCGAGTGAGGTGGTCTCGACTACAACACTGGTAAAAAATATTATACATAAAATGTATACAGATACAAATAAACAAGTTAATCATATATATATATATTTCAAAACAAAATTTTTAATATTAAAATTAAATATTAAGTTTCTATTTCAAAAATACATTTAATTATTTGTAAATCTTTTATATTTAAAATTTTTTTTTGTTTAACTATTAATATAAACAGCAGCAATACTCATAAAAATGAATCCATATTTATGCATGCTTAATGCACGTAAATATACAAAATATTATAAATAATTAATAAACCAATAATCTGAAACAATACTCTAAAAATGATCGTACATCGAACACGTGTGTATAATAATCATTTTAGACAACTGTTCAGAGGGAAAGAAAAGAGTGATAGTGGCGTGTGGTGTATTCAGACACTTCATTAAGTGAATGGGGGGCCGGTTTGAGAGACTCCCACTTGCTTTACATGTAAGGACAAAGACATGAAGAACATAAAGGGTTCAGCCTGCAGACAGATGCCGACATCATCCTGTCCTAAAGCTCCATTCATAGTAACTGTGGCCTGCACTTGTAATCATTGTGCACATTGAGAATGTGTGTGTGTGCGAGTGAGTGTGAGTGAAGTCGTGTGTTTCTCCACATAAAAATTAACATTATTAATGGCTGTTAATAACAAGAAAATGCAGACAGTTAAAAAAAAGTTTTTATTGTTAACTAAAACTACTATATTTTGGGGGGTAAATGAAGCTGAAATAAAACATAAATATAAGATGAAAAACCTAAATGAAGATTAAAAATGTTGCCTTGGTAACTAATTGAAAGTAATAAGTACAACAATTATAAAAACTAATACTGAAAAAAACTATCAAAAGCACATAAAATAACTAATACCTGAACTAAAATTAAAAATATAATAGCTAATTTAAAAAATAAATAGGCCTACAATAATAGTATAGAAATAATGTTAAAATTACAGAATGTAATGCATAATAATAATGCTCATGGGTTAAATTCCCAGAAAACACAAACACAGCTTTCTGCCAAATGCATAAACGCAAATAAATACACATGAAGACATTGCAGATTTAGAGAGGAAAACAAAGCAAATACAGGTTGCCAGCGTTTAACGTAACTGTCAAGACACGGAACGCAGAACGGAACCGAACACAATGTACGCTGGTTGTTGCATCAACTCATTTTGAGATTGTGTGACATTTCAGGCCTTTCCTTCTCTTTCTCTCTCACTCTCGCTCCCACAGAATGGGGGTGTGTAAGGAGGGGAGGGAGCGTATCAGAGGGGGGTCTGTCTGTCTGCGTGTGTGTGTGAAGGCACAGACGGTTCAGTAGTAATGTGATGTGTGTCCCGAGGGATGTTTGATGGATTAATGCTGAGCAGCTTCATTGCGATGTACCACCTGATCTCACTCCCACCGTCTGCCTCTATAAAACCTGCCTGACTGCTGATCTCAGCTAGTCTCGCAGTCTCTTTTCTCTCTGTCTGTCTCTCTATCTTCCTCTCTCTGTCTCTCTCTCTCTCTCTCCTCCTCCTCTCAGCCGCCTCCGCTGCAGGCCAGGAGCTATCCAGTGCTGAACAAGTGAATTTTTTTTTTTTTTTCAGCAGCGTAAGCGGGTGTGTGTGTGTACAGTAGCAGTCACACTCATACACACACACACACACACACAGTATTGTACCATCAGACATCTTTCTCCTCCTGTGTGCTTTTCATTTTTCTTTTATCTACAATCACTGCTTTTTGTTTTTGGGACGTGGATCATTTTTTTTTATGTGACGGATTTCATTCGGGACGATTTTCTCCAGGGTTTTTTTTGTCCGTCTGCGGCCGATGTGAAGGATTTTCTGCTGCGTCTGTGCGCGTGCGACCGTGTGTGAACCATGCCTCGCTCATTTCTTGTGAAGAAAATTAAACTGGATGATTTTTCCTCATCTCCCGTATCAGCGTCTAATCATCATCACCATCACCATCCCGATGACTCCTTTACACGTTCTCGCTCAAACCTGGGCGTCCGACTCTGTGAAAATGGTGAGTGTGGTGCCTAAATATATTGTTTACATACAGATACAGTTAGCTTCACTATATGTGCTTGATGTTCAACCATGTTCCCAAATGAAAAATATTCAGATTTGACGCTGTGTGTTTTGATTATACGTAGCATTATACGTAGTCCAACAGATGTTACATAAATCTTCCCATTCTGTCGCCAACTAATCCATAAAACCCTCCATCCTTTCACCCCCAACCCCGTCCTCCATTGTGCCCCCCAGACTTTGTTTTTTGACTCATGCCGACACAAATCAGGTCACGCACCGCAATCAGCTTATGAGCATAAAGCCGCACGAAAGTGTACGTACAGGAGCTTGATACCAGTTTGTTGTGCGTAACTCATGCTAACGCTAGCACGCTGCTTTTGTGGGGCTGATGTGTTTGTCCTTAGCTGATACTGCCCTTGAGTTTCGGTCCAAACCCTCCACCCCCCACCCCCACTCTCAGCACTCTCTCTTTCTCGCTCTCCTCCCCCATCCTTCTTTTCTGCCTCATCTCACTATTTCTCTTTCACTCTCCTGCTTCCGGGTACATGAATCTAAGTGGTGGAGGAGGAGGTAGGGTTTCAGCCATCATTGACGCCACAGGAGACATCCGAGAACTGTACTGTACAGCTCGAAGGACAACGAGGGAGATGAAAGAGAAGCTTGAGGCTGACGTTTGTCACATGATGCAGCAGCACGCACTCGCACAATGGGGCAAATAGCATCACGCACAGAGCAAGCCCAGCATCCCTGAGCGGACATGATGGGACAGGCTGAGCTAAACTGAGCTATTCTACAGAGACTAAAGGGAGTCCAGAGAGCTCTGTGTCCTCACAGACAGATTTCGGTAGCAGATGTGTGGCTCTCTCTGTCCTGCTGTGGTGTTTTTCACAGATAAGCGAGATAAGACATGAGGGATATATTCCCACCTGTTATAAAAACAAAAACACAACAGACTGTTTATCTGTTTTTGGGTCATTAAGATTATATGAACCTATAAGTTGCACTGCTCCTTTTCTTAAATTATGTTTATGATTTTACAATATTGCATTGTATTTTCATATGAAATCCCAAAATCGAAAGCATGCATTTTTATAATATATTTTATAAATAATCATTTTTCCCCTAACGTTTTTGTATACTAATACACAAACATTTGCTCTAATAATTGTAGAAGACATTTGTCTTTATTCTTCATCTTGAAGGTCGAGCATCAAGACTTCTAAAACAAAGCAAAAAAAAAAAAAAACCATCTTGTCTGTCAGTCAATGGGCTAACCCTAGAAAAATATATATCCGCAATAAAATTTCTGTTCCTACAAGTATTGTTGCTTCTGCAAAATCATAAAGAAATGAATTATTGTTATTATATTATTCATTCTAATATTTTTTTTTATATAAATAAGAAAATTGCTTTTTTATATGATCAAAACCATTCTAATTATTTTTGCAATATGAATTAATTCTAAATAGTATTTATATTATTTATTAATTCAATCAGTAACTTAATTTAATTATTCAGTAAAAATCCCAATTTAATTTTTATATTCATAGCAATAGTATATGATTGATTTTTTTCAGATTTTTCTATTACAGTTATATTCATGCTATTTGTTCTGTGCAGATTTTCTTATTCTTTTGTCTTTCTTTCTTTTTCATGGCTAATACCACAGGTTTAGTTTGGTAGGGGAACAATACTGTTGCTGTATATATATATATATATATATATCCTAATAACCTTTGAACAGTCCTTTGTGCACAATACAGTTCTTCCAAATAACATCTTCTCTCTACTGATCCTGTAGACCTTTTTCCCCTGGTTAGCTCCACCATTGTTGCGCATCGTAAATCTCACTGTATAATTAACCCAAACTGATACTGCCCTGCATGAAATGCCTTTTGGGTTTCCCTTTTAGCAAACAGATTGAATTAGAAACATTTTGTCAAAGACATGGCACCTTGGAAGGGGTATTATGTCGGTGAAATTCCAATGGCAATAAACGCGCCTGAGCCCCACGGCTGCCAGAAATCCTTTTAGCAGCTACTGAATGACCCTCACAATGCATTAAGACTCGCTCTTCGCGGTCAGAGGGCTCCATAATCAGTTTAGAGAAGTTACGAGGGAGTTTATTTGTTTCAGCAGACAGAGAGGAAATAAGACATCCTGTATTAGGGAGTATATTTTAATTTGTAACATACTTCAATGTTTGAAACTATTTCAGGGGGTTTTGAAATCTGGGAAAGAGCTTTGGTTCTTTTCTTACAGAAGTGAAAATGCTTTGTAAAGTCCTGATTTCCTTAAAATGGTTTTTAAGGACCATTCATAACATCAACCTCCATTTACTTCCACTTTTAAAAGATTATGTTGTGCACAATAGACAAATAAACAGCAAACTCTACAGGAGCCCTTGGCTAATCTTATCAAAGAAAAAGAGAGTCGGAGTGGCTTCTTCATCTCAAGGAGGGAAAGAAAGACACTTGTGCTTCCACCACAGTTAACCTGCTTAATTAGCTATTAACCATGTTAAAACCCTCTGGGTCTTGATCACACACACTTACATGAATGAGGTATGCAGAAGCCCTCTAACAGGCAGGAACTATGGATGCCTTTTCAATTGTGTGAAATGAAGTGATATATGAAATCTAAAGTCGTGCTGTGAGATATAAAGACACGTGAGCTATGAAAAATTATGATGAATAAATGAATAACTCAATTAAGAAGTAGTCATTTAAAAAAAAAAAAGAAATTCAAGCAAAAACAGACTTTCATATATCATAGCACAAAATATAGTCAAATTGGTTTTTCAGTATTATTTTACCAAAGACTTTTAAACTAAAGACTTGCAGCTTAAGGCATATATGATGTGACAGGTTTTAGGTGAGTTTCATGGAAAGCTTCCAAATCTGACAGTAAACTCAACAATGTGGGCCCTTCATACACCCGGTGCAATGTGGCGCCAGGCGTGATGCAAGTGTTTTTTGCAAGGTTCAGCCAGACACTTCTTATTTACACAACCTGTGCCACGTTGTTTAAATAGCGAATGCATTTTCACCCATTAGTGCTGGGCAATTTTTTGTGTAATATAAAGAGCGCGTTAGCAATATCCATCCTCAACGCGCGTACACTTTGTCCTGTAGATGGTCGACACGAGCAGATCCATTTCCTCGCTAGAGAAGCGTTCAATTTTACGCTAGCAAATTCCACCATGTAAATAGCGAATCCGCCATCGTACGAGCGGAACTGGCTTTTAAAGGGAATTGGAGATGAGACTCTAATTTGTTTATTTTTCGTTACTCCCAAAAAACAAACATTACTCATTAAGACAATAGGAACAACCCTTTTTCCCGTCGGAAAACTAGCAAAAGTGTGCTTGCGCCGTATGCTTTAGACAATCCGCTTTAGGGCTGCAACAACTAATCGATAAAATCGATTATAATCGATTATGAAAATCGTCGTCAACGAATGTCATTATCGATTAGTTGGTCTGATTACGTCACGGGGATTGTTTACATGGAACATGCGCTTCTTACATGCGCTTCATGAGGCGCACATGCAGTCTCTCTACCTCGCCGCTCTACCCTGTCTCGCGCGCGCAACACGGACAGTTTGGAGCACATTATCTTCTGTCTCGCATGCGCGCTCTTGATTCCGTGAGTTTGAACTAATTTGCGGTCATCAGGAAACCGCTATCAATATGCAGCACACGAAAATCATTCACCTTTCGGTAAATTCGCCGTTTTGAAACCAAAATAGGTGACCTGCGTTAATCGTGTATACTTTATGAAGCCATACTATAGTATAATGTGAGATAGAAATGTATATTTAAGTCATTAAATTCAAGTTAACCTAAGCTTTTCCCTCCACTGCGGCTGTCAGTCATTCTCTATTCGGTGTTCAAACAGCGCGTCGCGTTACAACAGTTAACATGATGATCTCTTTCCAAGATGATTCAATGTTATTATTATAATTGATCTTGCTAGACTTTTATTGCTGTAACTTAATCACTTTCTACTGAGTGTCTGTTAGATCACAACACTATAGTAGAGTCGGCGCAGTATAATTGTTCTTCACGTGCACAGTAGCCTAACTGAAATTTAAAACTGTTAAAAGAAAAGGCTTAATAAACTATTGCATAGATACTGTCAATATGTCTTTCTCTTTCCTTGGTGCTTTTAACTTTAATGCGGCGGACACTGAAGAGCTGCGCGCCGCCCTGTGACTCCGTGTTGCTTCAAGCGCATCATTCAGCGCTCGCGATGCGCATTTGCACTCTGTGCAGCTCTTTCATGATCATGTCATAATACTTTTGCGCAATGAAAGCTTATTAATAGCCTTTCTTGTTCTGTCCTATCTATTATATTTTGCTTCCTCACTAAACAGCTGTGCTTTACATTTAAAACAGCGGTGCATCTGATTTTTACGATGTTTTTCTGTATAACAACAATACAAAGAGCAATGTGTACGTTTTACCAGAGTTAGTGCTACACTTATTGTCTCTTATTTGTTCCCCACTAAGGAATGTTTTTTTCACTAAATGTTTAGATTTTATAAAATTATTGTGCACTTGTGATATTTCTAGGCTAAGTTTTGCTGAGTTATCCACTAATCTAGTTTACAATAGCATTTTTGTCATAGGTTATGGTCATATATATTTTTTTATTTCTTGTTTTTCTTTATAATGAAGTTATCTGTATTAAGTAGATTGTTTAACACACAAAAGAGTGTGGTTTTTAGGGTTTTATTTTGTTATAATAAACAAAAAATGAAATATAATTTTTTATCCGATTAATCGATTAATCGAAAAAATAATCGTCCGATTAATCGATTATCAAAATAATCGTTAGTTGCAGCCCTAATCCGCTTATATCGTTAAAATAGGGCCCTGTGTCGGTAGTGTAGTCACATACTGTGTCTTTAATTGCTTTACACCTGGACTTCAGAGAATAAGTGAATGAGTTAATAACCAGTTCATGTTCTCTGTCCTCCTGCAGGCTATATCCAAGATTACATCAGCTCTTCCGAGTACACAGAGGAGAAGCAGGCCGATATGAAACCGAGCTCGGATCCGCTGTACTCCCCCGTCAGCAGCGGAGGTGGGGAGTACTGCCAACCGGACCTGGAGCACCCGGACAGCCCTCAGTCTGGCCTCACGGCCCGCGGATACTTCAGCAGCGAGAGCGAATCTCTCAGCGAGGGCTACACCATGGATGCGTTCTTCATATCTGACGGCCGCTCGAGGAGGAAGGGCGAGGTCGCGGAAACGAAAAATGTCGAAGCGGAGGAGAAAGAAGTGGCTGGGGCGAACAACGGAGGTCCAAGACACACCTGCAATGAGTGCGGAAAGACCTACGCCACTTCATCCAACCTGAGCAGACACAAGCAGACCCACCGCAGCCTCGACAGCAAGATGGCGCGCAAGTGTCCCACCTGCGACAAGGTTTACGTGTCCATGCCGGCGCTGGCCATGCACATCCTCACTCACGACCTCAAGCACAAATGCCACGTGTGTAGTAAAGCCTTCAGTCGGCCCTGGCTGCTGCAGGGGCACATGCGATCGCATACGGGAGAAAAACCCTTCGCCTGCGCCCACTGCGGGAAAGCCTTCGCCGACCGATCCAACCTACGAGCGCACATGCAGACACATTCGGCCTTCAAACACTACAGCTGCAAGCGCTGCAATAAGACCTTCGCGCTGAAGTCCTACCTGAACAAGCACTACGAGTCCGCCTGCTTCAGAGGCTCCGGAGATGAGGACGAGTCTGGCTCCGAGAATTAACAAGAGAAAAGATGAAGATGAGTTAACGCACTCAAATATCCCGCCCACCCCTCCCCCACAGACTCCCCTCACAGACCCCACTATCCCTTTTTTAGAAAGCAATATTTTCACCAAGAAAAAAACCCAAACCAACCCAATAATAATAAGACAATAATGAATAGATGCTGGATTTTTTTTTCTTTGGTAAAAAAAAAAAAAAAAGACCCTCTCATATAGACACGTACAATTATGAGGCCTGGCATGCAAATTTTTATGAACATATCCTATTAATAATGATAGTAATAATATTTAGATTACCGATGTTTTATAGAAAATCATAAAAAAAAGACATAAAAAAGACAGCAACAGGTTTGTGCTTTTTGAGAAATGAAAATCAATTTGTATTTTTATGCTGCTCTTTTATTTTGAATTCTTTTGCAACTGCCAACATAAACTTTTTATGAAAATGTGAATAATGACAGTATTTGCAAAAAAGGAAGAAAAAAAAAAGAAAAAAGAAAAAAAAAAAGATTGTAGACCTCTGAAAAGGTGCAAACTTTTGTTACACTTTTGGTATTTTATTTATAATTGTTATTTTTATATTCAACGTTTCCTGCAGTTTCATTATTTATTTGTTTATTTATTTATTTGTGCCAATCATGTCCTGTTAACGGTTCGAGCAGAGCGACCATCACTTTTCTTTTACCATATGGAGGAAACAGCACTCATGACAACGATCACCGAACATTCGAAACGCTTAAAATACGAACGACAGGGACTGTCAACGACTTCTTTCGTGGATCTCTGCTCGCTCTGCTGGGCTTCCTCACACTAAAACTGACTGCATTTGCTCCAGATGCCTGGGGCTCCACCCCTTGTCTTCCTGCTCCATGATTACCTCACCCAGAGGCAGGTATGACCTTAACCTCTGCTCTGTCCAAGCTCTCAAAGCATCCATCACAAACCTCATTTCTACCATTCCAGTATTATTGTTGAGTACTTATGTATTTATTCATGCACTATTTTCATTTCCCTATTTATTTAATGTGTATTTATTTATTTATTTATGTACCTATCTATTTATTTATTTATTCGGTTGATTATTCTCTGTGTTATTGGATACTGAACTGCCGTTGACCTTTTAAAATGCTGCTCTTTAATGAAAAACTTTATATGCATGATTCAGCTGTAGAGGGATTTTATTCTTTTTCGAGAGGAACGGTATGCAGTGTTTAAAAGCAGATGAATTCAGGTGATGATGCTTTGTTTAATGGGCAATAATTATTCTTAGGTACAGCAACTTGTATAATCACAGCTGTCCTGTTAGCAGTCAATGTAGGGCAATAAACAGAAATCTCCTTAATATCTCAAAGGTCACATCTCATTTCGTCGTTTCTAGAACTCCATTTCCAGCTGAGACCATTCAGAACGTCTAGGGCTGCACCTGAAATCGCGTACTTACCTACTATATAGTAGGTGAAAAACAACATGTGACAAAAAAATGTCAGAATTCAGAGTACTCATGAAAGAGTAGGCAGACAGTTCACGGCATAGGATGGACAATTTACTATCCCATGAGGTCACGGGAGAGGATTTATGAATGGCGGTGACGCACCTGTTGCAGTAGGTCACGTGATAAGGGCAACATGACGAATGTAGTGCATCCAGATTACATTCATACCACACACATTAATATTAAATATACTTTTTAGCATTTAAAGTACTTCAAAACAAGTATCTACTCAAGAGAGTATGCGATTTCGGATGCAGCCTGTGTATGATGTGTTTGTGTGACTCCACCCACATTTGTGACATCACAATTCATCTCATTGCTCAAATCCCAAACAATTTAGTATTCCAGAAATGTATTTTACATCTAAAATCTAATAAAAACAAAGCAAAATCAAATTATATCAATCGCAGAAGGTGAAAATCGAACATATATTAAAACCCTTTTTTTGCCGTTCTTACAAATTTAAATGAAATTTTAATAACAAAATCTGCAGCAATAAGCCTTTTTCTAATAATATTTTTTACTATTACTATTATCACAAATTTAATAAAGCTGTCTTGCATCTCAGTAGTTTTGAATGTAATTATAAAAAGACTAACACACAGCATGGCATATTTCAAGCATTTGGCTTTAGCTGTCCAAATAAATCCCATCATAAGCTGAGGCCGCCAGACGATAGCATGAATATGACAGAGTTTCAGTGACATGTGAAATAGAAGTCCCAAATCCTAGACCCAGAAATAATGACCCCCCCCTGAATGGCCAATCAGGATGGATTATTCAGTGTTTGAGTGAAAGGAGTGGTGGGTTCAGGACAGAGATGAAACAAAATAGAGGCTTAATGGCAGCATTGATGGAAATAGCTGAGCATATGGCGCCAATGTGCCACTGCCTGTATAATAAAGATCTGAAAGATGTTAGAAGATAAAAGGATGAGAGTGCAATCATAAATGCGACGGTGTAAATCAGCTGTCTCTTTGCTGTCAGTCCTATGAAGTAGACAAAGCAGAAACAAAACTGCTTGTTTCATAATAAATATACATTTAGCACCATCATGAGGAATGAAACCCTGCATATGACTATATGCCTCAGCATATATGATAGCTCATGTCAAAATGAATAGAGGCAGTGTCCACTCCTCTAAAGAGTTAACAGGTGTTGGTGGACAGACAGTAGTCTGAGAGCATAATTGAGTCTGAGTTTGCCCTTGTGAGGAAGGTCGAGCAGCAGCAGCCAAAGGCTCTGTCAGCGTTTTGCATATTGTAAAAAGGATGGCACAATCTCAGTAATGGGCCAAAACCTGCGGGGAATAGATAATGAGTTTCTCCTCCCACTTTTCTTCTGCTCTTCGCCTCTTATCCACCCATTCCTGACCTGGTACATTGGCACGCTGTGTCCCAGCAGATTTTCACTCTCATTGCTGATGATGGACGTCAGAGTCAGAAATGTATCTACAGTTCAAATAAAAATCGCTTGATCGCTGATACAATGATCACTATATTCAAAATATATCAAATAATTCTTGATATATTTTATAGTATCTTGTTAGATGAACTATGTATATATACACTACCATTCAAAAGTTTGGGGTCAGTAAGATTTGTTTTCAAAGAAATGTATATTTTTACTCAACCAGTATACATTAATTACATTATCAAAATTGACAGAAAAGACATGCATAATGTTATCAAATATTTATATTTCAAATAAATCCATCTGTTTTCAACATTGATAATAATAAATATTTCTTGAACAGCAAATTAGCATGTTCTAAAGGATCATGTGACACAGAAGACTACTGAATATCACAGGAATACATTAGATTTTAAATATATTAAAATATAGAAACAGTTATTTTAAATTAATATTTCACAATATTACTGTTTATACTGTATTTTTGGTCAAATAAATGCAACATAGGAGATTAAAAAATAAAAAAAGTCTTACTTTTGAATGGTAGTCTATATGAAATAGGAAGAGAAGTTATCTAACAGATAAACTATGAAGACATCTTTTGTCTTCTCATTTGAAATATCTGGAGCACATTGGTGGCATTGATTCATTTCTGACCCTGATGGACATTCATCCTGCTTTTATTCCTAAATCATCCCCTCATACTTCTGACACACCCACAGATGTGAATACTGAATACTATCAGTTATGAGTTTCCATCTGGATATTTTCCATATTAATAAGACTTGAATTCAGAGTCAGTTCAAATTATGCAAAGCTTGATGTAATGATGAGCTCTTTAAAGGCTATTCCAAAGGACTACCATCATCTCTTTATGTTTCAGTAAAATAATTTCCCACAAATGTTCAGAAACGTGAGATAAGTGAAGAGACTGAGAAAGTGAACGCGTTTTAAACAAATGTAAATATGTGTGTATATACATCTCAGCAATAATGAGACACCGCATGTGAGCCGATCCCTTTTGCTTTCACCTTTTCTGAGCCGTTTAACCCTGGACAGGCTGAACAGGATCAGAGACTTCATTAGCTCATGCTATACTAGCTAACAGTAATATTAACAATGCTAAGCATTCTCTCTCTGTTCACCAGGAACTACCAATATTTCTTTGTCTGTCTGCCTCTCTCTCTCTCTTTCTCTCCCTCCTGTTATTTTTTTCTTCTTTTGTGGAAGTGCCCAGCCTGGCTGAACAATAATAAGAAGTGCCAAAAAATTTAAGAGTTATTTCCATGACAAAAGCCTTCAGCATATGGTAGGCAACTCACAGCCCTCCATATGGTCCTTGAGAGATTTCAGATTGTCTCTCTTCTTTTCCCTTGCCTTCTCTCTCTCTCTTCCTTCCTTCCTTCCTCCTTGTGTAAAAACGTAAAGATTTTTCCACTTCTGATATTACATTTTGCCTGTTATGAAGGGTAAAGCCAATAGTGATGTTTATGAACAATAAAATCAATAGCACAAGCAGTCCGTTGTCACTTTTTTATTGACCTAATGTTTTACTTCCATTTCTGTCAAACACAGAACATGAAATGTACCGTACACTGAAAGTGTTTTAGATTGCTCTCACGGACCCCTGACCCTTGTTTCAAACCCCTGCAATAGCTGAACTTTATATTCTGAGTTTCCGACTTGTAGTCTGTACTTCTTACAGTTAGTCAGACATCAATTCTGAATCTGATCACAACACAAGACTAAAGAGTCACAGATCAGAATGACTGAGCGACTTCTTCCTGTGCTCCTCCCTGACAACGCCTATCTCAGCAATGCTGAACTGGGATCAGCCTTCCATGCATGCATCAGTGCTATAACTCTCACCGGAAGAACATCCGAACTGTAATCAAGTAAGCAGCTAAAGTCACTCTGAAACCTGACGCACACACATCTGTCCTGGAGCTGTTAAGCCAGTCCAAGTCATTAAATGTTAATGAAACATTGATTTTCTGTTACACTCCGGCCTTACTAAGATGCAGCACTCAGAGCTGAACGAGACCGATTACTGCTGCTGAGGGAGAGACACTGTCATCAGGATAGAGGAGGACGGATGTCCAAGAAACCAGAAACACGAGTCAGGCTCAACCATTATGTCCTTCACTGTCCTACAGTGTTTTTAGTTGGGCTTCATTTCTGTCTGTTTGACTGATTTAATGGATTACACTGCTCTATTGATTAACTGGTGTATTTAAAAATGTAGTCCGTCTCTCCATTAACTACTTTATGCTGAAACTACCATCAACATTGATGGAGACAAGCACCTCAGTCAGAATAG
Organism: Pimephales promelas; assembly: GCF_016745375.1. The sequence goes on from NW_024121099.1 coordinate 49,386,408, forward strand.
AATTCGGACTAAAGTATAGTTGATATTTTATTGGATTAATAATGTCTTTTTTTTTTTAAAATAAAATCATATGTAATTTAATTAATCTTGAATTTAATTTAATTTATCTTAAAGTCTTCTATTATTCCTTAAAAGTCCCCTTAGGAATACAAAAAAACAACAACCTTCAGTTGGTAAACCATATGGTAGATGTACTGTATATTTATATATTACGATATATTATTATAATATTTGTTTAAATTAGATGTCATTCAATTATATTTAATGTTATTTATATATTAAAGAGAAAATTATAAAAAATTATTTTTACTTATTACACGATATATTCTAACTCAGTAAACATAAAGCTTAGTGGTTAAAGTGCACATTCATATATAAAAAAATGTAAATTTTAGTGCATTTAACTTCATTTCTCTTCTGAAAGAATACATTTTCCAGGTTTAGAAGCGTATATCACCACGAATAAAGAGGTCACTGTAACTGAAGTGGCAGTGTGGTGATGCTGCCATTAGATTTCAAAAGAATAAATTATTAAACCCTATCATCTGCAATATTGAACATGCAACCCTAAACCACTCAACTCTCAGTGCAGAGCCCTGATAACATGCTGTCCTACTGAGCTTTACCCTTTACTGGCACATGACGCGGAGGTTTAACTTGCTATCATTGATCCTAATACAAGAAACAAGAACAAGGTCAAAAGAGAACCTCAGCGTTCCAGCACATTCATAAGATAAAATCCATGTGGAGTCAACACATACAGTACGTGTAAGAGCAGTGTGTGTGTGTGCATGTGCTCTGGGCATGGATGCGTTTAGTAGGTAACAGAAGTTACTGATTACATTTGAGGAGATAAGAGGAACTAATTCTCCCCTGACTCTCCCTCACTTGTAGATGTGGCGAATGGAAATTTCCCAACACAATGATAATGCTCAATCCTGCTCCCACTTCACATTAAGGAACTGTTATTTGAAACAATTTATAGGTAATATGCTCCATCAAGGTGTTAGAGTTGGGTGGTGTAGATATTGTAACTACACCATTCTGTTACCAATCAGCATCTTTCACCATTGACGGCCCAAATTTCAAATCATGAGAACTAAAATTAATTTGGTGGTTTTCCAGAATAAACAAAATAAGTACTCTATTACTACCATGTGTTTTTAGACGTGCCGCCATATAAATGCCTTTTGTTAGCCACTTTGGATGAAATCTGTTAATTGCAAAAATGTGAATGGTATGTGACAGTATCATCACTATCTGATGTAATCACTGTACAAAGGTACCACCATAGTAGTTTTTGTAAGGGACTTATAATGATATTTGTGCTGCATATTTGGATGTCAGTACTTACTCAGTATTGTCCTTTGCGTTCAAAACGTCATTGGTGTGTGGTTTTGATACCTTGATATCAACAGGAATCTGATGTTTGCCCGCCATCTGCTGGTGATTTTATTTCCCTGCAGTCGGATTTAGAGTAACAATATTAGTCATTGCTAATGTATATACACAGTTTCGGGATTGTGAAATATTATGACAATTTAAAATAACTGTGTTCAATTTTAATGTCATAAAATGTTATATATCCCTGAGAGCATTACTCCAGTGCTCAGTGTCATTTGATCCTTCAGAAATCAGTCTAATATGCGAATTTGATGCTCATAACTGTTATTATCAATGTTAAAAACAGTTATTTACATTTTTATTTCAGGATTCTTAGATGAATAGAAAGTTCATTTATTAGTTTAATTTATTAGAGTTCTCATTCTGTTCTCATTCTCCATCTAAATGTCTCAACAAAAATCGAGCCTCATCAGACCAGGCAACATTTTTTCCAGTCTTCAACTGTCCAATTTTGGTGAGCTCTTGCAAATTGTAGCCTTTTTTCCTATTTAGTTTATTAGCAACACTGTGCACGAGCGTAAATCCCGCGATATCAGTCTTTGATCTCGCAGGTGTCAAACCCACTGTAAATTAATATTTTCTAAATGTACGTTTTTGATTTAATTCATGCATGTATTTTCATGTTTATTGAATAACTTCAGACAGACTTCTCTCTGATGACATGCTCATTCAGATCTGACTTCATCCAATCAAAAACCGGTGAATGAAAAGTCTGTGCCCTATTTTTTCTTTCTTTATTGACAATCCAGTTTATTTGGATGTACTTCACAATATGAAAGAAAAGCTCTGTCTTTATTTCCATTTCATTGTGACTTTAACATTTTTTATATGAAATTGTAATTTCCATCATAACACTATATTTTATAAAACCTGATGGCGCACTAAATACAATTAAAATAAGACAACTCACTAAATCATACTAGTGAACTCACCATATGGCTTTGTAACTGTGGAGTTGAACTCTAAATGGAGTAGACAGTTTGTCTTCTCACAGCACAGAGTGAATTATCATCTCCTGCTAGCAGTGTCTCATTATCCAGACTTCTTCCCTTTGCTGATTCTTCTGTGTGTGCCAGCCTGACTGCTCTTGATGTTTTCTGTTGTTTGTGTAAAAAACCCATCTGTCTGTTACAGCCTGCTGGCAGTAGGTCCAAACGTCCCTTCTGCTCCTGTCAGAAGAATCAGTTCACAGCATTTAGAGATCCAAATGTTCATTTTCCTTTTCATTATTGTTCCACAGTGAGAGAAAAAGTGAGCCGAGCTCCAAAAAACCTCACCTACTGTAGACAGATCTCGTTCCTTCTCATGCCAAATGTCCAGTGTAGTGCAGGGACACATTTGCAGTAAATTGTCTTAGCATTTGGCAATGGTTATGTTGTCAGGCCTTTTACACAAATGATTGATCATTTCTGGGGACTTTTTTTTTTTGGCCAGCTTAGAAATAAAATCAGAAATGTCAGAACAAGCTTCAGACGTCTGGTACTAGGTGAGAGGTTTTTGTATATATATATATATATATATATATATAAAATAATTTAATATCTTTAATGCCAACAAAAGTGAGGAGACATGTGCAGATTTTGCTACATATACTCATAAATGTGCAAAATACATAACACCGTGTCCTATCTACACGCGACGCGATAAAATTCCAGCGACAGCAAGTGTCTGTCCACACTAGACGCGACGCGACTGTGAGATGCCACACATTCAGAACAGCGTGTGAGCCTATGATGTGAGCAGAGTCTCTCTGTGAAAGCGCACTGTTGGCCCGCACTCGCATTGGAAATGGGTATGGACAATCAAATCAAGAAATAACATTAAAAACATTAACAAAATATACTCATTGACTAATTTTGTTATGAAGTACAGTTGTATGTTTGCATAGAATTCATTTTGAACGCTATATTACATGCTTTCAAAATCTGAGGTAAATTATCCTTATCGCTTGTGGCACAGTGACCTATTTTTAACTAAAAATAAATAATGTATAGACCATTTCACAAGATGTAAACAACACTGGTCCAGAAGCACTTCCTGTTTCAGTTTTTTAACACTACATAAAAGCTGGATAAAATACAACCAACAGAACATTTAAAACTGAATCAAAAAGTTAAACAAACATCTTTAAGATGTTTTCTTTACATGTGAAATAAAGAAAACAGTTACAAAACTGAAACAGGAAGTGCTTCTGGACCAGTGTTGTTTACATCTTGTGAAATGGTCTATAACCAGTGTAATTTCTTCATTCTGTCAGCCGCGACGTCGCAGAAATAGGAACCGTTTCTAAATTTGAAACTTCGCGTGTCGCCGTCGCGTCTGGTTAGGACAAAAACTCTGATTAACATGGAAAAGATACCTTTTATCGCGTGTCGCGGCGTCGCGTCGCGTGTAGTTAGGACACGGTGTAATACTCTCCCTTTGGCACTGCACTTTTAGTGTTTAATATACAGCAATCAATATTTTGTAAACATAACTAAAATGTCCCATCTTTGAAGAGAAAAAGAGCTTTTTGTGTATTTTTGAGGACGGTATGCTAAGCTCATGCACGGATCTTAAACGTTTTTTTTTTTCACAAGTTCATTATACAATAAGTTAAAACTTACATTTAAGACACAACTGCCAGTACCGCTGTCCATTTTCCCCGCCAACGAAAGTCAAGCGAAGCCAAAGCTAGTAAACAGTTGAATCACACAGAATCAGTATTACGTTTTGAATGATCGTTTAAGTGAATGATTCAGCTACTCGAATCAGGATGAATTCTACGGTGACCGAGAGAGCTCAACGCGCTGCAACTGAAGCAGATGCAAATAGAAAAAAAAACGCGTTCAAATAGAAAAATAAACCGATGCAAATAGAAGAAGAAAAAACACAATGCAAATAAAAAAAAAATATCATCATCAGTTTCACAACAAATATCATCATCAGTTTGTGCTCCAAATACAGAAACGCGCTACAAAAGTTCACAGCACAACCAATACAGAAAGGCGCTGCAATGACACAGACCACAACAAAAATGTTTAGCCTACAGGGGAAACAAATAAGTGCGATAAAAACAAACAGCCCTTGTTTTTTTTTGTTGGTTTTTTTTTTTTTTTTTTTTTTTCGAAAAGGCTAGTGTTGAATTGGATTTATACATAGACAGTAAAAAACGCACTCTTGGTACATCACACCTACTTAGTAAAATACAACTTTTAATTATCATTTTTTTTAATTGTTTCATTTTGAGACCCGAGAGTTTGCCTGGTGTGCATTTTATACTTTTTCTTGCTATTTGGGATAAGTAGGACCTAATAAGTATAATAACTAAAAAAAAAAATTTGTACAGGAAGTAGGTTTTGCATAATGTGAAGACAGTGGGTCTATCACAACTTTAGTAAGTAGTTCTCTCAAATGAATGTCCTCATACGAGTAGGCCTACAGTGGGTCTATCTTACTGTTTGACACAAATAGACTCCATTGGTAAAAAAAATTATTTGACACATTTTCACATTTTATTTGAAAATGTAAACACCAGAATGTATAGCCTATGTACACAGCCTGAAACATGGCTAATAAAAAAGCTAAAGTGCAAACTGTAACAGTAGGCTAACAGTCCAAATTTTCATAGTTTATTTGAAAATGTAAACATCAGTGTATAGCCTAAATGTAAACAGCCTGAAACATGGCATATAAAAAAAGATGGTTCTCACTGCAGAACATGAAATGATATTTATCTCACTGGTTCAGTGATGAAGGGCCGAGTCAAACAAATAAGTTACCCGATGACAAAACCCTGAAAGACCAAGGGAGAGGTGCTGTCTCCACAGTAACCAGGGCAGATGGGAAACTATGCGTGGTCAAGTGGTACGACAACAAGCCAGTTGTGATGCTCTCCACTGTTCACTCAGAGCAGCCAGAAGACACTTGCCAGGTGGTCCAAGAAGGGAAAAAGGTATGTGACTGTGACATGACATTGTGTGTGAGTACAACTGAGAGATGGGAGGTGTTGACATGTCAGAAGATGAGCTATACCAAATGTCTGTGCGGACGAAGAAGTGGACAGATGCACTTCACAGATCTTGCCCTTGTCAACAGCTGCCTGCTGTATCGCAGAGATAAACAGGAAAATGGCACCCCAAGGAAATCTATCATGAAGATTTTTATTGATGGTACACTGTAAAAAAATATTGATGGTTTAACTTAAAAAAGTAAGTAACCTGGTTGCCTTCAATTTTAAGTTCATTGAACTGGAAAAAGTGAGTTAATACAATGAAGGAGATTAATTTAACCATCAGAAACTCAAAATTATATGTTATCTGAACTAAATAAATTATTATAAAGTTGATTTGACAAAAGAAAATGTGTTGTGATAACAAATCTTGAATTTTTTTTTTTTTTAACAGTGTGAAAAACAGACAGGAAGAGATTATGAGAAGGAAAGATTACTCGCGCATGCGCAGACTAAGTACTTCCCTGCCGTGTGGTCAAACTTTTTCTGGTGATGTTTCGAATTGAAACTCTGAGCGGTGTTTTCCGGAAGCACATCGATGCCTCAAGTGTGAATCCATTTACGATTTTCAGGCAAAACATGGGCAGTTTACCCATCGAAAACCGTTCTATCCATTCAGACAACATCCAGGACGTCCATAACATCCCAATGGACGTAATCATACGACCCATTCCGCCTGTTTTAGACGAGCAGAAGGTCCAAAGCCTCATGACCAGCATAAAGGTTAGAAGAATTTAATGTTAAATTATGTTTAATCAGTTTGTGACATTATATAAGGTCGCAGTGATGATGTAATGTGGTGATATTCTAGGAGGGCTCGGATATCTCCGTTGTGCCTCCCATAGACGTGCTTTGGATCACTGGAGAAAAGGGGGGCAATTATTACTATTCTTTTGGAGGCTGTCATCGATTTGCTGCCTATCAGAGATTAAAGATGAAATACATACCTGCCAAGATCATCAAATCTAACACCTCAGACCTGCGCACTTACCTGGGAGCATCCACGCCGAATCTACTGTGACACGGGAGAACAGAGACCTGAGGTTGGCTAACCTGCATTGACACTTACAGCCATCTGAATGATTGTGTTTTCTATAACGCTGACTGAAATGTGGATGTTTGATGTGTCAGCTTCTTTTCAAGTTATATCTCTAAAGGTGTTTCATTCTTTTGAATGAGCTATAAGTTTTGAATGATCCAAAACAAATGGCATATGCCATATTTATTTTTCTTTTGCCCAACATCCTTATTCTTGGTGGTCACTGCACTCTAAACAAAAATGGTGCTGTATAGCACTAAAAGTGGTTCATTGGCTTGTAATCATAGGGGAACCACTTGTAAGTACTTATCTTTATCAAATGGTGCTATATGTAGAACCATAAGAGGTGCAATAAAGCACCTTAACCACCCCAGAAAACCACTGAAGAACCAAACTGGTTCTTTAAATGGTAGTGGTGCTATATAGCACCATGACCACCGCAAAGAACCGCTGAAGAACCTTTTTTTTTTTTTAGAGTGTGTATTATTCAAGTCATGATGACTAAACAGGTTCATTTGTTAGTTCTTTGCCTGACCATCAGGTGGCAGCATTATAACACTGATTGATTAGAGCTGGGCTTCCCATACAAAATCAGTTTGTAGAGCAACCTAAATGCTATTTAACTTTATTAAAAAATAGCTACATATCTTATTAGAAAAATAAAGTGAGAGAGTTTATTCTTTTCTAATTGCATTAATGCTTTTAATTGGTTAAAATAAAAGGCAGATTTGTATTGTATGCTTCCATTTGATGCTTAGGCTTATTTGACCTTTGATGATTGTTTTCATTTTGTTCCATTGACATTCCTATGCCAAACCACACCATGACCGTCCAAAAGATGACCACTGGCATGTGCCTGTCTGGTGACCATTGGACTTGGTTACAGTATGTCTGTGCTCTGGACCGCAAGCTTTGAGATTGAGTCTCATGGGTGGACTCTGATGTCAGATGATTGTCTGGCACAGAGTCATAAGAATTTCGCTATTTACTTTTTTTTTTACTGTTCTGCTTTCAATTTTACACGCTGATTTTAATATAACAACGCCAAACTATGCACTTAGTGTATTTTTAGATGCACTACATTTCTTCACCTCTTTTTGTATTGATTTTTTTATATGCCAGTGGAAGGGCATGAGAATTGTAGGACGTTCTCTGAAGCTCATCTATAATGGCAGGACATGTTGGGGGTCATGTGTCATGAGAACTGGCCAGCATTCTTCTCCTCTGCAGGCTGGAGTGAAGGAAAAGAATGAATGCAGCAGCTCTGTTTTATTACACTGCTATATATAGATGGATTGAAGCTCACAGTTAGACTATTGGAAAGGACATATAGTGGAACTGCTAGTCTGACAAAAAAAACCTTGTCTCAATCATTTCTACTTTCAGCTGTTGTCTGGAGAAGATCAGAGGACAGGCACCTCAGATTTTTTTCCTTGAAATGGCATTTCATTTCCTTTTGACCCTTGACCTTGGCCTAATATCCATAGCAAAAGGCCTCTTAGACCCTACAACAACAATGACTGAAGCTTTTGAACCCGAGAATCTCTGACAGGAAAAATTGCAGGTGGCTCAGTCAATAATATAATAAAAATGACAAATTTGATTGTGTTTCTGAATTTTGCAACAGTTTATGTGGAATGGCTTCATAATAAAATTGCTTTGCAAATGTCAGCAGCTTCAATGTTTTGCATATGTAAATCTCCTTAAAGGTAGGGTAGGCAATTTTTTTTTATTAACACTTTTTGTTATTCTGGTTGAAACCCTTTACATCCTAATAGTATGTTAATAGTATGTTACATCCTAATAGTATAGTAATAGTATGTTACATCCTAATATTGTATGTTCTTTGAGACATGAGGTTATTTAATGCTGTCTCTCATGACACTTTGCTGAATCTGCTCCGCGTTTATTTGTTTTGGAGGTGTGGCTTTGACAGTGCTCTGAAAGGAGGGTGGGATCTAATGCTTTAAATCTAGCTTGCTATTGCTAGCCGCTCCAAAATTGCCTGACCTTCCTATATTGGAAAAAACATTTGGTCCACACACTGATAGTCAATGTTTTTTTTTTTTAACCTTTTTTTTTTTTAATGTTTTTTTTAGGTGTGACATATCAAAATCAGATGTAGCCTATTGGCTAATTCTTGCACACTGTACGTTTAATCATACCATTAGTGTGCATTGTCCCTGTTAAATAAACCTGAAATGAATAAATAAATAAACATTGGCATAGAGTGATGCAGTAATGGCGTATGACTAACCCGGAAGTTAGCATGACTCTGGTTCCCTCAGCCAAAACCCAATAGGAATTTTCCATTGGCTGTTGGATTATAGCAGAAAATAAGCTCATAAACAGAATTTTATGAATTTTAGGTCGTGTGTCCACCAAAGCGTTTTTCCACGCGCCTGGAGTATGTTTTCAATGGGAGCGCCGCGTTTTTTAAACGCCATGAGCATAAGGCCGTGTGTCCACCAAAGTGTTTTTCCACGCACCTGGCGTATGTTTTCAATGGGAGCGCCGCGTTTTTTAAACGCCATGAGCGTAACGAGGCGCTGAACGCTTTTTTCACGCTGAAGCGCCGAGCGCCCAGCGTTTTTTAATGGTCACGTGAGTTGAAAACTGTTCAACTTTGGATAAAACGCAGCACTCATCACTGTCACTTCTTACCCAGCCATCCAATCACAGTGGAGGAGGGGCGGGACCAAACCACACTGACCAACTGTCACAACATTCTACAACGACATCAACCAGCAGAGCTAACCGAACAAAATGGGTGAAAAATACATTTTTAGTATGATACAAATTATCTGCGAAATCAGTTACAAGTAAACTCTGCTGTGAATATTCTGTATCATAGCAATGAAATGTCTCAACGGAAAAAACGCTTCGCTGCCAAAATGCTCTCAAGCGCCCAAAGCACAGGCTCTTCAGCAGAGCGTCTTGCGTTTTCAGCTGGCTAAAAACGCTTTGGTGGGCACACGGCCTTACAAGTTTTGTTCATCATGATAATCTTCCCAAATGAACACAACTTTCATGAATATTGAGGCCTAAATGCAATCGGTATTAGTAAAAAGCTAAACGTAGGCTTCTATGTCACATCCCTAAGCTTCCAACAACTCTTTCAGTCTTTGTTTAAAAAACACTTATCCTGTGTTTGAGGTATAAAAGTTTAGAAGAGCATGATTATAAGCACAATGATGCTGTAAAAGCGGATCAGTGAGTAGATGAGTTTTCCTGTTTAGCTGATGGTGTTTAATGTCAGGCTCTCTAGTCCCATTTAGCAGCCTTTTCGTTTCACTAAAACTAAAACGTGAAAATATCTTGACCTCATGTCTACCATAGACCTTATTTGTGGCATTAAACCAAAAACCCATGACTTCAGGATGATGGAACCAGAATTGCAAGAATGCTAACTCGTTTCTAGGTTTTGGCCTACAAAAATACATCACCCTCAGAACTCTTTTGACAAACTAATTTCAAAATATTTTATTTTGTGTTCTGAAGTAAAAAAAAAAAAATGTCATAGAGGTTCGACGTGAGGGTCAGTACATAATATTTCATTTTTGTGTGACCTATCCCTTTAAGAGATATTGTGTTACCTTGGGATCTTTATAGCAACAGCGTTCAGCTGAAGATCAACAGATTGCAGGAATCATGTATTTACAGTCGCATCCTTTGATCGTGGAGGAAGGTACACAGGCCTGTGATTGGCGATTACTACCCTGTAGATCTCTGCTGGTAGATAACAGAGTTTATCCATTGGCGATATACGAGTCCCTGGGGTCCCGGCCCTGATCTTGGCCTCCCTTTGGGGCCCCTCAGGAAGTGAAGAGGGGGCCCCGGGCCTCGGCGGAACAAACCTGACCGACTGTAAATTTCTGGCAAAAGAATGGTCGCGTGTGAGAAGACTTCCTGTGGCTTCCTCACAGTCTGGAAAAAATGTATCCTTAATGTCCTGACACGCATTAACCCCTGATTGAGGAGGCACAAAGAAAGAGAGACGACACACACCCAATTTGGGAAGCGTGGGCTGCACCTGCTGTTTTTTGGGAAATAAAGGAAGCTGTAAGATTGTCTCTTACTTCCCAAAGATTTTTCATCCTAACAAGGAGGAGAAAGATGAAGAATGACAGATGGTGGGAGAAGAATGGTTCAGGTACTCAAGGTAAGGTTTCACTTACATCATTTGTAACATCATTGTAAGTATACTGATGTTTGAAAGTCTCATGAATATTTCAACCTCAGGCACCTGTCATTGTACCGATGTAATTCTGCTCTGCTTTTGACAGGCGTGAGAAATCATCTCTCCAAGACAAATCCATTCTGTCTGAGGATCAGAAGGGGACAAGACACAGGCTTTGACCTGGAAGTCGACCTTCCCTCCTCTTGTTCTTGAGCGTAAGATCATGAGTGTGAATGATATTTTGTAGAACTTGTCATATTTATGTAATGCACATTACCTATTTGATTAGAAATTGACATTTTAATTTAAAAAAAACCTTTTTAATGAAACACATGCATAGTTGAATTGTTCACAATAAGATCAATTATCTAGAAAATAGATTTGTTTTATTTTTTATCCTGTTAATTTGAATTTTATTCATAAACGACGTGCACAATGTGTCGTTCATAAACATTATCTTACATCATTTTTTTGTTAAATTGAATGTAACAATTTACGCAGGAATAATTTACAAACAAATGATATATGATAAATAGTAAAGCCTTTGAAAACAGGACGTTGAAATAGACTTGCTTTATTCTGTAATAAGATAATGGTTAGAGACTCAGACTGGTCACACGAAGGTTGCCGGGTCAAGGATGCAGAGGACAAATTGTGAGTGTAGGTTACCCTACTTGGCCTTCACGTGTCACTTTTTCTTCAAATGACTTAAAAACTTAATTTAAAGTGTTCATTAAGTGTGTGTTGGTGCTCCTGCTGTATGGTCTTGTTTTGTATGTCAGAGTCCAAGAGTTATGGAGCAATAGGACATGAATAGACTTCCTTTTCCTGTACAGCTTTTGGCAGGATCCTACCATTGACCCTTACCTGCAGGGGTCAGTCAACATTTCCCTGAATAGCGTCTGATTTCACACTGTGGCTCTGTGCGCTGTACGAATCCTCTGCTGACGCTGTAGTCCAGGAGGGTTATGTGATGACAAAATAATGACAGATACTTGCACACTCACACAGGGAAAATTACCAAACCGTTTCAGCATATTTGCAGAGTTACATGCAAATGAATAATGGACTTCTCATCCCCTCTGGATGGACTGACATTAGACTTGCAAATACTGGGAAGAATTAGCTATCCTGAAAACACATTTTCCTCTCTCTCTCTCTCTTTCTCCCTCTCTCTATCTATCTCTCACACACACACACACACACACACACACACACACACACCCCCATCACATGTGGCCACAATATGAGTCATCGGACACTGACCCTATAGTCATAGAGCTGGAATTCACAAGTTCAAATGTGTGTTTCTCTATGACAGCAGCTTATCAAAGGAATATTATTACAGGGGTTAAATAAGCTCAATTGACAGAATTTGTGAAATATCTAAAATTATAAGATTAAAATGTCTATTTTAAATCCTCAAAAAATTGGCCGCATTTTAGGGCGTCATTGTAATCTCAATTTTTTGCAATTTATTTTAAAGGGAACAAGTGTCTAAATTATTTTTTGTGGTAATACACATTATCCAAATGCTGTTGTTATTAAACCTGGAATATTCCTTTAATATAATGCTAAAGATTATGGTTGTATTATGAAGGAGGAGTTTGTCAACCCCCACTTCCCAACACACACACACACACACCTGCTCGTCTCACTCAAATGCATGAACCCTATACAGCCTAACCAGTCTCTCACTCCTTCCTAAGCAAGACTGTTGGTTTCTCATGACATAATGTTGTTGGTCTTGAAAATCTGTGTGTTCAGCTGCAGTCTTACCTCACTTACTCATTCCATCCAACTCATATGAGAACATTGAATCTGCCATTGCATGATAAATACATAACATAGCAAAGAATTGGGGACGTGTTAAATTTATGTTAATGAAATTATACGATCTAAAAATTCTTTAAAATTATTTTTTTAATACTATTTACCTTCAATACAATTTATTTCTAAAAACAGAACACTATTAATTTGTTTGGTGATTGGAACATTTATATATTGTGTTTTTTTTTTTTTTTTTAATAAAGCAAAGATTACTGGAGTATGTTTTAGAAAGCACACTTTCAGTTTTTATTCTTCAAAATAATTTATTAAACGTGTTACTTTCTGTTTCTTTAAAATTGTGAAATATAGCAATTTCCGAGAAGATATTGTTTCTACACCAATTCTTTTTTTCAATGATTGATCGGCAGAGCTGCATTGATTATTGCCCCTTGGGCTTGTAAAAACAGCGTGCAGGTGTTTTGAAAATGTCGTAAGTGTCGTAGATGGTGGGAGGGGGTTGTTGGTGCAGCTGAGGGGACAGAAAGTCCCGGGTTAAAGTGACACTGGCATGTTTGTGAAAGGTGCTCCAAGTGACATATTACAGGCCATGGAAGCACAGAGAAAATAAATGAGACAGAGAAAAAGGGTCTGGAAGCCATTTGCCACTGTCTCACTCTCTCTTTCTTAGATCATTCTTAACATCTGCCTCATGTTTATTTACCCAACACCCGCTTCTGGCTATAAACAAACCATCTCTGCATGAGCTCAGCCCCTACAGAAGCAGAGCTTCTGCCCCTCGGCCACAAACCAAACAGTTGAAAGACCGACACACATAATTATGTGAATTTCATTTTACTTGTTATCTTGCTGAGGACATGTTAGAGCTAGAACCTGTTAGTTAGAGCTAGAGACTGTGCTTTAGCTGTCGTTACGCTGTCAAAACGCAGAGTTCCAGTTCAAAATCCCAGTCAAAAGGCCCAAACAATGACAATTAATTTACATAAAATGTTGTTGTTTAAATAAAGCACTGTTAATTATGCATAATGCAACATAGCGATTATTGGACCAAATGAGAATGGTCACATTGCTCGGGCACATAACCTCAGGTCAAAGATTAGAGGTCACAGGTTAGTGAGTTTGGTCACATAAGACCATATGGATGATTTAAGGTCTAGCATTCCTTTGCACTGAAACAGTAATGCAGTCAGAGCATGAATGTAAAGCAGTGAGACATGTTATTCTTATATGACAAGGCTACACTCTAAAAAATGCTGGGTTGTTTTAACCCAACTTTGGGTCAAATATGGACTAACCCAGCCGTTGGGTTAAATTTTTACATTACATTTTTAACCCAACATTTCGGGTTTGTCCATATTTGACCCAAAATTGGGTTAAAACAACCCAGCATTTTTTAGAGTGTAGTCGCGAATTATGACAGGTAGGAAAAACTTAAATGATTGTGAAGAACTAAATGTCATGTGTGAACTAGAGCTGTCAAATCGATTAATTGCAGTTAATTGCATCTAACAAAAGTTTGTTTATATAATATGTGTGTGTATATACACTGTGTGTGTAGGCTATATATATATATACAATCTAAAAAATGTTGGGTTGTTTTAACCCAACTTTGGGTCAAATATGGACTAACCCAAATGCTGGGTTAAAAATGTAATAATTTAACCTAATGGTTTGTCCATATTTGACTCAAAGTTGGGTTGAAACAACCCAACAGTATGTGCCATTTGAAATGTTCTTCTAGAATGATAATTTTTATCAAGCTTGTATCTATTTAGGTTCAATAATTTCACTAGGTGATCTTCATTGCCATTTAAGTGAAATTACTGAACTTAAATATACAAGCTTGATAAAAATCATACAGTATATATATGCAGTATATATATATATATATATATATATATATAGAGAGAGAGAGAGAGAGAGAGAGAGAGAGAGAGAGAGAGAGAGAGAGAGAGAGAGAGAGAGAGAGAGAGAGAGAGAGAGAGAGAGAGAGAGAGAGAGAGACCCCTACTGTTCTTTATCATGGCCTCGTGATCTTTGAGCCACTGAATAAAAACAAACCGCAGCGGGTCTAAAACTCTCACTTAACGAAAACAGTAGTCTAATATGATTTTGAGTGCAAATTTAAAAAAAGGAGTATAGCCTATTTTAAAGCAAATGTAGTCCTACTCTCCATTTCGGGTTGACTTAAAAAAAACTCGATTCGCGGATGAATATGACTTTTTTAAAATGTGTTTTTCAACTTCTTAATAGGTTAATTACGATGACAAGTGATTGTGTAAATAAACATGTTGATTTTTGCAGCATTAGCACTATAGTGTAGTGCGTTTGCCATGTTGTTTGTTGCACTTTTCATTATAGGCTCACTGTTGTTTTAAACGCCTCTCTGTCAAATGGCCTCGCAATAAAAGCAGTAAATTCAGAGGATAATCACCGGCCATGAGTTAGCCATACTTGCAGGTGCAGCTTCTGTTTTTTCCCCCAGTGAAGGTTCATATTACTCCACGAGCTCTTAAAAGTCTATTTTCTTGATCTCTTTCCATAATAAAATTATAACTAATAATTAAATGCAAAGTCTAAAACGGGTTAAATAAACCCGTTTTAGACTTTGTAATGCCATATTGCCATAAGCTAATAATTGTTTAAACTCTATACACTCTCAGAAAAAAAAGGTACGAAAGCTGTCACTGGGGCGGTACCTTTTCAAAAGGTACACTTTTGTACCTAAAGGGTGCATATTGGTACCTTCATGGTACACTTTTGGACCTAAAGGGTGCATATTGGTACCTTGATGGTACATATTTGTACCTTTAGGTACAAAAGTGTACCTTTTTTGAAAAGGTACCGCCCCAGTGACAGCTTTCGTACCTTTTTTTCTGACAGTGTAGGGGAGCAATTAAACGGAGGTTTTCAATTTTATTTTAATTGAAGTTTAATTGAGGTTTATTTTATTTTACAGTTGGCCTATCTAGATACAAAATACAAATATAGCCTACACAATAAGTTTGTAAGATTGTAAGTGATGTTAAACTGATACAAGGGAAAAAACAAGAAACAAGGATCATCATTGAAACAGAACTACCAACAACAATATAAAGACGATGAATAAACTACTTAATTACATTAATTACACTTAATATTATAAATAGGCCTATAAATTGAAGATTATAATTATATTTAGGCTACAAATAAATCGAAACACAAAAACCCTTTGCCTTTTACTGTGGCAAAATACCATGATGTAGTGATGCAGACAAAATATTATGGCAACAGGCTATAATTCGGGTTATGATTTTAAGGTGTCTTTGTTCCAGTGTAATTAGGCTTTTGTACGGTAAAATAAAGTGTTTCGAATTTTATTTCATGGTGTTTATTGTGCGCCAAGGTTCTTAGTATACCATAGCATATCTGTCCAAAAACATGGCGTTTTGGTAAGCCTATTTTATGGGAATGCATTATGTTTTTCTTTGTCCTTTGAATGTATTCATTTTAATGTATTTAATATCAGCAATTAAAAATAAATACTTTGTGCTCAAATATGATTTAGCGAGTGTGTGAGAGACCATAGCTTTGTTTATTTGCATATGTCTGACCGCTCCTCCCTATAAAAGACCGCGCGCACTTCTCCTGCTTTAGCTGCTCGCGCATGGAATGACTGTAAGGGCGCACATCAAGAGGATCTTTTAACATGTTATGAGATCGATCAACTGCTGAAAGTACATCAGAGAAACACACATCAGGGTTTGGCGATGCAGTGTTTGCGTGGCTAGAGCTTGACAACAAGCCATCATTTCCTTTTGGATACTTTGGATAATTCCCTCTCGGTTTCTTCGAGTTCTTGTCCAAACCTTTTTTAGTAATGGCATTTGCCATGCTTCGGCCCATAGCGACTCATCTAGCGTACTCGGATGTTGCCATGATGTCCGAGGATGAGGAAAACCGCAGCGAGAGCGACGGCAGCTCGGAGCAGAGCTATGGTTGCTGTCCCAGTGCGGAGAAGCGGCGGCGGATGACACTCAAGTCCACGAGCGGCGTGGTTATAGTAAAGCAACGGAACGCAGCGAACGCGCGGGAACGCGACAGGACGCAGAGCGTCAACACGGCTTTCACGGCGTTACGGACTCTTATTCCCACCGAGCCGGTAGACAGAAAGCTGTCAAAGATTGAGACTCTGCGCTTAGCCTCCAGTTACATCTCACATCTGGCCAATGTGCTCCTGATAGGGGATGGAGGAGAGGACGCGCAGCCGTGCGTGAGCGCGGTGTACAGCGCGCAGGGCGACAGCGGAGGAAAGCAGCCGCGCACCATATGTACTTTCTGCCTCAGCAGCCAGAGAAAAGGGGTAAGAGACCATTCAGATGTATGACCCTGCTGTGAGAGAATGCATTTAATTACTGATACGGTCTGAAAAGTGTAATAATAATAAGCATTTATCTTTATAATAGACTATCTATGGACGGCAAATAGCCTAGGATGTGCGGATATACGCACCTCAGCAAGTGTGAAGGACCCTTGAAATGTAACGCATATAAAATGAAAGAGAAATTTTAAGAATGAAACAATGTACTCTAAAATAGGCTAAATTAAGCCTTTATTAATTTTTTTTTTTTACTTGTGTGTGATCTTGATAATAGCCTACATTTGGTCTCATGTTGGTGCCAGAAGATAATAAAAAGTGTTAAAGTATAAAGTTTAAAATCATTTAAGTTCCCTATAAAAATAAATTTCCCAATATGGCAATATGGCTACTTACTTTAAATGTACACCAATAGTGAGTTGGCCCAATAAAAAGAAAATGATAGAACAGAATTGGCAAAAATATCGGAAGGATGCGGCCTAGATGATATATTTGTTTGACCTGACATTCATATAACTTTTTTTTTTGTCTATGTGTGCTTTTGCAGATAAAGGACGGGACTGACTGCGTCCGCATGCGGGGAATCACTTCATTGCGCGTGACACGCCGGTAGCAGCGGCAGCAGCGCGTGAGATGAAACCGCCACTCAGGGAGCGCGAGAGGTGAGCGAGATTCCTCGCGACGGAGATTTTCGGAAGACTCGCCATTCAAACAAGCGTTGGGTTTTGTATTGTACTTTTTCTGTGTGTGTTTTGTACAGAGATATACGAACATTTAAAATGCAGTGCATAAAATATATTTTCCCTTTTCGTTTTCTTTTTTAAAAAGAGAATTTATACATTTTTACACAAATTGTGAGAACACCATGGTGAAAATAAAATATATTTTTTTCAAAATTCAAATGTCCTCTGTCAGTTACGCGTGAATGGCACAAGAAGAAAGAAGCACTTTTGTAAATGGTTTGGGTTGAATTTCTCCAATAAATCCGTTGACCAATAGAATATGCTCCATTAAGTTTTCATAAATTTATAGCACAAAAATCAGCTCAGTGGGAGTTTTAAGATTTTAATTACATTATTTCTATGTCATAGTGTGGATGAATCCGCTTATATATCTGTTATAGAGCATTTATAGTGACTTTAGTTGACTGGTGCTTTTCTGGCCTATGTTTCTGGCCTCCTTCAGGGTTAAAAATCCAAACATGTCCTGAAAAAAAAAATTCAACCAAAAGATGCGAAGAACAGTCATGGTCTCAGAGATTTAGGCAGGGCATCAAATCAATCAGAAACTAAAACATTAATTCAAATTCAGACAAAATCTCATTTGTAACTGTTTAGTATATGTAACTTTTGTGAAGGACATGCAGAAACGAAATACTTTTTTAATTCTTTAATACATATCTCTCATTCTGTCTCCATGTGTTTTGGAGATCTGGGATGTATTAGTCACGGTAAATACTACCCTTCGGTCAGCATGGGGACCTGCTGCAGCTGTGCATCTGTGAGCTGCATAAATCACCATGAGGGTCAACTTGGAAAGTGGGGTGGGGGTAATATAGAGCAAGAGAAAGTGTAAGAGGGGGGATTGATAAAGAGAAAGCAGGGTCGAAGGTCTGGGCGAGGATTAAGCATCCAAGCTTTTGGATGAAGGTTAACCGTACATACAAGTAGACTGGGTCAAAAATAGATCAGTACAATTGATAATAACCCGATTCTGTGAACTTTATGCAGTTAATAGAAAAAGACTAACCTTGGGTAAACTGGCTGAGAAAGGAAAACCTTAAATAACCCAAGAGACAGCAAATATGTTGTGTCTGATCTCTACTCTACTGGTAGTTTTAAAGCTGTTGTTCCATCAGACCGAAGATAGAGACATTCATTCCACCAGAACAACAATGCTACACATGCATTTTTTTATTTTTTTTGTGATGGTCCAGATTGAATTTTGGATTTGAAAAAAAAGAAAAAAGAAAAAAAGAAGAAGAAGAATTATATGAACAAACAATAATAAAACAGCAATGGCATTACACATTCAGTGTTTTCCAGGTTTTAAATATTTTTATCCTGATCTGGAAGGTCACTGTATAATGTAAACAGTGTTTCACAGTGTTACGTCCCACGAGTATAGGGTTTTAAGCAGATCACATTTATTATTATTATTTACAGCCTGTAACACAGAAACATGTTATTTAAAATAACTTAAATAAGCATTATAGCTTCAGAAGGGAGCAAGACCAAAATAACAAACAAAAAAGAGTTCTGCCTTGAGAGTAAAATATAAAAATAAATTAACAACAGAAATATAGGTATTAACTGCATGGCCACAAAACAGGAGAAAAACATATACTACAAAAATGGCACCCACTTCACAGCTTCTATAAGAAAAATAAACAAAACAACAGGTAAGTTGGCTATAGGCTTAGCTTTAGTTCAATTAGGACATTTTATAAATGTGCCATAAGTGACAATAAGATTGTCATAAATGACTAAGATTTTACATCTTATTGTGAGTACAAGTTGATTTTAGTTAAAATAACTCAACTCAACAATGCATTGTAGTCTGGGACTTAAGCCTTGTCTGTAAAACTGGGAACTTGCATTACAATTTAAGCAATAAAACCGTTTTAAGCATTAAAACGAAAAGAAACAAAATATAAATGTTAATCCACACCAAGACTGAACACAGCAGCAACAGAAATCTGGAGAAATATGGATTTCAAAAACTTAAATGTGGGCAATACAGTGGACTAGGGCAGTTAGTGGAATTTTTAGGCAAGGCAATAAGGTTCATATACAAAAATGTATAGAGTTAAAAATGTGAGTTAAAAACTATCCCACTAATACTAATGAATTCTGAAATTCTAAATGAATTTGTTAGATTTATATTAAATTAGAGACACATTTTCTCAAGTGCACTCAGACTGTTGAACCCCACTGTATATGTTTTATGATAATTGAATCGGTTCAGCAGTGTGCAGTGATGGTACTTCAGTGTTTTGGCAGCTGGTTCAGTCTGAATTCCCCTCATAAGATGCAGATCCGCAGTGTCAAACGTGTGACTGATGTCTCCCAGCCGTATGTACTGCAGTCTAATCTTACTCTCTCTGCTGTGATTTCATCAGCAGATTCTATAGCATTAACTTTGATATCTGAAGATTTGGTTTGGTTTCTTTTGGGTCTTTCATTTGGCTTATTAGAAACATTTCATAACAAAACATATCATTACATATCAAAACCCGACAACCTCTTTCCTGTCAGACCCCAAACCTTGACACTCATTTACTAATGACTGAGTGGTTGCCTAGTGACACTTGTCCCAGAAGGAAACTCTCTCTTCTGTATTTTGGCAGGAACACAGAGTACACATCCAGTATAAGGACACACACACACACACAACACACACACACACACACACACACACACACACACACACACACACACACACACACACACACACACACACACACACACACACACACACACACACACACACACACACACACACACACACACACACACACACACACACACACACACAGGTTTGACAGGCTTAGAGCAGACAGGTCAGTGGTTGAGGAAGACTTGAGGAAGACTCTCTGCTTGTGGGTTCATGTAAACTCCATTACCATTCATGAATGGAGAAGAATTGTCCTTTCCGGTGTTTGCATTTTTGGCTCATGTGTCCGATGTGAGATGGCTCCCCAAGGTTTCTGTTTTGCAGGAAGTTGTCACGGGCACACAGGAAAGCAAAACATGCATGTCCATACCGTGACTGTCTCACCATACCCCCCCCCCCCCCCCCCTCTCTCTCTCTCTCACACACACACACCTCAATGCTGCTCAGCTCGACCAGCCCAGCAGATGGATGATTCCCAGACACCATAATTCACTGACAGGACTGTATCCGGCCAACAAAGAGAACTCTGACCTCCATGGTAATTATATCAATATACTGAAATAAAAACATGATGTGTTTCTGACTAGTTCTGCTTTGGGACTCTTCTAAATGCAACAAGGGTAAAAAGTAAAATAATGGATTTGAGTTCACAGGGGAAAAAAAGAAACACATACATATGACAAAAGCAGGGTAAAAAAAAAAGATAAAATAAAAACAATTTTGATTCATAAATATTTTGATAATATAAATGTGAAATATTTATATATATATATATATATAGCTAGCCTTTATTTATTTATTTTTTGTAATAAAAAAAATACAGTAGATTACTGCGTGTTGGTTACACGTGTTGGTTACACCACACTGACATTGATTTGGCAGAAACATTTTTTCAAATATTACTGTAATAATATTTTAAAACACATCTTTTTTTGACAAATAATAACACAAATGTTTGTTTTTCTTCATGAATTTAAGCATTTTAATTAAACTTTTCCTTTTTTAAGAATCATTTTTGAGCTTAAGCAATATAAAATAGACTAAAATTATGTGATTGCAAAATGAAAAATGTTTGTATAGGCATCTCAAGTCATTTTTTTTTGTATAAGCTGTATTTTTATTGTATTTTTTAAAATAATTTATAGTTTTTCTCAATCGATTTGAGACATTTCTCCAAACTCAGATCACTGCTCTTGGAGAAATGTCTCAAACCGATTGAGAAAAAATTATTTTATCAATACAATAAAAATACAGCTTATACAAAAAAATGACTTGAGATGCCTACAAACATTTTTCATTTTGAATGCTGTAGGCATCTACAACACAGTGATCTGAACATATCTTGTAATTGTCCTAAACAGATTGTAAGTTTTCATTTATTTCAAAGAAATTATAAATTGTATCCATAAAATTTTCCGAAACATTGTGTACAAAATTCTCAAATGTGTTCACACCATGCAACAGTGCACACGAGTTTACAAAATGTTTATATATCTTTAATATATCAAAAACTTTTGGAGCATGGTATTCCAAACACAAACAAAAATTCTGTAATTCATCATATTCTCAGGTGCACAATGATTTAAGTTGGCCCCAAACTGGTAAATGCTGGATTACGTAATAATATACACATCGCAGGACACTTTCTAAATGGTACATCACAATTGCTCTATAACTATAAAAACTGTTTTTTAAGTAACAAACAAAACAATGTTATACGAATAATATTAAGAAAAAAGAAAAATAAGCATAAGGAGGATAAACGAAAGACGGTGGTGGAGAGAGTTGAGGAATGGGTGTATGAGAGGGAGAGTAGTGGAACAGGTGGGGATGAGGGGAGAAGAGAAGCGAGTTTAAGAAAATGAGAGAGCATGAGTAGAATGGGGAAAATGAGAGGGAGAAGAGATGGGTAAAGTGGAGGGAATTTGTGTAGAGGAAAGATTGTAGAAGACATGAACACAAACCAAGCCCTTACAAAAACAAAGCTTATTCAAGTGTACTATTAGTATATTTAAACAAAAATTAGAAAGTAAACTTCAGACTACTTTTCAGAAATATACTTTTCTGTCAGTATAAGTACTTAAAGTGTAATTTTATTTAAAGTGTATTTGGCCTATACTTGTACTCATTATTTTGATCAAGGATTTAACAGTATAATTAAGTCCTATAGACTAAAATGCATGTTTGAGCTGGTTTAACTGAAAGCAACTTACATTGACAAGTATTAAAGTATATCAGTGCCATTGTTTTGTCTCAACATACATTTATGAAACTACTTAAATGTCTAACTATAAGGTCTAATTTTGGCTTAATCTAAGCATTGTTTGTGAAGCTAGGCCTATACGTATGATGTTAAGAAGTTAATTTAAATAAAACATACAATTATACTAGCAGTATACAACTAGTAAACTATAGTTTACTTCATACTTTGAAATTTCATAAACTAAAAAATGTGCTACGAGTAGTCAGTATACCTATAAGTTCACTTGTAGTTGCAGCACAAACAAAAAAAGAGTTGTACATTAGCCGTCAAAGTTTACTACCACATTTAAAGTGTACTTAAGTGTAATAGTCTAAAAAGTCTAAAGTGTGGTACAATTTTAAAAAAGGGCCAATGCAGTCCCTAGTAGTTTTAAAATAGCACACTTACAACTAAGCATACCACAAGTCCATTGAAATTAACTACATAATGTATACTTTAAAAAATACACTTGAACCAAGTTTGAACAGATGACTAAGTTTGTTTTTAATGGAATAAGAGCATGCCATTGACTCATTGTTAAACTGCTGCACCACTAACCACAATGGAAGACTCACCCCCAAGGCGTCACCTTACTGAGCGTTTGACCATACTTCAATATCTGACGCTTTAGGCGCCCTTTAGCGTCAGTTAGATGACGCCCTAGGATCGCGTGTAACCCTACCCCTACCCCAGACCTAAACCTATCCGCGTCATCTAATTAACTGACGCTTTCCTTTAGCGCCATTTAGATGACGCCGTAGGATCGCGTCATGTAACTGACGCTAAAAGCGTCAAATAAAAGCGTCAAATATTGAAGCATGGTCAAAAGGTTCACAAAGTTTTTCTGCCCCCGTAATGCATGATATTATATTTTGTGATAATTATCTCTAGCCAGATGTAAATAGCAAGTAAATTAGAGGCATTATCAGCAAAGTGTAGTGATTGCAGTAGGTCACTGAAAAAAATAGAATAACATAATTGACCAAATATTTTGCCATTTCAATAAACTTGGTATGCTAAACACTTAAACTTGGACTTACATGTAAATCTCCCTCTCTCTCTCTCTTTTTCTCTCTCTCTTTCTTCTGTGTGCTTCTATTGCTTCTAAGTTAAAATGATAAACTCAAACATTTACACCATTTTACCTCTCAAGTTTTGAGAAGGAAGAAGGAGGAAGTATCATTAATGCACATACTTACTAACTCACATTCTCAGTCTCTCTCTCTCACACATTGACATTCAGGAGTCTGGAAGCGGAATTCCCTGAGTTGGGAATTGTTGGACAATGTAAACGCTCCAGAGCTATCAGCGCGGAATGCCGTCGAACAGAAGATGTGACCCTCCCAGACATTAACCGCGCAGGGGTCAGTTTCAGTATCGTGCTAGTGATGCTTCCGAAAGAAAACAATCAAACAATAAGACACCCACACAGCAGGAGGGGTGCAGAGGGAGACAGGCCATCATCATCATCATCATCATCACTATCAAGCATCATCAAAGTATTTTTAATAAGGACCATGACAAAACTGGGTCAGTGGAGGCAGCTCTCGCCCAACAGCTCAGTGGAGGGAGGCTGCTCACACACTCATACACACACACTCTCTCTCTCTCACTCTCTCTCTCTCTCTCTCTCTCTCACACACACACACAAAGACAGAGAGAGAGTCCAGCGTGACGTATCCATGCCAAAATAATAAGACTCGTAACATCTGATATCAGCAAAAACTAAAACCGTAATCATGTATTTCAAAATCAATTAAAAGAAAAATCTCTGTTGCATCTCTTTTTGTTTGTACTGTATTAAAGCCTTTAATATCTGATATCGGAGTTTGCAGTTGTTAGCCTATACTTCACTAAAATATACACTGTATTTTCATTGTGTTTATTATGTCTCACAAGTGCATTTTTTTTACTGTGTTTTCACATGGGAAAATCTCCCAGCTGTGGAGGCTTTGAGAGTCTGCTGTGTATTGATGGAACATTTGGGGCGTTCCTCAATATGTGTGTATGTGTGTGTTTCTGTGTGTTCAGAGGTAACGATCATCTAGAGGAAATCCTCAATCAGACGCCAGAAAAAGTGCTCCGAACAAGCTCACTGACAGAAACATAGGCCTTTTACAGACACACACACACAGCTGTGGCTGCTAACAACCCCAGGGAGTTGCTGCCGATCGCACAAAACACACACACACACACCCAACACAGATACACCAATAGTCAAACTAAATTATAAACCAATGTTTCCATGACTACAAACACATTACTGTACCAGCAAACAGATATAACTCATTTACAGCTTTTTGCAGTTTATTTTTGATTAATTCTTATTTAATTACGTCAGTCTCCTTTCTTGCCACTCGTGTACAATATGACACACTAATACACTCGTGTCAAATAATAATTCGTTACATTGATATAGTGCTTTTCTCGGCACTCAAAGCACTTTACATGTTAATAGTTAATCATCTCCGGTGTCCAGATGTTAAATTCCATACACAAAGAGGATCTTGTAAAACAGACCTGTACCAAATTTAAAAGTAATTTATTTTCTTTTTTCACATTTTTAAGTGAAGTCAATGCAAACAAGATAACTGTCTGTCACAGCAAACTATGTAAGTAAAAAGTGCCGGTGGAGCTGAACAGTCACTTGCACTTTGTGGACATAATCTGAGCATGATGCACTTCTAAAGTTGAGCATAATTTGTAATTATGTATTGTACATAATTGTACTGGAAATCTTAAAAAGGCAGGGTGTTTTCAGTGCTGTTGTGGTGAGCAGTGGTTGTTATGGTCATTTTTTAGAATGAGCTGCTGCTGTCATCATTTTATACACTACAAAACAAGTAACCGAAGTGATAACAAAATATGAAAAGCAACAACAAAATAAAAAGGCATGGCCATGGACCGCTGGCTGAACGTCTGATGCATATGGCACACTTAACTGGAAACACTTTGCATACTGTTACTTTAACCAAATGAAGTATTTTGATCGACAATGCAAAAACCCTCTGTAGCTCGATGATAACTGCATGTATTACAATCACTTCCTAGCCCTATTTCAAAGATACACTGTGCGGTGCTTCCGAATGTGCCTACTTCCATATGTGAAAAAATGTATGAAAAGAGTCTGAAAAGAGTATGTCGTAAAAAGTTTGGGGTCAAATGAGAATGATTTGGGGGTCTGTGGCATCTAAAAGATTGTAGCTAGTTTCTGCATGTATTTTTAGAACTATGCAACGCATTCTCACCCCAAGGCGTCACCTTTTGACCATGCTTCACTATTCGACGCTTTAGGCACCCTTTACATGACGCGATCCTACGGCGTCATATAACTGACGCTAAAGGAAAAGCGTCAGTTAGATGATGCGGGTAGGTTTCAACGGTTACACACAATCCTAGGGCGTCATCTGACTGAAGGGTGCCTAAAGCATCAGATATTGAAGCATGGTCAGAGAATGGGCTGAACTGTAAATATCGTGAAAGAATGGGTCTATAGCCAAGAATAAACTGTAAATTCACACACAATTGTAGATGCTATATAACAGATGACCAGAACTTAGGGTTAGAGAAGACACACTTCGTATTTATATGAGAAATCTTTGTATAGATCTCCTCCTTTTTCACTTCCCCCTGCTGTCCTCTCATTCATTGTGTCCGTCTTGAGGTATACACAGGCATTGTTTAATCCAGATGGCGTAATCACAACCCTCTCTCGCTGTCTTCCTCTTCCCTTTCATACAGGCTCCTATTAATATCCTGAGCCCTCACTATCCTGTCAGCAAGAAAAGGAGCTGGCGAGAAGGATAGTATGAAGGAGGGAGGAAAAGGAGAAAAGTATAGGGGATCCCCAACATGAAGAACAACAGGATGGAAGAGAAAGCATGTCGAACGGTCAGTCACGGGCAGAAGGGTCTCTTGCGTCCAAAGAGAGGAGAGGGCTGGCTGAGTTCCGGACTGAGGAAAAGCAAGTCCAGCGTCAACCACTTTCACAGACAGCTTATTTATTGCAAGGCAAGAGCAGCTTTACAGCTCTGTGATCCAGCCATTTGTGGCTGCAAATGGGACTCAAAGGAAAACAAAGACTTCAAAAGAGCAGGAGAGAGAAACTGAGAGAGATACAGGAGAAGAAGTTATAACTTCCACAGGAGCAGGTGGCTAGCTAATGTCAGTCTGCATGATCAAACTTGTAATAGCTGAATGTCTTTATTAAATAATACATTCAAATACTTTCAAAATTAGTCAACAACATAATGATGACTGTAATGTTCCATTGTGCAAAGTGCACCACCGACTGAACCCAATTTAAAGTTGTTTTTTCCAAATGAAGCATGAAACTGTGAAAATATGCTCTGAAAGACACTAATTTTTTTCCACTTTGCTGAGCTCTTTATCTACGAGGCAGTTTCTAAACTGTCAGTCTTTCCATTATCTTCACATTTAGGCTACGTAACAGAATTTGATTCGACAAACATGTCAAATCTGCCATGGTGGGATCAATTCAGTTTTCTATACATCTTACATAATGACAGAGAAGGTATACTGTTTTTCTATACATCTTTATTACAAGTAAATAAAGTATAAACGTGTTTTAGTACAGAAAAGCATTATGAACTTAACAGAAAAAGATATATGATTAAGTCAGTGATGAAATGGCTAAATTTGCACAGCATGAAAGTCAAATATTTGGTTAAGTCAATTATCTTTTTCTTTTATATTGCGTTTAAAGGGATAGCTCACTTTGAAAATAATTTTGATATGTTTTAGCTTAGCCTACCTCAAGGGCATCCAAGATGTAGGTCTTTGTTTCCGCAGTATTTTCAATTTTGATATTTTTCAGTCACACTGTTGAACATTGTCTATCAGTCATATAATACATGTTTAGGGATTCCACCCTGCCTTCATCTCAAAGAGCATGCACAGAGTTGGACATGGCTGTGGTTACACTTCTCACACAAATCGCTCATTTCTGTCTTAGGCCATCAATGTGTAGCCTACTTACATTTACGAGTCATTAAATCATGTTTAATTTGGACTTTTTTGTGCATGCTCTTTGTGGTGAACCCGTGGACCCCCTAAACCTGCATTATATGACTGACAGACAACAACAGTTTGACCGAAAAATATCAAAATTGAAAATACTGTGGAAACAAAGACACCTACATCTTGGTTGCCATTGAGGTAAGCTAAAACATATCAAAAATTAATTTCAAAGTGAACTATCCCTTTAACGTAAAATCTTTTTTTTTTTGTCATCGTGTCACAGTAGCAGCACTAGAGGGCAGAATTGAGGCATACACGAGACGACAGGATAGTTTCATTTTTTACGGTTCAAGCAGAAAGTCCAAATCGTTTCAGACTAATGACATATTTGTTTCTGTTTGTAGATGGATTCATAAGAAACAACTGTTTCCCCATCTTCACTGATGGCTACATTTTACCCACGGTAAAGAATGGGAAATCAAAATATTTCAGGTAAGTCAAAATCAGACATTATTTCATAATTTTTTGCTGTAGCTCACGAAGCTTTTTCACTAACCAATTTAGAAACATAACTTTAAAAAAAAATAATAATAATACAATATACCATATTATTTATGCATAATATTCAACAGAAATGTATGTGTGTGGTGATTTAAAGTGCTTCATGGATGCTTATTTACGCTGTAAACAAGATGCCTGACTTAGAGCCACACAGAAGAGATTTCCACTCATTTATTGACCGGTGTTCTGCCGATTTTTGCTGCCTTGTCAAAAAAATGCTACCGTAGCGCGAATTGATCACAGCTTGCCGATTAAAGTCGTATGAAATACAATTATAATACAATTTTAAGTTATGAGTAGCTACTGTATACTGTAGACTACTGTTTTTATTTTTAAAACGTTGTGAAAAGTAAAACTTATCATAAAAAATTGTCTTTGACTTGTCAAACACCTTTCCTCATAGTAACTGAAACTTTCAGTTATTCCTTTTCAGCTGGCTGAACGTACAAATATTCATAGCATTTTTAAAGGGAAATTATACATTATAACAGGAAAATGTACCTTTTGTAAAAAAAAAAAAAAAAAACTGTGAGTCTGCACATGCGCATAACCGGTAAGTAGCAAATCTCGATGCATGAATTGTCAGAACTCCGGCACTGCGGGACCACAGCGAAACGAAATCTGAAAATCAAACCGCAAACTATCTTTACTCCGGTCATTTACCGTTCTCTTTTCTGTTTAGGAAATGGAGTTGAGGTTTATAAGTTAAGTAAAAAAAATAAAAATAAATAAAAAATAGCCTAATAATAATTATAGTAGGCTATTCAGGGTTTTTCCTGGGTCAGAAATGGTCTTCGGAGTTGGCTGGAAGACTATCATCCTTTCTTGCCCTGGATTGCATAGATTTGTAAGAAACGTCTACTTAAAAAGTAGAATTAATTTGAATTATTTTAACTAATAGTCTAATTTTAGTTAAAATAAACGAAAAAAACCCCAAACAAACCCGGCTATCTAACTTGCTTTGTGCTTTTTTCAAATGACCATTGCTTTACATGTCAGTCATTTGCTAACTAACATGAACTAACCATGAGCAATACATTTGCTACTGTATTTATTAATCTTTGTTAATGTTAGTTAATAAAAATACAGCTGTTCATTATTTGTTCATGTTACTTCACAGTGGATTAACTAATGTTAACAAATAAAACTTTCGTCTGCTCGTTCTCGCTCTCTAAGTTAAAGGGATAGTTCACCCAAAAATGAAAATTACCCCATGATTTAACATCCTCAAGCCTTCCTACATGTATGATTTTTTTCTTTTAGATGAAAACAATCTAAAAGACAGTTATACAGTTATTTATAAAAAAAATGTCCTGGCTCTTTCAAGCTTTATAATGGCAGTGAAGGAAGCCCAAAAAAGGGCATCCATCCATGATAAATGTAATCCATCTGGGTCCATGGGGTTAATAATGGCCTTCTGAAATGAAGCGAAGCATTTGTGTAAGAAAAATATCCATATTTATAACTTTATCAACTTACTAGCTTCCGGCAGACAGTCTACGCAAGTCGACATGCGCCAAAAATGAATAGGCTACTTGACGCGCTGTATGGCGTAGGATGTAGGAGTAGCGTAAGCTTTGATGCCTTTTGTCGTTCAAACAAACAGGGCTGGGCAACCAACTCAAGCTCCTCTGACATTTATCTTATAAAAATTATCATTTTAGACTTCTTATCTGTGACCATTTATTTGTTTTTCTTTGTCCTCTGCACTTCCGCGTTTGTCAATGCATCATGCATCAAGTTCACTTTTTCGCAGTAAATCGACGGAATGGGATATCCCCCCCCCCCGGAGCCATGTGGAGTACTTGATAGATGGATGCACTTTTTTGGCCTTCAAAATCATATCCTCCATTCACTACCATTATAAAGCTTGGAAGAGCCAGGGCATTTTTTAATTTAACTCCGATTCTATTCGTCTGAAAGAAGAAAGTAATATACACGGATGGCTTGAGGGTGAGTAAATCATGGGGTAATTTTCATTTTTGGGTGAACTATCCATTCAACATTCACGCTGTCACAAGTGTAGCAGACAGTCATCTACCTCACGCAATAACTGATCTAATACGGCTTTGGCGGGATAAAAATGTGTAAAAAAATTATAATGCAGGAAAAACCATGGAATTACACAGAGATAGTGAAGAAGGTGTAGAGGATTTACAGACAATTTTCTTTAAGTTAGGCTATTGTAACAAACAAGCAACAAGTTATTGAGCCTTGTTTCAACAATAATCATACTCTAGAGTCTCAAAATTGGAACATTCTGATCTCCCACTCAACTAAGCTTTCAGTTCAGTTTGACATAGTAATTTAAAGTGTTCATGAACTGAGAAATCACATATAAGAGATCATTGTACAATAACACATCCTACAAGTTTCAGAACTCAAAACTTACTCATTAGTCTAAAAACAGCTTATATTGAAGCCAATCTGCAAAAAGGACAGGTTGTGGAATGTGTCACTTTATACGTAAAAGTGTGGATAAACACCGCCTCTGCAGCAGAAGGTCAACGCCTTCTTCTACTGTATATCACTGCCTGTTTAGCACTGCCCACTGGATTGCGCATGCAATGTAGTAGGTAGCAGAGAGATGCTAATGCTGGGTTACTAGAGCTAGCAAGCAATAAAGATGGCTTCGGGAGCGGCAAGATGTGAATATCTCAATTGAGCATTATTTATTTGTATTTTGTACATTTCACTGTGAATTATTTAGTAAATTTGCAAACAGACTTTTTGGATATGGACTCAACAGTAATGCGACAACATGTAAGAAACTGTGTTAATTCCAATGCCTGATTTGTGACCTGTGAATTCTGATGTGCAATGATTCATGTACAGTCAGATGTTCTTTGTTTGTGTCAGTAAATCAAACCAGTAGCTCAACGTCAACTTCACATTGTACTTTCCTTAGGATGGAAATAATGTTATTCAAACTGTGCCTGAAATAAATAGGCCTAGAAAGTGAACAAATACAATCACTGGAGCTATCAATCACAATCACAGCCCTTTACAATCACTGGAGCTAAGGTTAGCTAACCCTAATCCAAAACCCTAACCTTAATTTTAAATTACTTCTAAATATGCCAAAAAAAAACCTTTTGCTGATAATTTACTCACCCCATGTCATCCAAGATGAGCATGTCTTTCTTTCTTCAATCGAAAAGAAATGAAGGTTTTTGATGAAAACATTCCAGGATTTTTCTCCATATAATGCACTTTACTGGCCACCAAACGGTTCAAAGTCCAAAAGACAGTTTCAGTGCAAACTGCAAACTGTTCAAAGGGCTTTAAACGATTCCAGAAAATGAATAAGGGTCTTATCAAGTGAAAAGATTCGTCATTTAAAAACAAAACAAAACAAAGTTTAAGTTTTATAAGCTCAAATGGTTGCCTTCTGTGATGCGCGTTCATGACTCTCATCAAAATGAACGAATCTTTTTTCGAGTCATTTGGTTCATTCAACGAACGAAATGAACAAATTGACACGGAAAAAGATTTGTTCGTTTTGATGAACGAGTTCGAACAAGAGAGTCACACAGAACAGAGCAAGGCGAGCATTTAAGCTTATAAAACTTAAACTTTGTTATTTTTTTAAATGACTGGAATCGTTTAACTTAAGTTAAACTTAAAAGTGATCTAATCCTTTAAGACTCTTCTTTCAAAAACAATTAGAAGTCTTACCATCCCCAATCTTTTGAATGGTAGTGTATATCCAAACAGGGACCCCAGTACTTCCAAATTGAACTTTTTTTTTTGCTGATGCGAATTGTAAGTATCTTGAGAAATGCTAACATCTAGTTTGATGTTATGTATTGGTCCTTCTTTACAGCATTGCTGTTGTTTGCTATGGCAGCATTGCACTGTGGGATATCAGAAAGCGTGGACTTCATTGAGGGAAACTGTAACGATGTCATCAGACTACCTTGTAAAGCTACTGACCGAACAACAACATACCGTTATGTCATATGGTACAAAATAGAGGTGAGTTACCTTGATGGCTGCATTTGCTTTGCATTATTGAAATGCTTGTGTTTGTCAGTTTGTTTTATTTAAATGATTTTTTTTTTTAAGTTAAAAAGAATAGTTAGCCAGCAAACAGCATGTCCTTCGATGAGAAGAAACTCTGCATCTCAGTGGCATATCATCTGGCAAGTGAAACATTTTGACCTGGTTGGTCTGCCCAACCAACCAGAAAACACCACAACAAAATCCCTTAACACAACTGTGTGTTTCTTTATAGAGTAAGCCTGTTCCTATCATCAAGAGAAAAAATGGATCGGATTCAACTTTTTATAACTTAACTTCTGTTTCTCTGGGAGAGAAAGCGGCCTTGAAGTTACATAACGTGCAGCCTTCAGACTCGGGAGAATATAAATGCTACCTGGCTGCAGAGGTTGGGGGTCGAAATGATGATTCTTTTATTAGACTGAATATCTCAGGTAATTTAGAACCCTGTTCAATCTTCGTTTTCTAATCTATTTGATTTTCTATTGATATTCGTTATATAGGTGTCACCAAAACCAAACCTTATTAAGTTTGTATTTGCATGCGAGATCTCAGAAAGCTAAGTATTAATAAATGTTTCTCTTGATTTTCAGAATGTTTGGATGTGAGCACAGTGTATCCCTCCACCATGATCCCTGATGATTCTTTTCCTGATACAGAGGATACAACTGTTCACTGGGCTGTGCTCTGCCTTTTTCTCTTCAGCATGGCCAAAATCATACTTTGCATTGTAACTGTGGGGGTGAGTAATAGCAGTTCCAATTGGTGAAACAAATAACCTTTATTTCACATTCCCCACAATGATTTTAAGGAAATGCACAAACAGCACTGCGCAACACATGCAAACAACTAGAATTAAATCAATGCTTGCCCACGTGATAATATCAGATCATTTTTGAACTTGGGGTTTGGGTCATTCATTTGTTGTTGAAGAAATTAATGCTTTTATTTAAAAAGGACAAATTAAAAAAAATTCAAACAAATGCTGTTCTTTGAACTTTCTATTCATCACAGAATTAGCACAGTTTCTAGCAAAACATTAAGCAGCATTTTTTTTGAAGGATCATGTGACACTGAAGACTGGAGTTATGATGCTGAAAAGCTTTGCTTTTAAAGGGATACTCCACCTTTTTGGGGAAATAGGCTCATTTTACAACTCCCCAACTACAGTTACAGTTGGGTTTTACCATTTTCGAATCCATTCAGAAAATTTTCTGGTATTTAGAAGAATATCAGTAACCAGACAGTAACTTCCATATATTTTTTTCCTATGTAAGTCAATGGGTCCAGAAACTGTCTGGTTACTGATATTCTTCTAAATATCAGAAAATCGAGTTGTAAAATAAGCCTATTTCCCAAAAAAGTGGAGTATCCTTTTAAAATAGAAAATCTTTTAAAATAGTTTTTTTTTTTTTTTTTTTTTTTTTTTTTTTACAATATTACTGTTTTATTGTATTTTAATCTAATAAATGCAGATTTGTTGAGTATGGGTAACTTCTTTCAAAAATATCCAATCTCCAATCCCAATCCCCAATCTTTTGAACAGTAGTGTACAAGGAAGTCACATTTTGAGATATATAGCCACACTTTATAAAGCTCGCAGACCTGCTGCAGATATTTTTTATACTTTTATTTTTTGCAACTTCTTCAGAAACTGTTGCACAACAGGAAACAGAGATGGCGAGGCCTTTAAGTCAGCTCCCCTTGCATCAAACGTATCCCCCTCGCTTACATACACCCACCCCTATCACAGGAAATAATGTTTTCTTTCTTTCTTTCTGCAGAACCCTGTGACAGTGTTATAGGAAAAAGATAACTTTGTAGACAGTGTGCACTTCAGATTTTCAATTATTTTATTATATTTCACCTGATTGTTTTGGTAGTGAAATAGTACAAATTTACTATCATATTTAATGTTATTATCTTGACAAACTACCTCATTAAAAAGATATATGACTGAAGTTTCAGTATTTGTCTATTGTATTCTGAAAAAATTTATAGTGACAGTTATGTCTTAATTTGTGCCAGAAGTTATGTAATTCAAAAATGAGTCCTTTAATGACCTTTAATATGTATTTACTAAATTATGAGCGTCATTTTCATTATGACTAATTATACATTTACAATAAACTACCAGGTGTCAGCTTTCAAATGAGATCATATTTGTGCTTTAAGTACAAGGGTTCATGAACTGTATCTGTTTCAGTTTGGGTATGCCATTTGTTTAGCCTGGTTTTCCCCTCTGCCTTGCCGCGGTTTTATTCGTATGAACCAAATTTTCCCCTGAAATAGGGAACCAACCACAGAACGGGTCGGGGAGGGAGCACAGGCGCATTTGATAGACATTCGTAGCACCTAATAATATGGCTCTGGGCATTCGTAAACTACACCTCAAATACGAGAAAATGAACATGTGGTTTCCAGACCACGTTTTATTCTCAATGATACGTGGTCTGGCATTAGCCAGGCTACCATTTCCTTGGATTTTTCAAAAATGGGGTTGTAGCTTAACAGGTTAAATGACATAAACCAAATGGCTATTTTCTAAGTGTTGGCTGTGTGGGAGAGTTTTTCAGGGTTTTTTTCACAGTTTTGTCAGTGTTTTGTGTGTTTCTGAAGCCTGTCTGATATAAAATTTCCTTTCACAGGTGTGTGATCGAGCCATATTTAGCACAGCAAGAAGAAAACAGGAAGTAAGGGGAAGCAAAACGGGAACAAGGCCATGAAGCTGGAAAGACTGAGATTCACAAAAAAGCTGATGGGATCCATTTAGTTTTACGCATCCACTAAAACAGTCCAAGCCTGTCGTTTACAAGGTTGTTGGCACAATTAGGTTGGATTGATGGTGTTTGTTTAATTTCTGCGTGGTTTGGCTATTCTTAATTATTTTTTAGAGAACGGATTATTCCAAGGGGAGGAGGGATCGCCAAAATGCACACTGTTGTTATTTTCCCCCACATTTTTAAATTGCACATCCTCTGTAAATATTTTGCTGTCAGTAGCAGAATTAAGTACTTTAGGGATTTCTAGAGTTAATATGTATTCTTATATATGAATAAATCATAAAAAATATATATGGATAAATAAGTAGGCAATAGGCTAAATATTTGTACAGATATTCATATAGCCATCATGTTATGAACAGTTTTATATTTAACATGTTGGCTTAAAATAGTTTGAATTCAGTTAAATGAATTTATCTGAATGATGTGAGAAAACTTTTCAATTAATTTCTAATCTAATTCTGATAGCCTACTTTCACAGGAATTCTTTGTCAAGTCTTAGTACCAGATTTTAAGTTTCACGCCTTGTAGTGAAAATACTGATACTGAGGCGCAGAGAGAAATGAAAATGAAAGAAAGAAACCCAGCCTATTAGTCCAAGCCTATCAGTCCAAGTTGTGGTTAATTAAAAAAAAAATGTGTTACAGTTATCCCCATTTTTAACATCCTGTTTGTAGACCTATTTATGTGTGTCTGTGTGTGTGTGTGTGTGTGTGTGTGTGCGTGTGCGTGTGTGTGTCTGTGTCTGTGTCTGTGTGTTTATCGTTACAATGCATGATTAATACCAAAAGAGGTGTTCATTCACAAAATATAGCCTACCGGGCAACACTTTACAAATACTGTATTATAACTGTATTAAATTGCGCAAACAATAAAATTAGTAGATGCTATAATGAACTATTGTGTTTGTTGTTGTTTTTCGAATCGACCGATAAGATCGCACTCGTCATTTCCGGGAAAATAGGCTAGCCCCAAATGCAGTTTGCGGTTGCAGAAAGGAGAAAGCTTATAGAAACACAACCATGCTGCACATCTACTTTTTAACGTGTAAGTAGAATATGCATTTATTCTTTCATGCACACCTTCATGTATTGCATGATTGCAAGAAAGTAAAACGTAACAGTTAGAACCATACTAAAGTGAAAGTATCCGCGTTCGCGTCTCCAAACAAACAACACAAAACAAAAACGCTGCAGAATTATCTCGTTTGAGTGTGTTTTAACATTGCAGCATCTAATAAATACATTAAATGATGTTATAATTTCTGTCCTTCAGTCTATATGGTTTACTTCTCAATGTCTTATGAGGAGCAACGCTGGGTTAAAATATCATGCCAGGCTAACATTGAACAAGGTGTAAAGTACAGGAGACTCACCTGGTACAAGGTTTGTGTCTGACTGTCTTTTTTCTAGTATTTCTAAAAGTTGTTAACAGTAGCTGCAACCTGCAAATCAGCCTGTCAATAATAATTGTTTTAGTTTATTTCCTTGGATACAGTGGATTAGGCTATACTTGGATTTCCTGGTGCAGTGTGTTATAAAAGTAAACATATTTTACAGGTTGAAGAGGGTTCTGATGTGTTGGCTGGACTTGTTTTGAAGGATCTGATAAAAAACATCACAACACTCTTTAAGTTTGCACATCGTTCCTATGAGGTGGGGGAGGACAACTCTCTCCTGGTCCCTGGTCCTGCTGAAGAAGACTGTGGTGTTTACAGATGCACCTTGTGGCCCCCACTGGGTCATTACATACAGGAAGGAAATACAGAGTATTATTCAGCAGGTGAGAAGGGGAGTGAAACTACATAACTATATATATATATATATATAGTGATGTGCATGGATAAATCATAAATAGCATATTGCAATATTCCATTAAGGAATGGTAAATTTTGAGTTCATGGTGACATAAAGACAGTAATCTTAAAAGGATAGTTCACCCAAAACGGAAAATTCTGTCATAATTTACCCACTCTCAAGTTGTTCCAAACCTGTATGAGTTTCTTTCTTCTGCTAAGCACAAGATGTTTTGAATAATGTTGGTAACCAGACAGTTGATGGGACCACATTGTTTTGTTTGTTTTCATTTGGAAGTCAATGGCTACCGGCAACTGTCTACTAACATTCTTCAAAATATCTTCTTGAGTTTTAGGAGAAGTATTATAGGAGAAGTATGCCTACCATGATGCATTTGTTTCATTTCCACAGTTCCCCTAAAATGGTAGCCTATATGTGGTTTGAAAGTTTTATATGTGTTTGTTTTTGTGCTTAGACTGCATAAAGCCTCAAGTGCAAGCGGTAAGCAGTAAGAAGGACACACCGTCTGCCAATCATCAATTCATCATAGTCGGATGTGTGCTGAGTCTGATGGCTTGTGCTGTTATCATGGTTCTGAACCTCAAAATGATAAAGAAAAATAATAAGATGAAAAAACTTGTGGAAACTCATGAAAGCATATAAGTGGCCTAACTGTGTTTTGCAATTTAAAAACCATGTTAACCATGTAAATTAATTTTTGCATTAAAACAGTTTCTGGTTTAATGGCATAGCATCTTATATCAACAATAAACTAAATATGTTAGTTTTTTGTACAGTAATAACACCGTGTTTATTAATAAAAAGGAATACTGCAAATGTAGCATAATGTGTTAAAGCAAGCAATGTAAACATAACAATGAAGTAGCATTTGTGCTTGTTTTTATTTGTTACTAAGTGATTTAAGCTATTATTATTAATAGTCACCTTCTGTGATCATTCTTAATAAACACAGCAAGTGTAATGATGATACTGCTCTAATTTTACTGAGCCAAATACTCTCGATACATAATTTCAAATTCACTTTCAAATTTCAAATTCATAATTTCAAATTTCACTTCGTCAGGCGGGAAACAAGCCAATCACAGCATTTTCATAGCATCTCCCTCAGCGTCGCTATACGCCCATAGCAGGCAAAATATGCTACACTTTCACTTTCTTTACCGACTGGTGTCGCTGAAGGACAGTGTTACTTTAGGAAGACGAGTAAACCATTTGATTTCATAAAACTGTAAATCTGAATTCCTTGAAAATCAATCGTTTACACAACTACAAAATGTTGTTCACCTTTGTTTACTGTTGGTAGTAGCCAATGCTATATAAGGGAAATGTATATAAGGAAATGTTCAGCTTTAATACTAGGCCCTACCTTTTTT
Source organism: Pimephales promelas (assembly GCF_016745375.1). The sequence continues at coordinate 49,424,321 of NW_024121099.1, forward strand.
TAAATCTGATGTCAAAACTATTTACATGTGTTTTTTAATGATTTGAGTTACATACTTTGCAATAAAACAAAGCAGTTAAGTTGATCCTGATCTTGACAAAACGGCAAGACAGCATTGCGAAACCCACACCATTTTTTTTCAGAGTTGCTCAGAAAAAGTGATTCTTCAGAACTGTGGGAAGCAGGAGGCAACATCAGGGGAACAGCGAGCATCACGCATTTCACCATAACATGATGATTCGCTTGATAGTGTTGGGTGAGTGAGATATTGCTTTCTATTTGGCAACTCGGTATTTTACTCACAGCTTTTTTTTTCATTTTTAAAGGCCCTTAAAATTCTAATACTTGTTGCAAGCTAAAAATAAATGGCAACAATTATTTTACGCAATACGCATTTTACGCAACTCCAGCATGTAACACGTGTGTATTAGGCTAAGTACAATAGGCTTTGACAAAAAAATAAGCAAGCAAAGTTTAGCTACGTAAGGCTCTTTGTGCTCTTGATTTTCCCCTGTAATGTCTGTTCTAGCGTTGGGCCTTAGTATAGTAATCGGACACGGCAACGATGAACCCACCTTCGTCACAGCAGATTGCAGAGTTGATATAATTTTGCCTTGTAGTGCCCTTCAAAACTGTAAGAACTACACCTCTGTTACGTGGTACAAGGTGAGTCATGTCCATATAAATATGTTATTTACCACAGCATACTTTATTAAACTTATCTTATTTGATGAACATGTTTACTTGTCTGACTGCTTGTCTGACCGCATGTTTACTTGTCTGACTGCGTGAAACAAAACGCTATAGGACTAATTGGTTTTATAGTTGACCTTTTGTCTAATTTTGCTCACACGTGATATGAGCCTCGGAACAACGTGAAGAAAAAATTATTAAAACAAGCTTTTCTAACAAAATGTTCTTCATCAAATCGTCATGTGTCTGTAAAGCTCATCTTCTTGTCTTGCATTTACATAGAAAACCAACGGAAAATTTCGAACTTTTTGTGGCTTTAAGGAGGAAACATGTTGACACACATTTCCTTTGCATCCATTCCTCTTAATTTCACTTGTAATTTTACCTGTGCTTGCAGACAACTGAAAGATTAAGGGGAAAATTGTGGCCTAGGCTATATATAGGCCCCTAAAAATAATTAGTGTGCAGCGTAAAAAAAAGGCCAATATCAATAAGTTGACAACATGTTTTACATTGTTTTAATTTATCGAAATAAGAAACAACTGTAACGTTTTGTTTTTACACTGAAAAAAATATTGTTGGTTTAACTTAAAATTAAAGCAACCAGGCTACTTAATTTTTTAAGTCGATTGAAATGGAAAAAGTGAGTTAATACAATGAAGGAGATTGATTTAATCATCAGAAACTCAAAATAATAAGTTATCTGAATTAAATAAATTATTTAAGTTGATTTGACAAAGAAAAAAATGTTGTGATAACATTTTTTTACAGTGTACACTGTACAAAATATTGTTGGTTTAACTTAAAAAATAAGTACTGTAACCTGGTTGCCTTAAAATTTTAAGTTCATTGAAATGGAAAAGTGAGTTAATACAATGAAGGAGATTGATTTAATCACTAAAACTCAAAATATTATGTTATCTGAACTGCATAAATTATCTAAGTTGATTTGACAAAAGAAAAAATGTTGTGATTACAAATCATGAAAATATAATTATACAAGATTCATTCAACTATTTTTTTAGTTGAAATGACTTGAAAATCCAAGTTGATTGTTGCCTACTTTATTTTACAGTGTTCAATTTCTTCAGACAATAACGTGTATTGTGGTACCACAATATGTTTTTTACATACTAACTAGTATTCATCACATAAAATCTATTCTAATAAAGAGCAGAGGACTCACTATGTTCTTTTTCTCTCTTTTTAAAAGTTCTACAATAACAGCAGTGACAAATCTACGATGACAATCCTCAAAAAGTCAGAAAATGTCATCCAAACGGATAAGCACAATGATTCTGTGTCACTGGATAAAAACGCCTCTTTGGTCTTGAGGAAAGTTGCTCCTTCAGATTCTGGGATCTACAAGTGTTTGATTAGAGTCAAGGCTGGAGGAAAGAACTGTCAAAAGTCGTTTAGACTGAATATCTCAGGTATTTCACTATTAATAAACAGTGAAAATCATTTTGGTTGTGAAATGCTGTATATATACACAAAAATACACAAAACACTTTTTTGGGTAAGTTTCCAGTATCTAAATAATTATGGCTTTTCATTTAAATGTAGACAAACAATATTTTTTTTTTACTTTGTTATTCTTTCAGTCATTTTGTGCATTATTTATTTCATTTGTTGAAGATAATTTCTGCCGAGATAAAATAGATCTATTTGTCTGCCCAGATTGTGTGTCAACACCTTCACCCATTATCGTTGATTTCTCCACCACTAAGTTTATTAATGGGTCATGGACAAACATCAGCATCCCAGTGACTCATGTAGATGATTCAGAGCCCTCTGTCTTCTGGGGTTGTGTAGGACTAGCTGTGAGTAAACTTGTCCTCAGTGCTGTGTGCATATGGGTAAGTATTTCTAAATAGCTGATTTACCTCATCTCTTTTGGCA